>JABFEA020000001.1:8222615-8246467 GCA_019775915.2 Cyphomyrus plagiostoma | reverse complement strand
CCAGGTTGCGGGTACTCCCCTTGTTATTCAGTACCAGGTGCCAGGTTGCGGGTACTCCCCTTGTTATTCAGTACCAGGTGCCAGGTTGCGGGTACTCCCCTTGTTATTCAGTACCAGATGCCAGTACTCCCCTTGTTATTCAGTACCAGGTGCCAGGTTGCGGGTACTCCCCTTGTTATTCAGTACCAGGTGCGGGTACTCCCCTTGTTACGCGGTACCAGGTGATGATACTCCCCTTGTTATGCGGTACCAGGTACGGGTACTCCCCTTGTTACGCGGTACCAGGTACGGGTACTCCCCTTGTTATTCGGTACCAGGTGCGGGTACTCCCCTTGTTACGCGGTACCAGGTGCCGGTACTCCCCTTGTTATATAGCAGCAGGTGCCGGTACTCTCCTTGTTATGAAGTACCAGGTGCCAATACTCCTCATGTTATTTGGTACCAGGTGCCAGTACTCCCCTTGTTATTCGGTACCAGCAGATACTGAGAGGTGCAGGTACTCTGTGGACAAAAACAAAGAGGTGCTGGTACTGTGTACTGGTGAGTACCGGCCCACATCAAGCACTGACTAGGCTTAAGATAAAGGCTAAATGGTACAACACTGGCATATCTATTGTAATATGTTTACCAGGAGGATCAGCAGCCGTAAGTATCCCAATACTCATCCGCCTGTCTTTAGGGCTGCGAATGGGTAGGATTACCGATTACTTTTTCACCCAATCAGAGATTGAAAACATGTGCAAACATGGTTTTTGTCTCACCGCCCCTATCAGACTTGAGTATACACATTCCGCGAGCTTGAGGCGGCAGTTTGGCAAGACCCCCAGAAAGCTTTCCAGGCAGCTCACGGACATCTTGCGATAATGACATGGGCCTTGTTTGGTTATTATCCGGAGTGCGAACTTACTGCTCGGGAATGTCAGGGTGTCCTGCAGGGGCACTGGCGGGGCCCACCAGGCTGTACACGCTCTGCACACACTCCTTTCACGGGCCGTACGGCCGAGTGGGCGGGCTGCATGCAGGCCAGACTTTTTTGGGATGTGTTTACATGGAGGAGAGTGACAGAGAGTGAAGGAAGATGTGCTTCAAACGTGTCCATGACACTGTGACAGCTCAACATCTTCCCAGAGCCACTTTCACACACTCGGTCAAATCATTCATATCTTTGTGGGGACTCTCTATTTATTTCTATGAGCATAACCTTAATTGCAATAATGACAATCTTAACCCCTACCCAGCCCTAACCTTAACCATAAGTAACCAAACAAAATACAAGACCTTTAGCATTTTTAGTTTTTTGATTGCATTCGGATGTTAAAAAAAATTGAGGTTACTATTGTGGGAACCTGAAAAATGTCACCACAAGCTAAAAAGTGGCATACAAAACCCCAGAGACACACAGACACAGACCGATCATCTCTCACATGCATTCAGACACAGACACAGACCGATCATCTCTCACATGCATTCAGACACAGACACAGACCGATCATCTCTCACATGCGCACACACACACAGACACACCAGGCTGGAATGTTCTGGCTGCTGACCGCAGAGCCGCTGCCCAGCGGCCTCTCAGATCACAATGCATGGAGGTGTAGCGTTATTGCTTTATATTCTCTAATTACAGCAAATATGTTAACTCTTTGTGTACTCGAGTTTAGGAGTGTTAAAAGGGCGTGGCATATTCAGGGGGCCTCATGGAGGAAAATGGAGGAAATGGGCTGCTCATCATGCACTTTCCAGAACGTCCCTGACTGTCTGCAAACGGACACAGCTAGCAGAGACTAAACTGCCATTGGGTGAACTCTGTCTCAGGCAGAAAAAAACATCTAAATGGGCGTCAGAAGCATTTTAAATGTGTGTGGGGGGGACACAGTCGTGAGTGAAGTAATATTTTATGTTAAGTATGGTGGGGTCAAAAGGAATAATTATGAAATGTGAAGGGACACATCCCCCTCAGATTTATTGGTGGCAACGCCCATGGTTTCTCAACAAGCCATGCACTTACAGGAGCTTCATTTCCGTTAAATTGCTCCATTAATTCCAGTTTTACCCTCAAGGCCTACATTGAGCAAAGAGTGTCGTGCATTGTATTCTTAGCTAATCTATGTCAAAGCGTCAGCGTCATTCTGAGGCTAAAACAGACAGAAACCCCAGGACAGCCCAAAATGTGTCCAACAGGGGCTGATACAAAGCCTTTGAAAATCTTGTATGTGATTGAAATAATGGCACCCTTTAGAGGCATCCCCTTAGTGCCACCCCCTTAGAGGTACCCCATTACAGCCACCCCCTTAGAGGCACCCCTTTACAGACAACCCATTAGAGCAGGCCTGGGAAACTTGTTCCATGGACGGCCAGTGCGGATGCGGGTTTTTGAAATGACCACACAATCAGTCAATAACAGTGGGTCCCCAGAACTGAATTTGAGAGCTCCTGCTTCATTATTGGCTGATTGAGAGGCCACAGCAAAAATCTGCATCCACATCGACCCTGCAAGGATCAGGTTCCCCACCCCTAAATTAGAGGCCCTCCCTCAATGGCACCCCCTTAGAGGCACCCCATCAGAGCCACCCCCTTAGAAGCACCCCTCCCTTTTTTAATTTTTCCACATTTTGCTAACTGGGGGAGGTAGCAGTGCGAGCCAGCGGCTCGGCCTTATACAGCTTTCCCATTGCATCCAGGCCACGTTCCAAGAGGCTGATTCAGACACGGCGGCCTGTGTCAGCAGAGCCTGGAGAGCGGCAAGCTGTTGGCCTGCGGCTGGGGGCTGGTGACCTGGGGGAGAACAGCTGCCAGCACTGTGACAGCTGGAGATGCAGACCGTCGTCATGCAGGTTGATTCCACTGCACAGACCTGCTGAATATCTGCATCTGTGAAGGTTGATAAGTGATTAATTAAATGCTTCTCCAGAGGGGCATCTCTGTAATGAACAGAGTTATTTAAGTGTGACTAAACAATACCAGTGGAATCCTAGCTACACATTCTTTCCAGAAGAGTCATCAGTTTTGAGTCAACTATGTTTTTTCACAATTATGTTTTCCTTTGAAGAAAGTAATGAAATAGCAGTGTTCCTCTAAAGAAAAAAGGCGACTTTATCTTGAAGTGAATAGTTTCAATAATTCAGTCGTTAACACTAACAGTGCTGAAACCGTTATACAGTTATGCATTCATAAATTCATTTCCAAATCAAATGATGTTTTCACAGTTAAGTTCTTGAGTAGTACTGAAGTGGAGGAGTGTGTACACAGATGTGTGCTTTGCAGATCTTTGGTGGGTCCTGCAGCCACACCCAGTGGAAAAACGCTAGTCCTTCAAGTCCTTCCAGAAGAAACTGGCATTCTTATTCTGTGCTGGAAAACAGGGCTTGATTAATGTCAGGTCCTTGTCATAGGGTTGCTGCATGAGCTTCTGTTCAGCATTATCTTTACTGTATCATTTCAAAAATTTCCTTTGGCAGCCAGAGAAACATTCCTCAGGCTTTAGCAGATGTGCGCTTGTGTTTGTCGTGTTCACCATTGTTACACTGTTTGTGAGAGGCGTGGTTTGGATTGACCGTGACTTGCTATAAGGAAAGCAGGAAGGGTCAAAGGTGTTTAGAGATCATTAAAGTAGGTAAAACCACATTGTGTCCATTGAAATGCTTTTCTTCTGTGTCACAGACTTTCAGGAGAATTCTCAGAAGTTCCATTTCTCATTTCATCACACAGAGAGTCTTTCCTGATAGTCACCTTGTCTATGTATTGCAGCACCTTGGTGCTTTTCTGCTGGAGGCATATCAAGCAAGCGTTTGGTGTTCTGAGAATCTCAAGTACATAACTCTTCTCAGTAGGGGCGGGTAATCTATACCTGGGTCTCAGATTTTGCCTTCTCTGACTCGGTCATTCCTCACTATGCCTCCTGAACATTCCCCTGCACGCCTCTGTCCTTACATCATAAGTTATGTACCTCCCTGCTCCTCAACTCCCTCCTCCAGGATCTGATGATGCAGGTCCTGTTGCCAGTTCTTTTGGGGGACCTCCCCTTCATCCTTATGTTATGTTTTCCTCATTTAAGGCTCCTGTTTTGGAACGAGGGAAGCCCCTTTCACGTCAATGCAAGGATATTGTTGTCAGCAGGTGATTCCGTGACTGGAGGACAATCTCTGGTGGATTTGACTCATGCTGTAAAAAATGTCATGATTTCCTCTAGCTATTGAAAACACAATGCCTCCGTGTAAAGGGAAAATGTGAGCCCAGATATGAGGGTGTGCCTCTTACAGGCTCAAAGGAAGGCTTTCCACAATTATCCTGTTTTCTGCCTGGCCTTCACCGATTAGGAGAGGAAGTTCTGGAGCTAAGCAGGGCATGAAATTCTGAAGCACAAGAATATGAAAGCACAGGAATGTCCTTTGGCAGTTTCCATTCTTTACGAGACCTGCCATATTTTTTTTTCTTGAACAGCAGAACATTAATTGATGTTTCATAATATAGTATTACATTACTTGTGACTGTGGGCACTGCTGAATGTTGTTATTAAAATCTGGAAGATGAATATATGTTTTGTGAATGGTGGAGAATCAAGGTTTCCCTTGCTGATGTAGAGTTTCGATGTATGTAAGGTTGTAAAGCTGACTTTTGTCACTGGCTTGAAGCAAAATCCAAGTGCTGTTCACTACAGACATTCCTCTACTGAAATGTCAGAAGGGAAACTCGGAGACAAGCACCATAGAAACCAGTTACTAGAGAACAAAGGAAAGAGGAAACTGTCCACATGTCTGAGCATGCGATGCTAACAATGAATCAAATCTGAAATATAGAGTATTCCATTAGAGAATTCCATAAATCAAGTTCAGTCTAGGTCAGGAAAACTTGTCAACATATATTATCAAAAATGATCCAGACGTCTGTACTCAGCGTGGTTGGCTTATTTAGGTTTGCTATTCGCGTTTCGTTGCCTGGGGTATTCCACTTGTTTTCAGTGGAGGGACCTCCTAGCTAGATGCGGAAAGCAGGAAGGGAATTCTGTTTTTCTGAGGCAAGACTGACTCATTTTGGCACAGACAGAGGGTAGCAGATATGCTGGCTCCGTGTACGGTGGAGAGAAACCGGGCATAAAAGAAAGCTAAGGGCTGTGTGGATTTCAGGGCATTTAGAGTATGGCTGAACACCGGCATTCTCTTTTTGTGGTTGTTGTAGACATGACAGTTTGCTATGGGGGACGCAGGGCAGCGGTATTGATAATAAAGGAGGCTCTGTCCCTCTTTGAATCATCAGGTCCTGTGTTTGTGTATGTTTCATTGTATCCAGGCAAAGGCTGTTCTTAGTTTCCATCCTCCCGCTTAAAGCAGCCCTTTCCTGAACCAGTGCCAGGAAAATCTGTGCTGGCTTGGCTGGGCAACTGTGAGAAGGACATAGTAAGAGCTGCCTGAGGTCTGAGGCAGAGAGCTTTATATAGCCTGGAGTCCCTGAAAACCTGCCTTAGTGCTCCAGAGCAACTCCCCCGAAAGTCTGTAGGCTACAGAGGCAAGCAACCATAGGAAGGTGACCTGGGGCTCATATCATTAGATGACCTGAGGTCCAATTGTTAGGTGAACTTGTGTCCCATCATTCAGTGACCTGGGAGGGTTGCCTCATAAGGCTGCCTGGAGTCTCTGCCTGGCACCATCACCACCATGACCCCCGTACAAATGGGAATGCGATTATCCACTTGTGTTTGACAAAGAACGCAGTACTGCAAGAACAATTAAACATGTACTTTGGGGTTCGTGTGTCATGGACTCCTACTGAGGTCACGCCTGACAGGATGAGATAAGGCTGGAATGACCTATTCTCCAGCACAACAAAACCCAATGCACTTCCTTCTCCACATTAATTAGCCATCACAATTACTTTCCACGTGCTGAGTTTGGCTCCACGGCCTCTGCCTGCTTCATTATCTTCTCCATAGCAGTTCCTGGGCAGCTTGGACTGAAAGGCCTGTCACCCTCAGACATGTCATGGACATTCTTGGCACCGTGGAGTTTGCAGCAGAATGAGCTCATGCAGAAAGTATGCAGTGCCAGCAGCAGCGGTTGTTAACCTCGCTGTCAAATGACGTCACAGACCTTCCTTTACTGTGCAAAATATAGTACATTCCAAAAAGGACAGAACTCGGCCTTGACAATATTCTTAGTTTAGAGCTATGATGTTATACAACTTACTTTTAAAAATATGCAAACAATGAAAACGATTTTAAAAGACACATGGAAGGATTTTATTCAAAATATTATACTGTTTTTCCACTAAAAATCAGAGCGCAGGTATCATGGAACTAAGCAGCCCACAGACCAAGGCTGTACACAGCCTCTAATAGCGGAGCAGGATACATGGACAGAACTGGGGAATGCTGCACTTTTTAAAGCATGAGCGCCTAAAGCTGCACAGCATTGATCGGAAGGTGCCTCCTCCGCACCCAGAAGGATGGACGCCTTAGAAAATCTGCAAGGAGTCTCATGAAGCATATGATGTCACACAGATGTTTCATCATTTATCTGGGTTCCCTCCTCCTACCCAGGAACCCCCTTCATTCCAGTGCAGGCTTGTGTGCTCAGGTTGCTGTTTTAAACTGTTAGGGTGAGAATTGGAAATCGCAAAGTGTATTTGGCAGGAACTTTCAGCTATTTACAGTTACCAGTCAAAAATATGGACACTCCTACCCATAGGAAGGTTTATTTCTACTATTTTCTACATTTTAAAATAATTATAAAGACATAAAAACTATTTAAAAAAAAAAACATATGTGGAATTATGCACTGACTGAAAAAGTATTACATAAAAAAAAAATTGTTGGGTGGGGCGGGATAAGCGGCTGTGGGTTGAGACTTAGAAAGTTGCCGGTTTAAATTCCTGGGTGCGTAAAATGATCTCACCATTGGGCCCTTGAGCAAGGTCCTTAGCTTCAGTTGCTTCAGGGACCGACTGATCATACTTGCTCCTCTTCAGCTTCATGAGGTGGCCTCCTGGGATGCTTCTCCAGCTGCTTCTCCACATACGCTGAGCACTCATTGGCTATTTTTCTTTCACTGTCTGGTCAAACTCCTCCAAAACAATTTCTGCTTTGTTTAGGTGAGGTGGTCAGGCCATGTGATGTGACACTCTATCACTCTCCTTTGTAGATGGCTTGGCATGTCCAAACTTTTGACTGGTACTGTATTTTATATATCTCTGCTTCCAACAGAGTGGGACAGTAGACGACACCAACCTCAGCTAGTGGCTTTCCCGGGGAACAGGGTCATATGTCCTCATGTCACACCCAGGTTGTGGCGGGATTGCTGCAGTAAAGTTTACGTGTTAGTGATGTGTCACAAAGCTTCAGGCAGCACAGAGATGATGCACATCTGTGTCACATCAACAGGGCCCTGATCCTGAAAAGAGTCTTTGCTTTCTCCGGTCCATTTTATTGATTTTGTAGTGGTTAAAAATGGAAACTAACCAAACGCTTTGTTTTGTAACAGTGTGACATTTTGGTATGTCCAATAAACAACTTAACAATGAACTAATAAAATCAATGCCCACATATCGCCCCTTAATTTAATTGAGCTGTGCAGGACTTTGCTTGGCCAAAGTGGGGACAGTAGGGCACTTGTCACTTTCCTTTACCGTAATTTCCCCATTAATATCATGGGGCTTCATTAAGAGCACATTACAGCAGGCGTAGTGGAACCTCTGGTTTAGGCCCATTACCAATCTGTGCATGTTTGCACAGTGATGTGGTATCACAGCAGTGGAAACTTCCTTATTTGGCTTCTGTTTTAGAGCAATGAATGAGAGGTACACTAGCCATGCATCAAGCCAGTGCCCTACAGCTTAAAAAGCGCCTGAGAAGAGACTAATCTACTTTTTGCTTTGCTGGACCATCCCATGTTGGGAAAATGGCATTTTGCCTTTTGATTTAATTGTGAAGCTGAGTCAGAAACAAGGGCATTTAATAAGTAATGCCTGTGTAGGTCTTCAACTCTGGTGTCATTGTCTTGCCGTGCAAGTCAAGCATTTTTCTTAAAATAAAATAACAAAAAACAATTTGCATAAGTGTCTTTTGATATTACCATATGTGTGTCACTGTTTTGGACAGTGATACTTTGCTAGATGCAATGAAATGTTGATCAAAGAACAACTACAGAATATTTAAGCCCTATCTCTGTTTAGTTGATGACAAGATGTCCAAAGACCTAAAAGATAAAACAATGTGAAACAGACGTATAAACTTCACTCGGTCTGTTTTACCCATCCTTTTGGGCCAGGCGGTAATGCAACTGAGTGTTATTATGGCTCAGGAGGAGATAGCGCCGGCCATCGTGGGCCACAGAAAGCTTCAGACAGGCAAGGTGCTGCTGCCAAGTCCCGCTCCACATTCTTCAGCCGGAAGATGAGACAGAAACAAAGGTGCCTTGTACAAACAGGCACGCAGATGTAGCACTTTAGGTGGAGAGGCCAGCAAACTCATGGGCCTGAGGCTGTGCTCCAGCCGCTGGATCTGCAGCATCACCAGGCAGGACGGACAGGTATACCAGGGCTTCGACTCAGCGAAACGTCGCTGCATATAGACGTTCATCTCATAGGGATCAGCCTGCTTGGTCAGTTACTGCAAAATCCTGGTATAAACAAACAACATGCAACACGATTTCAAGACAATTTACAAGAATTTTCACATGAAATTTGAACACATATTTTTACACTAGACTGTCTACCAAGTCAGAAGCAACATGGGCTAACATAAATAAAAAGTGAATGTAAGTAAACAGGGGTGCTGCTGGGAATGGTTATATGAACACTGGGTAATGCAGGTCCAGAGAGTAAAAGTCCAGACCGGGATTTTGTTTCAACCAACCAGCATAAAGAGTCACAGTCACAGAGTACTCAACTTTTTACTCTCTGGACCTGAATTACCCAACTCTGGGAACACAGGTAACTAAAATTAACGTAGTATATTCAGATCGAAGCTGAATGTATTTCCCCTGTATTTCATCCTGTGTTTGACAGGGACCTGGTTAGTGCTGGTAGACTCAGTGCTGTCTTCAAAAGATCAGACTTTTACCAACTGCTCATTAAACTCTATTATTGGGAAGTTCAACATTCCACTGCAGCGCCTATTTTGGTCATGTGAGGGGGTGGTCCAGAAGGGCTTGGGAATGTCTGTTTAAATGTGGTGGGGGGGGGGCTCTGTGTATCTGCTGATGATGCCCCCACTTCATGTGCCGCTTCGAGTTAATGCCAAGACCTGATTCCTTTCATAATTGAGATCCAGTGCTGCATAGCACTCAGAAAGCACTTTCAACAGGGTCTCTATACAATATGTCCGTTTTAACTAGTTATTATTTAGCTATCGTATATCACAGGGAGACTGAGACTGGCAAGTGCTTAAAGTGTGTAAGTACGGCAGAGTCCGATTAGGACTCAGAACATCCCTCCCCCAGACACACTGACATTTTCCCATTTATAAATTTACTGGAAACTTACCTAGAAGGACCTGGGTGAGCAGAGGAGGCTCTGTTCTCATTAACAATGAACTTCATTATTTTGCGTGTAGCACCAGTGCCCAGCAATACAGGATGGAAACATGGACGAGGACTCCGAGGTTTCAACCATGGTCCAAAAATGTGCTAAGGTGAAGTGGAGTTGCCAAATTCTCTATAGGTGTGACTGTGTGCGTGTGTGTGTATGTTTGGTCGTGTGGATTATGCATATTTTACTTGTGGGGACATTTTTTGGTTCCCACAAGGGGAAACACTATTGAATACACTACATTGCTAAAAGTATTGGGACACCCCTCCAAATCATTAAATTGAGGTGTTCCAATCACTTCCATAGCAACAGGTGTATAAAATCAAGCACCTAGGCATGCAGGCTGCTTCTACAAACATTTGTGGAAGAATGGGTCGCTCTCAGGAGCTCAGTGAATTCAAGCGTGGCACCGTGATAGGATGCCACCTGTACAATAAGTCCATCTGTGAAATGTCCTTGCTAATAAATATTCCTCGGTGAACATTTAGTGGTATTATAACAGTGGAAGTGGAAAGTGGAAACAATAGGGAAGCAATTGGGAACAACAGCAACTCAGCCACAAAATGATAAGCCATGTAAAATCCCAGAGCGGGGACAACGCATCCTGAGATGCACAGTGTGCAAAAGACACCAACTGACTACAGAGTCAATAGCTACAGACCTCCAAACATCATGGGGCCTTCAGATTAGCTCAAGAACAGTGTGTAGAGAACTTCATGGAATGTGTTTCCATGGCTGAGCAGCTGCATCCATGCCTTACATCATAAAGTGCAATGCAAAGTGTCGAATGCAGTGGTGTAAAGCACGCCGCCACTGGACTCTAGAGCACTGGAGACATGTTCTGTGGAGTGATGAATCACACTTTTCTCTGGCAAGCCAATAGATGACTCTGGGTTTGGCGGTTGCCAGGAGAACTGTAACTGCCTGACTGCATTGAGCCAAGTGTGAAGTTTGGTGGAGGGGGGATTATGGTGTGGAGGGGTTGTTTTTCAGGGGTTGGGCTTGGCCCCTTAGTTCCAGTGAGAGGAACTCTCAATGCTGCAGCATTCAAAGCCATTTTGGACAATTTCATGCTCCCAACTTCTTGTGAACAACTTGAGAATGGTCCCTTCCTGTTCCAACATGACTGCACACCAGTGCCCAAAGCAAGGTCCATAAGGACATGGATGAGTGTGTCTGGTGTGGAAGTAACTGACTGGCCTGCACAAAGCCCTGACCTCAACCCAATAGAACACGCTTGGAATGAATTAGAGCTGAGAGTTGAAGCTGTTATAGCTGCAAAGGGTGGGCCAACTCCATATTAAAGCCTATGGATTAAGAATGGGATGTCATTAAAGTTCATATGTGTGTAAAGGTAGGTGTCCCAATACTTTTGCCAATGTAGTGTATATAAACAAATCTGTGAATGCAATCAAAAACCTACAGACCTAAAGTCTTGTATTTTGTTTAGTTACTTATGGTTAAGGTTAGGGTTGGGTAGAGGTTAAGGTTGTCATAGTTGGGGTTAGGGTTTGACATGGAGGGGAAGTCTCCATAAAGATATAGATATTTGACAGCTTTTGAGGTCCCCATTTGGATAACCTCAGTTTTATAAAAATCTGTGAATGCAATCAAAGAAGGAGAAATGTCAAAAGTCTTGTATTGGGGTTGGTTACTTATGGTTAAGGTTAGGGATGGGTAGAGGTTAAAGGTGTCGTGGTTGGATTTGGGATTTTCCCATAGAAATGAATGGACGGTCCCCATTTAGATAGGTACACCAATGTGTGTGTGTGTGTTTATCTGTGTGAGCGCACACACCCTTGCATCCGTTTGCGAGATGACCCTGCATAGGACCTGTGGTATAGAAGAATGAATGAATTCAGTTTTTCAGGATTCTGTTTTACTTTGTACTTTTTTGTTTGCACCATTTACACTATGGCACTATCTTTGCAGCTTGTCTATGTTGCACTAAATGTATGTTCGTCTGTGCACTATGCACCTTGCTGCTGTCCGCACAAGAATTCCTCCTTTGGCATCAATAACATTTATCTAATCCAATCTTATCTTACATATTATTTGTTTTTTGATCTTAATTTGCAACAGAATACAGGCACAGTGTTGTATTTTGGTTACCAGTGGAAACAAAATTGCAGAAATATTAATATTAATACTTATTAATACTGAAGGACGCATCCACGTTTGAGCTGGAGTGGAACGTGAGCCTGATCTCCCCTCCATCCTCCAGTGGGACGCTGACTGTCTGACACTGGCCCACTTTTCACTTGGGCACCACCCTGGCCCATACACCCCAGGTCCCCAGCAAAACAAGGCGGAGACAGAAATTCCAGCGCTCTGCCATTGTTTATAGCAAGAGGTGATTCTTTTCTGTAAAAGACAGATATGCTATCAGGTTACATAGCCTGCGGGAGCAGACGCTGCTCATCTTGCTTTACCGCTGAACACCAGATCCTGTGTTATACATATAATCCCAGTCTTGTGCAAGAGCATAAAACGAAGGGGCTGTTTGTGCAGAGCTGTGGTGGTGTGCTGGGACGTCGTATTGACAGCGCTCTTGTTTCAGGGAATGCACACCCCTCATTAACACTTTACACTCACCTCCTGGAGGACGTCACTGTATGACTGCAGGACTGGGGCGGGTGGGACACCCTTTTAGAGAAGCATCAAAAATGCAGTGATGCTGCACCACAGAAAATATTGACAATTTCATGCAAACTGCTGTTTGTTTATTGATTCGTTTGTTTACTTATTAAAGTTCAAATTATATTCCTGTCATTTTTAACAATATGTTATATCTGAGTTTTTCAGCATACAAGTGGACATGACTTGTATACACCCCACCCCTCTAGTTTGGATGCAGCCATGGGAATCCGTATCTACAATACAATCTTGGAACAGCCACATACAGATAATGCTTGAGGGACAGCCAGCCTTATTTCTCACTGTACCAACAATGCCCTGTGGGTAACTAGGTCCGGGGTTTGGGGGGGTGGGGTAGCATACCTTGCTTGTCACATTCCTCCTGCTACACTTCCTCCCTCAAGTCTAAGCACCAAGAGTCCAGGATGAGGACATGCTAAACTGACATTCAGGCCTAGACTAAGAGAATCAGTGGAATTAACCTCATCCACGTAGATTACATCTTGGAGATAAGCATCACGCTGGAGGAAGGCAGGCTGCGCACATGTTTGTGTTAGACACACGAGAGTGTGGCGAAGATGTTAATGTGAGGCACTTCCCATGTTACCCACGGTGTTTCCACATCTTCGCGATTCAGTAGCAAAGAGTAGCCGAATATTTCGTCATTGTTAAGATGCATTTACGGTTTTTTTCTTTTGGTTTTCATACAGCCTGCCTTATGGTACACACACAGCAATTAGGCATGCAAAATGAAATTAAGTTATCAAAAATATATTCAATCCATTACAAGTGAATTATTCCCCTTTGGGCGTACAGCCTGCACGGTACGTGCTTTTCCCTTGACGCGTTGGGCGGGTGCCCTCACCTATGCGCTGTTCCTCATTAGAGCTCCCGTGAAGCGCGCTGCCGCGAAGCGCGCTACCGAGCACCTCCAGTCCGCTCGAAATGGGCCTCGAAAAGGAAAAATCCGAGACTCAGGTACTTCTGGATTATGTTGACGGTGATGGTGGCGATCTCAGCCGATCAATGAGACCGATTCTAGGCTGGAATGAGAAGGTGTCCTGGGTGACTGAAGACAGAGATCCTCACGGCATAAACACAGAGCTGCAGGTAAAGGTGCATTCCCACTCTGGGCTAAAAACTGTTTGTGTGCAGACTTTATCCGGGTTGCATTCGTCTCAGTCGCAGTCACGCAGCGGCAATTCATTTAATTGTTTGAAATTGTATGAAAGTCGCTTCTTCAGGTCTGCTCATGGTCATGATCATCATAGCCCTGTATAGGGGTGCTGACTTGCTCTGTCGCAGCAGGTCTGTCTGGTCTGTCCCTAAACGCAGGTGTGTTTGTGTGTGCGCAGGTTGGCTTTCCCGACATCATCGGCGAGCCGCCCGGCGTCCGCAGTTTTGACGCGGTGTGGATCTGCAGCCACGCCGCGCTGGAACTGCTGAAATACTCGCTTTACCGGCTGCTCACCGCTCTGCTCGCGGTGCCAGTGTCGTTCATCGCCGGACTTCTGTTCGCCGTCACCAGCTGCATAAATATTTGGTATGATTTTGTTGTTTTAAATGTACAATGTGATACGTTTTTCTCGGTTCCTTACAAAGATTAATAGGTCACATTTTAAATGCTACGGAAACGCATAGTGATTATATATAACAACACGATAGTAACTTGAATTGGCCCCTAGCGCGTGCAAACCCAAACAGGTGCGCATGCGCTTATTCTGGGACGAATGTATCTCGGAAGCAAGTATTGAAGGAAAATAAGAATTAAATGTGAAGTAGTCTGCTCTGGGGAATCATCACCTATGAAAAGTATTTTCTGTCCAGTGAGATTAGCCCTAGTGCCCTTTGTCCTACAGCAGTGACACGGTGTGTTTCATTCTTAGGCTGATCACGCCCCTGATGCGAAGCTGTGTCATGGCTGTCTCCCCGATCAAAACCGTCTGGAGTAGCTGGACCCTGCTTTTTGTTGAGCCCTTCATCCGGAGTACAGGCCGCTGCCTTGCGGCACTTAGTGTCCGAGCTGAGTATCACTGAGACGTGGGGAACCTACACAGGCTGATGCCTTCACTCAGAGGAACGTGCTTATGAACAACGTGCTTATGAACAACGTCCTTTGCTCACTTTTATTAATTTAGAGAGTAAAACAAACATATTAATATGAACATTATTTGTCTGCAACATTCGGTGTCTTATGAACAAAACATATCACTGAATAGTACTATGTGGCATTTTCACTATACCATGGTATTCGAGTTCCGGCCTTAACGTGTCATAAATAAATACCAATTCTGGGTATCCGAGTGAAGAGATCCAGGCGAAACAAGTGCCATCCGAACGCAGGGGAAACATATCAATGAAATGAAATGAGGGCGAGTACCGATTCCTAGTAACAAATCATTACAGTAAGAACCTAAAACAGAAGGTACATTTATTGTTTTTTTAAATATTGTTTTCATTTGCTATTTTTCAACATAAATGTGCCTATTAAATGTCTGTTTATAAACTGCTAGAAAAAAGGGTACAGCCCTGGTAGATTGTACGGCTAGGGTAAAATTGGCAGACCCTTGAGGGTACAGACCCTGTGACACATAATTGTACCCTCAAACGTACCTTTGAATTTTTTCTGACAGTGTATGAAATGTAATATATGATACTGGAAAATAATAATAATAATAAAAGAATGAATATAAACAGAAATGCATATTACTTGTTTGTTATGCTGAAATAGGCATTTTGAGTGTCACGGAGAGTTGGGGAGATTAATTAGGTTTTTGTGGATGGAAAACGAACTAATTACAATTTTGTAATTCCCAATAGTCAAGCTTGTGCTATTCAAGTAACCAGTTACCCTGAAATCACAGGGTATATACACAGGTGTCTTATCTGTGATGCAAAGTTGGGATTGAACTTGTGATTGGTGTTTTTGGCAAAGTGAAGCAGTTGCGTTATTGTAATGTCAGGAAAATAACAACAATAAAAACAATTAACGCGTGGCTCTGCATCATGGGAGATATTCAAGGTGAGATATAATCTGAAAGTGTTAGGCTTGGTCCTATCAGCGCAGGAGGTGTTGCTGGCGATCCTGTTTCTTCTGTCTAGTAGCCCTAAGTCCCTAGTGTGTTTCCCTGCTCCCTGGGCTGCCGCTTAGCTTAATGGGTTGAGTGTGTGGTTCTATGGCTATACCCCTTTAGTCCTTGGTGTTGTTAATTTTTTTGTCTTTGCTTTTTCTATTTCTTTAGGTTTACCTTGCCCTTGCCTGGTTCAAATCCGTTTCCTCTGATACTTTTGTCCCTATAGTTTTTCCTAGTTGTGAGCCTCAGAGTTTAGTAATGTTCTGTAGTTTCCTGTGCTTGTTAATTTAAATGTATTCCACCTGTTTCTTGTTGTCCTGTGCCTCACTGATTGGTTAATTGAGTTAATCGTTTTCACCTGTCCAGAGTCATGCCCTGTTAGTGGTGTGTTTAAGTGCCTGCTTTTGTTCTCTTCTTTGTTGATTCATTGTGTTGCTCTGTATTTGTTAGTTAGTATTCTTAATTAATATTCCCTGCTTATTAATTGTAGTCCTCCTAAATTTCACCCTGCACTTCGTATAATGGTTCCCAGTGTTGCTCCCTGCCTTAGTTTTTCTGCTAGTTTTGATCGTCCCCTTGTGATTTTTTTATTTTCTGGTTCCACCTTTGTGTCTGTTTTTGTTCACAAACCCATTTTTCTTGTGAGCTGCACCATCACTTTTCCTGCCCTACTCTAACACATTTATGATGTTTTCACACCTAGTTAAAATTCTACAGTGTAATTCTAGGACTTTAGGGCTTTAATATATGTATTCAAAGATATAATTTCCACAACGATTAAACTAGGTAGGTCATTCTGACCTGACCCAATAGGAAAAGTGTCAAGAAATTCTATACATAAGCAGTCACTAATAAACAGCAAGTTTTTGTTCATGTCAAGGTAGAAAGACAAACGTCATCTTCCTGACGGACGCGTAGCTAGGCAGCTGCGTGCACGCGCTCCCCGGTCAGACTGGCCCGGTCCCCACGCCTCTCGCGCGCCACCTCCGAAAAGTCGTCGTGCTGCTCACAAGCGCAAGATCCGTTCGCACTCGGGACAGCATGACAGGAGGGATCAAAGACGAAGCACCTGAGGTAGGACTACCAAGCCCGATAAGATAAACTTGCAAAATTAACACATCGTTAGCTTTGTAGACTCTCATGCACTGCATAATATTTTATTCAAACGAACAAAACGCACATTGTAAAAACGCTTGCATTGCCTTAAGAGCTCGGACTATGTCACATAATATGGCAAAAGCATGATTATTCATAAAAAATTTGCGACTTTTGAGGGTTTTTTTTATACATTTTTTACTTCCTTTTCAGTTACGCTGACCATGAAAACTGGCACCATATTTCGTTGAAAAATTATAGCAAGTTATATGCATTTAGCTTATTACATGCGTCTTGTATCGCTGTGCTGGAAACTCACGTAGGGCGTTAGTGGGTCGTGGGGGGGGGATTACCCAGGAGTGCTCCCGAGGCCCCCTTGCGGTGGGACACCCCTCATTACTGCCGATGGGTGTGGTGTTGTTACCTTTCATCCACTTATAACCACCTCGATCTGCAGCAAGCTGCTGGTTTAGACGCTGATATAGTCCCCTTGTCTTATCATCCTTTAACTTTTCCCTTTCTCGGGACTTCGACGTAATCAAAGGATTTCCCCCACTCGCCATTCATAAGGAAACAAGGAAATATATACAAACCTAATAATAAAACTATGGATAACGACAGCATTCACGAGAAGACCCTGGAAGACGTTCACACGAAGGAAATTGACCTGGTTAATCGAGACCCCAAGCACTTGAACGACGAGGTGGTGAAGGTTAGTCCAAGTCGCCGTTACCAGCAAGGGCTCAAAGCGAGTTAACAGTCTATGGTAACCGCGCGCCATCAGTAATGTGATTAATAATTAAAAATGGTCATATCTTTTACGTTGTTCTGCAGCCTATATTGGACATTTCAGTAACGTACAAAGCGTTACATGTATTATTTGGCTAGTTGTGTTTCTTGCTTAACAAGTGGTGCTTATTACAGTTATAATTATAATTATTTGCGTCAAGTAGTCTTTTATTGCATTTTGGAACACCTGTTGAAGAAGCGTTAATTCTTTGGTTATTGCATTCATATTCTTATCTTGTCCAGCTTGATGTCGTTCGTAAAACTTTGTGTTACTGCTATGCAAATATTTACTCATACCGGCTGACAATTCAGAATGGAACATTAAATATTTGTAGGAAGAGTTGTTGATTCCAAGGAATCGTTCATCCATCAGCAACGACTGGCGCCCGAAACATCTGTTGCAAACATGAAAGATAAGGTAGCTTCAGGGATCCGCCCGTTCTGATGCAGCCAATTCGCACGGGTTTATTTAAAACCGTGAGATCAGTTACTCTCGAGTGTGAACTCTAATACAAACCTAATGAATCCAGCGCTAAGCAGATGGATAATAGATTTGGAAAAACACTGCACCACGAGGCAGATATTTGTAAAGAGCAATAGCAAGGAGCCTGGGACAGCCTGTGACATCCACAAAAAGAGAACTGCCAAGTTATTCCCGGCATTGACTCGTCCGTGTAGTTTGCGTACAGTGGATTTCTGCGTGGTCTTTATGTGCTTTATGCACAGTGGAATCCAGCATACGAATACAGCAGATATCCAAGAAAAAATAAAAATGGGATCCAAATATAACTGTAGTCAAGTGATTATGGCCCCATGATTGTGTGTCATCAAAGAAGTTCTCAGGCTGCTAGCTTCTATCCACTAATCTGAAAATCAGAGGACAGAGAAAATCTGTGCCCCATAAACTACAGATATGCTGGAAAATGGGACCATGTGATCCAGGGGCTGTGACAAGTAGCGATTTATCACATGCACTCCCAAATCTCCTGCTTTTTCACTTGTTACTCGGGTTAAAGCATTTTAACTTTAAATAGTTTTAACAAGTATAGATTTAAGCGAAATGCAATTAAACATTCACCTGGAAACAAAACAGTCTAGAAGGGAAGTGGCTCTGTGTCTGAATGGAGTGGCCATGTTTGGAAACAGCGTCCTATAGGCCAAGATGACCAGGCTGTACATTGTGAAGTTGCCGTGAATCTGCAGAGCACGGTGCCGGAAAGCTGATCAATCGGAAACGTCTATTTGTTTCACATTGCTCTACCAGATGGGTTTCTTTAACCGAGGTTAATTTTTAATATAACTTCCATTGCAGACCAGGAGCAGACTAGCTTCTCTGTGGGCTCCAGATTGATGTGGGGGTCCCCGAAGTGGGACATTTGAGCTATTCTTTGGAATCAGAAGAGAAAGGAAAGGGGATTAAAAACAGTGGGGCATCGATAACCTGCTAATCGAAGCACTGGGTGCCGGCGGTAAACCTTAGCGGTCAGGGTGCCAGATAGATGGCTTTGCTTTCTCCTGTGTAAATGTCGTTGGAGAGCAAGACGAGACACATGGAAGCTAATGAATTCCTGTGTACCTGCACTCATACTCGTGCAAATAAAACATCATTAAATTTCTAATTTCCCCTCCAGGTGGACTTCGAGGACGTGATCGCCGAGCCCGCGGGCACCTACAGCTTCGACGGCGTGTGGAAGGCCAGCTTCACCACCTTCACCGTCACTAAGTACTGGTGCTACCGGCTGCTGACGGCGCTGGTGGGCATCCCGCTGGCACTGGTCTGGGGCATCTTCTTTGCCATCCTCTCCTTCCTGCACATCTGGGCCGTGGTTCCATGCGTCAAGAGCTACCTGATTGAGATCCACTGCGTGAGCCGGGTCTACTCCATATGCATCCACACCTTCTGCGACCCCTTCTTCGAGGCCTTTGGAAAGTGCTTCAGCAACATGCGTTTGCGGCTGACCAAGGAGGTGTAACACTGGGAACGGACCAGTAGGATGCGTTAAAAATCCAATCTGAGCAGGGGCAGGTTTAGGGAGGCTGCTTGTATATCTAACTGCCCCCCTACCCCACCAAAGCTCCTCATTACCTCCCCCTGACCACAGATACAGGAAATCAGCAGTCATGACTTCCTGTTCTAGTATTACCCTTCCTACAGTTCTTTCTTCCCCAAGCATTTAATGGGACTCATTCCACATCTTTAGCTAATTTACTTTGCAACAGGCAAAGTTCTGTTGGGGGATACTAAATGAGAGCCGCAGAGAGAAGGTTCCCCCGATGGCGGTGAATGCAGACGAGTTCATTGCTTATGTTCTCGCTGCAGGTGCTTCTGAGAAACTCGTAGTTTCAAAGACAAAATGATTCTAACCACCCTGTCACAAGCTTGTATTTCCCGCTTTCACGCCACATAACTAGACCCGTAAGCCTAACTCAAAACGCCATTGCAGAGCTCTTGCACAAAGCTGTCATATCTTACTCAAGTGCCACACTGGGGCCTCACCTTTCCATGCATATAAAATCACTGTAAACATGAGGTAGACCTCGGTCTTGCTGTATTTGCTGATAGTTGAGTCCTTATTGTTCTATGTATATTAAATGAGATGAAACTCCTCACTCATTATGAGCACAGACACTGGTTGGGACCTTTTCATACATCAGTCTTAAATGTTCCTTCACTTTCATTTGACGACCATTAGATGGGTGCTTTTTGCAGAGACCAGCTCACTTTGACATCGCGACTGCACACCTACTATCTTTGAAGAGCGTAGTTTGAATATTTTTATGTGTATTGGAGTTTACCTGCTTTTACTGTATTTCTACAACCTGAGCACATTAAAATCTGCTTTACCTGTCTGTATTGTAATGGCCTTTTACTTCGTGGACTCCTGGTTGTTTTTGTGTGAGCCATTAAAACGTTGACATTTGCTCATCCTACCTCATAAAACACACTAGATTTCTGTGTTCCCTTCAAGAATAAAGACAAACAGCCCAATACATAATACTATAAATAGCAGGAAATAAATTTGCAGGACATTGACAGACCAAGATACATGCAGGAATTTATGTAAAATAGTCCTTGTTGACTGGCACCCAGCCTTGTGCCTGTTTTAAAGTTTTTTTGTGAGCATTTGCCACTGGTAACTTGCAACGTGACACAGGCACTGTCTCACTGCTCTTGGGAGCCCTTGACTTCCCGTCTGACTCACACAACATGAGAAACACAGAATACTCAGGAAATACTATAACCCCCTCTCACTTCAAATGTGTGGCTGGGGGGTTCCTCTCTCTGCTCAGCCTTAATTTGGGGGCCCCTATTCTACTTTAGTTTCACTTGGGAACCCTATATCTGTACAGCTTAAATTGGGGGGGGGCACTTCTGCTTTAGTGTCATTTGGGGTCTCTAAATCTGTACAGCATAAATTGGGGGGTATTTTGCTTTTTCATTTGTGGGACCCTAGCTCTGCTCTGGGACCCCCTTTTCTGCTCTTATTTCATTTGGAGGTCCGTAGTTTTGCTCTGCTTCTTTTGGGGGCCCCTATTCTGCTCTAATTTCATTTGGGGGTCTGTAGTTTTGCTCTGTGTTCTTTTGGGTGCCCCTATTCTGCTCTGTTTTGTTGTGGGGGATCCTATTCTGCTCTTATTTCATTTGGGGGTCCCTAGTTCCGCTCTGTTTTGTTGTGGGGGACCCTATTCTGCTCTTATTTCATTTGGAGGTCCGTAGTTTTGCTCTGCTTTTTTTGGGGGGCCCCTATTCTGCTCATTTCATTTGGGGGTCCCTAGTTCTGCTCTGTTTTGTTGTGGGGGCCCCTATTCTGCTCTTATTTCATTTGGGGGTCCCTAGTTCTGCTCCTACTTGTTGTGGGGGCCCCTATTCTGCTCTTATTTCATTTGGGGGTACCTAGCCCTACTCTTTTTTCATTTGTGGGTCTGTACTTCTGCTTTGTTTTTATTTGTCGGCCCCTTGCTCAAACAAGGTTGAAAACCCCCTACTCTAAGGCAAGGAACCTCATCACTACATACAGGGAAAATTCAGATATGCAAAAACTATTGATATTAGCACAGAAAAGGCAGCAAAGTCACGGGGAACTGCAGCACACTCTATTATCGTCATATTGCCGTCGTTTAGCGACTTCTATCATTCTGAAAGAAAGCGCCGCCTGCCTCAACTCTGGAAAGTTTTCGCCACCTGCTGGTGAATTTAGAAACAACCTGATGATAAAATACATGTTTTATGGATTAATCGTCAACTGCCAGCTGCGCGGAGCATTCATCATGAAGGTATGTGAAGTATGAGAGCTTTGCTTTAATTTAGACTTACATCAGCTAAAATTACACTCCACATGTGCAACAGCTCAACCACTAGCAGCAAAGACGGAGTCTGATGTGACGTGGAAATTGTTCATTTATGTTATTCATTCATCCAAATAGAAAAATTAGAAGCAGTAAGTTGTCTTCACAAACGCATTGTGCATAAAAGTCACCAATTCTCTGGTGATTCAGTAACTGCAGAGTTCCAAACTTCCTTTGACATTAACTCCAGCACAAAAACTGTGCGCTGGGAGCTTCATAGAATGGGTTTCCATAGCTGAGTAGCTGCATGCAAGCCTCACATCACCAAGCACAATGCCAGGCGTCGGATGCAGTGGTGTAAAGCACACTGCCACTGGACTGTGGAGCAGTGGAAACATGCTCTGTGCCATGACAAATCACGCTTCTGTCTGGCAGTCAAGTAGAGTCTGTGATTGGTGGATATCAGGAGAATATTACCTGACTGCATTGTGCCAACTGTATAGGGGGGATTGGGCTTGGCCCCATAGTTCCAATGAAGGGAACTCTTAATGCTTCAGCATATTGAGACACTTTGGACAATTCAATACTTCCAAGTTTGTGGGAACAGTCTGGGGCCAGAACAGAGCCCTGATCTCAACCCCATCAAACACCTTTGGGATTAACTAGAATGGAGATTGTAAACCAGGCCTTCATGTCCAGTATCAGTGCCTGACCTCACAAATGCTCTTCCCACAGATACACTCCAAAATCTTGTGCAAAGCTTCCCAGAAGAGTGGCAGCTGTTGTAGCTGCCAATACTTTTATGTGTATACCAATACCTTTGTGTGAATACCAATACTTTAGTCCATATAGTGTATATCAGGCTCAGTCTCAGAGGTGGGGTTACAGCTTGACTTGGAGGGTGGACATGCTGTTCCCATAACTGGAAGGATGCTGGTTTGAATCCAGTGGTCAGCAGAGTGATTTCAACAGAAGTAAGATCCTTAACCCCAATTACCCCAGGAACTGGTTGAGCCCGCTTTCCTAATAATATGTCACATGTCACATTTCTGCTAAACAAGTATCAGTCGGGGGGAATTTAACTAACTGTTGATCAGATCTGCATTAAATGAAACAAGACTGAAATAACCATGGGCCTCAGGGATTTGAAAATTAGTGGGATGGCAGGGAGAGCTGTTATTATTTCCAAGACGATAATTTTAATTATTGGTACTTTAACTGTAATCTACACTAACTGAATTGTTTTGGTGTTGGATGTTGATTCCCCGTACCCACCCCCCACCACACAAAACACAAATACACTATGTACATTGGCGTGACCACATCCCTCCCTCTGTTTGTGACTTTAAAGTGGAAAACTCTGTGCAGTGTGCATCTGTGTGTTAAGAAACAGCCGAACATTCATCATGGTCAGAGTAAGCATATTTAGCACGTTTCATACAATTGCCTTTACTCCAGACTCTGCACCAGACACTTCCAGTTAAAGTTCAAATGCAAGGGGCCATGCCCTCTCTCGCAACTCTCACTAACACTAAATAGCAAGTCTAAAGTGAATTAAGCTGTACTCGTCTCGGAAGAAAAATTCTCAGCTGCTGAATTTTTATATAGTTGTATTTAGCTTTAATTGTTTTTTATTAAGCTCTAAAAAGTTGCCGAGGTCCACACCTCGATGATCGGCTACAGGCATCATCTGCCCCCTTTCTCTTGTTACTGCTTAACAAAGAAATATTTCCCACAGACACCTTTATTTTTACGTTTAATTGGGTGAGTATTTCTCTTATTTTGGTATTGTATCACGACACAGCTTGTCCCTTCATGCTATAGCACCATGACATCATTTCCTGTCTAATGCCCTGATGGATTGCCTTTCGCAGGCAGAAGGGCTGATCTCCCTGAAACATGCACATTCATTATATTCTCAGTCTAATATTTTCCAAGAATGACTCAGGAATGAAAGGAATGTTTCATGTAAAACTATGCAGACTATTTTTATAGCTGATTCTGGAAGGTATCATCTGTTTGGAGCCACATGATAGACATTTTGATTGATGTTTTTGTTCACCTCACCCTAGAAAACAGGCCTTTCCTGACTGTCACCATTCATTCCGTCCACAAAGCATTTTTTTCATCGAGCCATTCCTAACCTCGACCAAAAAAAACTAGTGTACGTGCCTGCACACCCCGATTGGCTGTCAATTTCATCTTCAGCTGAAACCTGCGTCACTCCCGCTTCAAATGTAACGATAATGTGTGGATGTGCAAAAATACACAGTCAAAATAATACTGGGCTGCATATTAATCTGTTGTCCTATTATCAATGTAAATCACACATTAATGTGTATTGATGTACATCACTATGGGGCGCCGTTTATAAAGTTACAACACATTTTTTTACTTGCCACTTTTTCAACATTTAGTGCAATTTTCTGACATTTAGCTAGAAGTCAA
>JABFEA020000001.1:8211208-8222515 GCA_019775915.2 Cyphomyrus plagiostoma | reverse complement strand
TCAGAAAATTGCACTAAATGTTGAAAAAGTGGCAAGTAAAAAAATGTGTTGTAACTTTACAAACGGCGCCCCATACATCTCAGTCTTTTACTGATCCTTTATTTGACATCACACAGCTTGTAACTCCCCTCAATTACGAACACAAGTTGATCTCTGATCATGGGCATTTATTCGCATATCCATCCGGACAGGCATGCCGTGAGAACTAGATAAAATAAAGCACATAAATCATAAAACAAATCAGTAAAAACATTTTCCTAGAAATAATCGAACACAAGCATAAATACAGCTTGCACACGCCATTAACTTGCAAGTTGCAAAATTGACATAAACTCTCGTACCTCGATCATTGGCAGCGTTAATTCAAGAGTTATAGAAAGAAAACTTATGATTGCATCTTATCCAATAACTCAAATCTCCATGAATTTCTACACTATAACTTAAAATATTTTCTCAGCCGCATAAGTGCTTCGCTTAACTGAGCAAAAAAATGTTACCAACAAAACTGACCGGACCCAACTGACCGGACCCCAAGGTTAGTTCAGCTATAGAAATACTAGAAAGGTCCTTACAAACATATGCCTTTAATTATAATTATGTTAATGAATACTTCAAGTCAATTAGTTCTTCAAGTCAATTCATGCTGGAATTTCAATTATGTTTAAATTATTCTTATATTTAGATTAATTGAACTTAAAATAGCATAACTGACCCTAATGGCATTTACACACCCGACATGACTGTATATAGGTAGGCCTACATTAAGTTCATTTTTAAATGGTCAAGTATTTCACGTTTAATTTAACCTTTCTAACGTTGCTGACTACAGAAACTAATTAAATCACGGTTATATTGACAAAGACGATTAAACCACAAAGGTAACCTAATTAAGTCCAAAGGGCTGAGACATCGGTCAGGGTGAACTGTGGCAGGAACATCCTGCTGAGTGTCTAATCTATCGATCTATGCTGATAAATTTGCTGCCCATCGTAATCAATCAGCAGTGACGTGCATTCACTTATAAATGAATCGTCATGGCATCACGCTACAAAAACCTGATGCAGTCCCAACCCCAGTGAGCTGAGAAAAGCGGAAAGTACCTGTAATCGAACGGGTATTTGAATAGGTGATAACAGACATAACTGGACAATATTGTCAGCAATACTGCCCACGCGCTCCAGGGGGCGCTATCTTGAAGCGCCATTACCCATTGGCTTCCTTCCCTGCTGTCATCAGGACCTACAGCGCCTCTTCCTGGGGAGACAGTTATTCTGAAAATTCAAGCGGTGTGCATTGTCTCCCAGGTTCCCCTGACCCATGCACACTTCATAGGACGTAGCTGTCTCATTTTGTTTCAGAGCTATTAACCCTGTATTGCATTGCCCCTATGCCACGTAATATGCATACAATGTATTAATTAATAACTGTTAGAGATAAAGTTATTCTGAAAATCCAAGGATTGTGAATTGTTCCCTGTAGTCCATTGATCAAAGCACACTTCACTAGATGTGCCTGTCATGTCTAGTTTTAAAGTTATTAACCCATTCAGGTGTTGTTCCATTGCACATTATACCGATACATTCGAACAAAAATTAATAAAAATTCGTACGTAATGCAATCTTGGAAACAAATGGGTGCGCAACAGTCGCCATGAGCCCAAAATCCTAAACCACCATGTCATTACAAGTGACAGAACCTATAATAATAATATTAGCTATTAACACGATTTTGCACAAATCACGAAATGGTTTGAAGCGCAAAAATAATCGGTGTACATCGTTGTTTGTGTACTTGACAACACGATTCTATCATTAAAAACGCCCCACCATACTTCCGTGATAAGTTATTAAAGCTATTAAACTGAATATCGAATATGATCGAGGCTAACCTAAATGCGGGGTAGTTATCTCGTCTTTGACTTAATAAACGTCCGGTGATTTCGGTTTTTAATTTAACATAGATTATCCGTTAATGTTTAAATATTTATTTCCTGGATAGTGTTCTATTTGCCCAATGTATACTTTTAATATGTCCTTGCAGTGTATATTAGTTTTTGCTCTTTGTCTTTGATGTGAACTATATGTTTGCATCTACGCACTTTACGTATGTTGCTGCTGTGTGCAAGAGAGTTTCCACCTGGAATCGATAAAGATTCTTATCTCATCTTATCTTATATTAGCAGTGTATTTTACAGTTTACTCACCTGGGCAGGTGGTTGTGATTAAGAAAAATATAAAAGAGAAGGAATATAAAAGAACGGAACTCTTAATGCTGCAACATTCAAAGCCATTTTATATAATTTCATGATCCCAACTTCTTGAGAACAGTTTGGGGATGGTCCCTTGCTGTTCCAACATGATTGCGCACCAGGACACAATGCAAGTTCCATGAGGACATGAATGAGTGAGTCTGGTGTATAGGGAGGTGACTGGCCTGCACAGAGCCCTGACCTCAATCCAATACAACACCTTTGGGATGAATTAGAGTGGAGACTGTGAGCCCGGCCTTCTCGTCCAACATCAGTGCCTGACCTTACAAATGCTCTCCTGGAAAAATAGTCCCATAAACACCATAAGTACATTCCTAAACCTTGTGGACAGCCTTCCCAGAAGAGTTGAAGCTGTTATAGCTACAAAGGGTTGGCCAGCTCCATATTAAAGCCTACGTATTAAGAATGGGACGTCATTAAAGTTCGTGTGTGAGTCAAGGGAGGTGTCCCAATACATTTGGAAATATAGCGTATATGTTGGCCTATGCACATTTTCAACAGTAGATGGCGACAAAGAAAATCAATGGTTTGCATATTGAAATTGGAAATTGGCAAAGTCGTCAACCTTACATTTGGGAAATACAATGAAATTTTTCGGCCACATTTTTTTTTTGGAGGGGGGAAGCATGTGGGATAAAACTATCAGAAGTACAATGTAGCACAAGACATTATAAGAATAAAAAGGCATGGTAATAAATACAGGGATTGGCCGGGTGGCCAAGTCATACGTACGTATCTAGTCACACGTATGTATCTTTCAGACTGTCACGCTCGCGCACGAAATCTTATGGCTAATATATATTATTCCATAATAAACCTAATATGAGCTAAATATCACAGTCGTTGGGGTAGACTGCAAACCCTACAGACAATTAACAAGGTAATACAACTGTTACATACGTGTAAATAGGTATGCAGACTTGTCTCGAATTGAAAATCTCAGGCCAGCCAGCTGACCAAAGTTGGCAACCCTGATAATAAATAGGATGAGATAGTTTGTGTTATGTGCAAATACACAAACTGACTATATACAGTGCAGGGGGTATATTACCAATATAATACTGTGCAATACAACGGGACAGACATGTATACAGGTAACCTGGTACAGGTCTTACAGTACATACCTGCACCAAAAAAAAAAAGAAAAAAAACTTTCAATTCGACAGAAAGCGACAGGGACGCACAGTAAGCTACATGTCGCTGATGAACGTCTTGCGGTACGACTATAGAGACACAGCCTCCAGGGGGAATATTATACTGGAGCCACGTCGTGTAATGACCATTAATTTGTATAAAAGTAAAAAAAAATTAGCAGTGTTTTGCTCTAAAGATCTGCCACGCAGTGTAAAAACTGAGTGAGAACAATAGTTTTCTAGCGGGGCCCATATAATAGGCTTACCGTAATTAAAATATTTACCAAGCTGCAAAGTCCTACACAGCATATGGCGCTGTCATAAAACTCAAGTTTTGATAAACGACTTGTGTACTTTTAAGGAGAATGTGTGCTTTGATACCACCTCCTCAGAAAGAGGGTGTTTAGATTACATTTTGTCATGCCGTTTTACGGTTTTGTACTTTACAAGATCGCCTATTTGATATGAACCCAGACACCATTATTGGCCCGGATGCGGAGTGTGAAATTACACCTTTAAGATATTTTATATATGCAATATTTTATTAATTTATCCAAAAGCTTTTTTTCTCATTCAGTCCACAGTTACAGATACCTCTTTGATGGTTCCACCTCGCGGCGTCTTTGGGGGCTGGTTTTGTGCCGATGGGGACACCCCCAGCTGAGGGTGACACCCCCAGCCTCACCTGCATCTGACAGAGTGCCGAGCGCCAGGAACACTGGAGCGAAAGGCGGAGATAGTGTAACTAGAAGTTAAGGATTCGAGCTGCAGTTAGTGCCACCAGAAAGAGAAACTCCATGAATGATCTGCGCAGCATCCCGGAGCCAGATCGCTCGCTGTGCACCTACTGCGTTTCGGCATGATCTGAACCCAAACCCAGAAACTGCGCGGACTGCAAACAACATGCGGAGGTAAATGCGTTTTAAAACTCTAATGTGCATTTTTTGCCAAACCTTCAACTGCAAAAAGCGTTAACGACGTGGCTCTAGGTTTAACATTTTACGACTATGTAATTCTGGCTAAATACCGACTAGTTATTAGGTTGAGAAATGAGGTAGGGCACGTGGAGTTTCTGTAAAACTTAACGTTTGGTCGTGTTTCTGTATCAATGCTCCTGTACATTCAGCTTCTGGGCTTCATAAGGAGACTTAACGTTCATGCATTTTAACTCCACTGAAATGTTGGATATTTATACTACAAAGTACGAAACATGGACATCTCTGGTTTATTTTGAAATTAAGAAATTTGCCTAATCATATCACTTTGAATATTTCTGGTTGGTTTATGGTTTATGCTGGTCATATTTTATGTGCATATTTACATCTAATCAAAGAAAATATAAATAATATTAATCTGTAACGGAATAATGGGTTAAACTGAAAAGGGGTACTTATACTCATATTTTAAGTACTGCATTGGCATTTATCTTTCCAGTCTGTTTATGGCGTTTCAAAAGCGCGTTTACGAAACTCACTTTGGCAAATCTGAGCATGTTTAGTATCTGATAAATCCTTTACTCTGCCAGACGAAGCCAGACCCTATCACTGGATGTGAAAACACCCAGATAGAACACCATTTAAGCACTTTTAAACGCACCTTACCAGCTCTACTAACAGCCTGAGCGTTCCGATCCCGTCCTTCCCGATGTAGTCCACTGCTCCTCGAGAGTGGACGAGTCACTGTTGCAAATCTGTAATAATTTAAATAATAAGTGGTTTAAAGTCAGGACACAGAAATATTAATTTTGTCATCTTTACAAGCACCTTCAATGACTAATTTTGTGACTCGGTCGTTTATTAATTTGTCAAGTTTTTCTGCAATTTTGTACAATCTGGAACGGATCCATTTTTACTGCAGCAAAAACCTGTGCTGATTCCAGTGATTAATGGTCTTATTGAGTCACTGACTCTTTGTTCGTTGTTGCTTCCCTCTCCTCAGGGCCGACATGAGGACCAGCACGCTGCTGTCCGCTTGCATCTCCATCTGCTTGCATTTGGGGGCACTGCCGCTTGGGGCCAGCGGGCAGTGTGAAGAGACCTCAGAAGGTTCCAGGTTCAATCTTTCCATGAAGTACACTCTGCCCAGCTTTTCGGCAGATGCCCCCATTCAGAGTCTCGTGGCGTACGATGGCCGTGTCTACGTGGGAGCAACAAACAGGATCTACTTGCTGGATGAAGACTTACGGAAAGTCTCTGAGTACAAGACGGGGCCTGTGATGGAGGGCAGGTCCTGCTCCCCCTGTCAAGACTGCAGCCAGGAGACCAATACCTCTGCTAGCGGCTTGACGGACAACATCAACATAGCTCTGCTCATGGAGACTTTTTACGACGAAGAGCTCTTCAGCTGTGGTTCCGCCCACGGCGGAGTCTGCTTCCGGTACGTTCTGGATGGCGGGCGGCACCCCCCGCAGGTAGAGTGCATGTACACCCCCAAGGCCAACGGGGGGCAGCGCGGGTGTCCCGACTGCATCGCCAGCCCCGCCGGGAGCCGCATCCTCAGCATCGAGAGCGGGGGTGTCGTCAGGTTCTTCGTGGGGAACACAGTAGCGCCCCCTATGTCTCACCATGCCATCTCCATCCGGCGCATGAAGGAGACCCAAGACGGCTTCCACTTCTTCTCTAACCAGTCATACATGGACCTCGTGCCCCAGCTGCCTGACAGCTTCCTGATCCGGTACGTGCACGCCTTCCGGAGCGGCCCGCACGCCTACTTCCTGACCGTGCAGCCGGAGGACCGCAACTCCCGTGCATTCCACACGCGCATCGTGCGCATGTGCGCCTCGGAGCCCGAGCTGCGGCGCTACGCCGAGCTACCCTTCGAGTGCATCCTGACGGAGAAGCGGCGACGCCGGGCCACCCGCATCGAGGTCTTCAACGTCCTGCAGGCCGCCCACGTGGCCCAGCCTGGGCGGGCGCTCCGCGAGGAGATGGGCCTGGACGAGGGTGAAGACGTGCTCTTCGCTGCCTTCGCGCGCAGCCAGCCAGACTCTCCGGAAACTTCCGCCAGCTCAGCCGTCTGCATCATCCCCATCCGAGACGTCAACATCTTCTTCAGGGACTTCATGCAGAAGTGCCACACGAGGCAGCCATTCCACTTCAAAGGCTCAGAAGAGAAGCGTTGCTTTAACTCGGTAAGGAAGACGTTCTCGGGCTCTCTGGTGCTGTGACTTCATTGATCAATCTGCTGTTTCAGGTTTACGTTCCTCAGTGTTCAGCGCATCTAAACATTATTGCTGGCCTAGTGACCCACAGAAAGTAAGGACTTTGTATCACATCTCTTATATTTCCTCTCATGGAGGTATTCTAACAGTCCATCACCGGATTGAAACACTGTCACTATGCAGATTGTGGCCTTGATTTAGGAAACCGCCGTCACAGATACCTCACTGCAGATCTGCATCACTCAGCTTCCTGCCTCTCTAAATCACCTGGATAAATGGATCTTTAGTCCGTTGCTCATGTGCGCCGTCCATCAGTACCGATTGGCCAAATACTAAATCAACGGATAGATACTGACAAGGATTTAGCTGCTGACAATCTCTGTCTGCCGATATCTTAATTAGTTTAATTTTCATTTTTTGTTTTAATTTCACCAGCTGTCCTTCAGTTGTGTGTTGGTTTTAACATGTATTCGTTTAAGATAAGATCATACAGCAGTCAGGCACATAAAGTGCACCAAATACAAAAACATAGCAGACATCACAGTACAAAGACAGTGATACACGTGGTGCAAACTAATTTATATAGAACACAGTACTCACATGGGATATCTGAAAAACAAATAGAAACTCTATTCCTTTTGTTTTTTAAAATAATTTACAAGTATGAGTAACTGTTAGCAAGCTTTCAAATCGCTTTCGAAACATGACAGTCAACGGCTGAAGGACAGGATGTGGAATAATTTTAGGAAGATGATCGCTATCTGAAGGAATGTGGACCTGATTTAGGAATCAGCCCAGTTAAACACATTGCCCACTTTGGTGAAGACAAGACAAGACTGTATAATTAAAGAATCAACATGGTACGGCATCCCACAGGCTGTTACTGACCTTAAAAGGCTCCGGCCAATATTAGTGTACGATGGAGGATTTGCTAAATGAGTCATTTCCCAATGGGCATGATGGTAAACTTTTCATTTCTTAATATGAGAATCATGATATCTGTCATTGGTGATTCGTCCCAGGATTCATTTCAGGTTCATCTTTTATTAGTTGACCGTGACCAGTAAATTGCAAATAGATAAATATAGACGTGAGATATTTTCAGCTGCCGATCGCCTTCAGCCTACCAGGGCTGTCTCTGACTTTGCCTGCCCGTGTACCTTCACAGGGGACCCTGAAGTATTTATACGTCTTTATAAACCTCAAGTGCAGAGGTTATAAAAATGAATGTCGTCTGTTCCTGGAGAATGTTCATTTGTTATAACGGTCATAGTGGACTAATGTGTGTGTGTTGATTAGAAGATAGCCAACGCTGCTTTTAGGACTCGAGGCCGGGATCTTGTGTAAGCAGTGCTGATGGAGCTGAAGGTGACTGATGTTCCGGCTGAAAGGGCCTAATGCTCAGAACCAAGAACTATATTTGTTTTTGCGATTTCCTTCTGTGATCTGGTCCCATCCTAATCTTCAATGTTATTAGCAAGACATAGCTTAATATGGCAGTTAATTAGCTTCATTAAAGTTACTGACAGTAGATTAGATTTGTTTTCTTTTCTCTAATTTTTTAAGCATATTTGTATTGTGCGATTACAGGTGACATTGCATTATTAGGAAAGGAAATATGCCTGACTTCTTTCATATATACTGATAACTTAAGCAAAGATCCAGAAACGGGATGACGGCAGGATTTCCCAGGCAGGTTAATGAATGCAGGCTCACAGGCATCCTTAATTCACTATTGATCTGCATGCTTGCAGCTGCCCAGTGGTATCACTTAACGAATCATGGAATAAATAACTCTCAGCTTGTAGCTTAATTGCAGGAACATTCAAACAAACAAGTGTTCGATATCTTGAGCACTAGAAACCCAGCGGCGGGGAGACCTCACATTCTTTTAAGTGACTATGACATTTAAAGGGGGAATTACTGAAATTGCTCCTTTTATAGATCAAAGATCAAAATGTCTTAGAACATCTGCAAATTATAACAGTAATGTTTCCCTTGAGGACAAGGGGTCTGTGGCACGCGGTGCTTGTTACATGCTGTATGGTACGCCACCCTATAGTACTGTAAGTGGGTTGGATCTTTAGGAAACACCATCTTGTTGGAGAGAGTGGTGATATAAATCTGGGGGCGGTTCTCCTCCAGCTGAGCAGGGAGGCACCACACCTGTGCCGCCCTCCCCGGTCTGGGGCCCGCATCCCCCTTTGAACCTCTGCCGGTGACTCACAACGTGGGGATGTTTAGCGTGGCACTCTGCCCTTCAGCCAGAGGGCGATGCAGAGCCTCCCACAGCTGCCCCAGTCCTCACGATGAGTCACAGGCCTCACCAGTGCCCCCTTTATTGATGGATGCTGTACAGGCGTGGCCCAGCTGACCTTAATTATCCACCTGAGCTGCTTCCAAGCTTCACCCTTGCAGTGTCTGTTCACTAATGCAGGGTGCAGTGTCTGTTCACTAATGCAGGGCCAGTACAAGTGAATCCAGCCCAGTGGTGTATCGAAATGTCCACGTCAGAGAGCTACTCTGTGCAGGAAGGCAGGCCCCTCTGCTGTTTGCTCAGCCGTAATGGGCCAGTTAGCGCAGATGTTTATTACGAACAGCTGAAGCAGCCCTGCGGTGGAGGACAGAGCACAAAATGTTGTGTTTGTTATCAGTTAATCATTGGTGAAGGTGCACAGACTTGCGACGTTTGGTGAATGTGTGTGCGAGCTCCTGTCTGACCAGCACTTGGAGGCGCGTAACCCCTGCGGGTAAAGCCATCAGTGGTAAGCCACACCAGGCAGTTAAAGTGAAGCCCCATAAATAGCCTGAAGTGGACATGTTGTTTACTCTCTGAGGATTGTGGCAGCTTGGAGATGCTGGAGATATGTTTGCAAAGGTACGACTGTGTGTATCTGTCACGCTGTGTGTACATTTGTGATTCAGAGGCATTTTCATTTGCTTCCCTAACATTTTATCTATTTCAATTTCCCCTTCGTGGTTTTTCGGCCTCAAAATCACATAAAAGCTTTCAGTTTTCTGCTCTGTTAACTCGCATTCAGCCTCCTGTAGCCAATTTCCTCAGCATAGCCTCTGGAAACTCCCCCATTCAGCTGAATGGCCTTGCGGGTCGGGGATATAGGCCCTCGAACTCAGTCAGGCATAGCGGCAGCAGCAACACGGCTGGACCCTTCAGGCAGACAGGAATAAAATGCTGTTTTTTTCTGCTAAATTGATTTTACAGTGTGAAAACACTGAAAGGAAGAAAGTCTTTCTCGTGTGGCACTTCTGCGAGTTAAGGTCGCAGTGTGAGTAAATCATGTTTGTATTGATTTTGTCTGTTGGCGTTCAGTTTTGTTTGTTTGTCTGTGGTCTCAGGTCCAGAGGCACTCACAAGGTTTATCTGGCTGTGTGCTTAAGTATTCAGCATGTTTGTCTTCCAGTCTCACCCAAAAACCCCTCAAAGCCCAGAATTATGCTGTAATAGGATATGGCTTCACAGCCGGATACCCTGCCGCCGTGCCTCTTATCCTGTCCGTGGGAGGACCTACAGAGACCTGAGGACCCTCGCATTTGTGCTGCGTGCTTAGTCAGTGTTCAGTTTGTTTCACATAAAGCTTGCAGTTTGCTTGGTGCCAGTTAGCAGCAGGAACAGTTAAGTATGCTGATGTCATCACAGGTTGTCGTCTTACAAGCCATGATCCCACACCTAACCCAAATATTTCCCAGTGCTCTCATCCTCTGAATGAGCTCTGGTCCATACTTACCTCACAATCCCCTTCCTGCTGTCTAAACCACAAAGCCTCCATCCGGTGTCCACCTGGAGAACTTTGTGGCCGTGATCACCCCTGGAAGACTTTCTCCTCCTAAGAACTGAGGTCCAGCAGCACCGTGTACTTTGGACAGTGATTGTAACTCGCTATGCGCCTGCACTTGACGGGCCTGACCTCAGACGTAAAGCCCTGGATGAGCTGCAGCTGGGATAGTTGCACTCCCAGTTGCTGAGCAAGGGCCAGTTAACACCTAGGCAATCCCGTAGAGTGGGGCCCAGCAAAATCAGGCCCCCCCCCAAGTTGGGAAATGGAATGGTTAAATACATTAAATCTGCCCAGTCGATCCCCTTATTGGCACTTCTTACTGCTGACATCTTGACTCCCTGATAAGTGGATTATTGACGTTACATCATTTTTAATTCTCTAAATTCCGGCTCCAAAAATGAACTGAAATGGCCCTCTTGGGGGGCCCCCGGGGTTAATGCACCCCTGATGCTGACCCTCCCCAGTTTCGGTGTAGACCCGGCTTGAAGTGCTCGGCCCATAACCCTTTTAGCTGTAGCCGTAGGGTGGTGTGACGCCGGTAGGTGTGTTAGTGAGATTCCCTGTCTGCAGTCATCGTGTGCGTTTGGTTGGCGCCGACCAGCGGCCGCCCGTCGGCTGGTGGCGGGTGAGTCCGCTGCTGCGATTTCACACTTCTCCACTGCATACGAAGATCTAAACTGCTTTCTGCCTCCTCTCTGCCATGAGGTGAGAATGACTTCGTATGCAGTGGTTAAGGGCCATTTTCTTGAAAATTACAATCGGTTATCATTCATTCAACAAGCCTTAATAGATGACTGCGGACTGTATTGTTTCTCAGGCGAAAACCCAGGAAGAGCAGAGCAGCCCGATGACAGGTAGTGCGGGGGGGGGGGGTGGCTCAGGCTGCTCACACGGCCGGGGCACCCGGGGCCCGGGGGGGGGGGGGGGGGGGGGGGGGCGCGGCCGGGG
>JABFEA020000001.1:8184519-8195945 GCA_019775915.2 Cyphomyrus plagiostoma | reverse complement strand
GGTCTCTGTGTATCGCTGCTCTCCTGTCACCGTGTCACCATGTAGTTGTTCTCCTGTCATCGTGTCACACTGCTCTCTTGTCACTGTGTCACTGTGTCACTGTATAGATCTGCTCTCCTGTCACCGGGTCTCTGTGTATCGCTGCTCTCCTGTCACCGTGTCACCATGTAGTTGTTCTCCTGTCATCGTGTCACACTGCTCTCCTGTTACTGTGTCACTGTGAAAAGCCACCCTCCTGTCACCATGTCACCACGTAACACTGCCGTCCTGCCTGCCCTTTGCAGATGTGGCGGTGGGGATGGTCTGGTGTGACGGTCGGGCTCACATCCCCCACCTGGACATGCTGGCTAACGCGAGGAGTATCAGCCCCACCAACGAGATGGTTTCCCACGAGTTGGTGGACTACAGGACTACCTTGCTCGAGGGTACACTTTTTTTCCACACTCCTGCCTTTATGCGCCCGTTTAAAAAACGATCTTCTTTCATGCATGTCACCATCTTTTGTTCACTCGCTGTTCTTTCTTAATGTAGTTTAATCCACAAGCTGGGCTCAGGTTTCAGGCTTGTCCTTTGAATAAAGTGTTGGGAGTCCATCCTCCTTAGTTCAGTCTCACTCGAGTTCACCTTTGACCTGGGGAGGGCGGTGTGTGGCTTAGTGGGTTAGGACACTTTACCGGTGATCAGGTGGTCATCCAATGATTTCACCTTTGGGCCCCTAAGAAAGTCCCTTAATCCCAATTGCTGATAAAAGCACATGCTATATAGTAATATATAGTAATTGTAATTATTGTAACTGTTCCAGACCAGAGCCCTGCCGCCTCGCAGGCCGAGTCCTGCAGGATGCCCCTGTATGTTCACTCGGAGCTGCCGGAGAGCGACCGGGACGTGGTACTGCCCCTCAGGCCAGAGGGTGCCCACATCGACCTGGCGGGGCTGCCCCCCGAGCTCATGGCCGAGCTGCAGAACGTGGTCATCGCCTGCGAGGACCTACTGCTGCACCTCAACGAGGTCATCGGGCGAGGTAGGGACACGTGCGTGAGCACACGTACCACGCCACGCACCGTTGTTCACCGTCTGCAGTGTGGATGTGCCGCCAAAGTCCCGCAGCACAGATGCAAACCTCCCTCTCATACATTTTAGCACAGGCTTTTATCCAAAGTGACGTGCAGTGCTGTGCAGTGTCTTAGGCGGTCAAAGGAAAAGCTTAAAGCTGTTTATCATGGCATTAAATGCATATTTGCTCAGCAAAAAAGAACACAATTTCACATTAGAACATACACAAATTAGCAGTAACAATGAACTAACAAAAATTTAATCTCTTCTCCAAAAATGTTACTGTGATGTTGGAGGTCTTGATGAACACCACAGTGGTTCCCAAATCTTTGCTCAGGGGCAGCCCAGCCATTCCATATATTTATTAACTTTTGCCACCAATTCAACTTATTAACTTAGTTAAATAACTCAGTGAAGTATTGATTAGACAGACATGGCATGCTAGTGGTTGAATTAAGAAATGTGTCAATGTATTGGATAATCGCTACAGACACTGGGCTGACTTACTGGGAGAGGTTTTGAAATGGCTAAACACACTTTGACTGACAAGCATAGTTTTAGACAAACATGAAGAACATTTACACATCATTTTTGTTTGACTGTTGTATAGTACTGTATGTCTGAGAGATGAAGGTTAACCAATCCCTGGAGGAATTGGGGGCTAAAAGGCTCACTCAAGGGCTTAATGGTGAAATAACTCACCTGGGACTGGGATTTGAACCAACACCCTTCTGATCACAGGCGCAACAGCCTAATCCACTGAACCACACACCACCCCCTGCTGGCTTTGAGAGAGAGATGGTGTGCTGTTTCAGTGATGTCTCTGCTAGCCCTCCCAGGCCAACCTGCCTGTGGGCCTCATTACCTCTCCATAAGGCATCTCCTTTGTCCGGCTGCTGCAGAAAAACTTCTGCCCACGTCCGTGTGTGATGTGGGGCAGCGTGGTGGAGAGCCGACACTTTGTGTGGTGTCACATGATTTGCCACCGTCTCGGATTGCAGGCCCATTGTGCTAGACGCAGTAACCCGACCCTGCTGGCATGTGCGGAACGTGATCTCAGCCTAGGAGATGCTTCATGCTTTATTATTTTTATGTGTGTGTATAAAGCTGCGCTTCATCACCGTGCATAATGAAATAAGAGCCACATCTGGGCCTCCTGTTGGCATCTGTGTTCACATATGCGGAGATCTGCTCCCTCCCAACATACATGTGGACCTGTGCTCCATCCCGACATGCATGCAGAGCTGTGCTCCCTTCCATCAAACATGCAGAGCTGTGCTCTCTTCCATCAAACACGCAGGCCTTTGCTCCTTCCAAACATGCAGAGCTCCCTTCTAGCAACCATGCAGAGCTGTGCTCCCTTCCTACATGCAAGCGGGGCTGTGCTCCCTTCCTACATGCATGCAGAGCTGTGCTCCCTTCCTACATGCATGCGGAGCTATGCTCCCTTCCTACATGCATGCGGAGCTGTGCTCCCTTCCTACATGCAAGCGGGGCTGTCCTCCCTTCCTACATGCATGAGGAGCTGTGCTCCATTCCTACATGCAAGCGGAGCTGTGCTCCATTCCTACATGCAAGCGGAGCTGTGCTCCCTTCCTACATGCAAGCGGGGCTGTGCTCCCTTCCTACATGCATGCGGAGCTGTGCTCCCTTCCTACATGCAAGCGGGGCTGTGCTCCCTTCCTACATGCATGCGGAGGTATGCTCCCTTCCTACATGCAAGCAGGGCTGTGCTCCCTTCCTACATGCAAGTAGGGCTTTTCCCTGTCCCATCATACATATAGAACTGTGTTCCTTTCCAGCATACACACAAAGCTGTACTCCCATCCACGCAGAGCTATTTATGTTTATTTGTGTGTGTGTGTGTTTGGATCATGTATATATTACATTGTTAGAACCAAATGTTCCCACTATGAGATAAAAACCTGTTATTTTGATGTTTTTGGGACCACCTATTCGGGTCCCACAAGGGTAAATTCAATTTTCTATGAAATTGGGACTGAAATCAAAAAACTAAAAATCAGAGAGAGTCTGATTTTACATGTGGTTTTGGTTACATGTGGTTATGTTTAGGGCTGGGTAGGGGTTAAGGTTGTCATTGTAGGGATTAGGGTTTTTCCAATAAAAATGAATGGAGAGTCCCCACAAAGATAAAAACGTGTGTGTGTGTGTGTGTGTGTGTGTGTGTGTGTTCATGGCCCCCTCTGTGTCATTCAGGACACTTCGGCTGTGTTTTCCATGGGACTCTGTTGGACAAAAACGGCCTCAAGCAGCACTGCGCTGTCAAGTCCCTCAACAGTGAGTACTAGTCAGGATCATGACCCACAGCCCTGCCGGTCACGGGATCACAAGAGCAGCCCTACTGGTCACAGGATAGTGACCCAGAGCCCTGCTGTTGCAGAACTGCTCCTTGCTCCTCTGTATCTGGGGATGCTGATACAGAGATTCTTTTTCATTAGAATTCATGCTGCAAATTTTAGATAAGCTTGCCAAGTACATTGAATGTACTACACAACAGCTTTAGAAAAGAGATTTCAATACTATTGTAGTTATTTTGTTTTTGTGCTCTTGAATAGAAATGGGTAAAATAGTGGTGCAGTTTAGTTATTACTTATTAGTCCGGATTTATAAATATATCCAAGTCTTAGCCACAGGTTGACTGCTGCGATCTTGTGTTTTGCTAAACTTTAATTGGGCTTGTTGTTGTTTGTTGAGTAGAGTGAAAGCTGTAGAAATTTGGGGATTTATATGGGGGGTAAGCGGACCTCTTTGTCGGTGTCGTCCAGGGATCACAGACCTGCAGGAGGTGTCCCAGTTCCTGAGGGAAGGTATCATCATGAAGGACTTCAGCCACCCCAACGTGCTGTCACTGCTGGGAATCTGCCTGCCCCCTCAGGGCTCCCCACTTGTGGTGCTGCCCTACATGAAGCACGGTGACCTGTGCAACTTCATCCGGGATGAGAAGCACGTATGTACGGCCAGCGTGCGTCCCCGAGGTGCACGGGACGCCATCGGGGAGGCACAATGTGGTGTCACAGTAATAGTGTGGCTTCAGTTGTACCACTATAACATTTTACCTAATATGGAATTATATGAACTAAAAACCAGAGTTTCCGTCCTCCTGTATGGTACTTAAAGATATTAACTGGTTGACACTGTTATCAATACAGTTTTGACCTACCACAAATGGCACAGAGATGCCATTTCATTCTTCATTTCATTTGTCATTTCATTTCCTTTCATTTTCCTGCAGCTGACCTCTCTGTTTCTGATTTGCTCTATCTCCCTGTGCTGCTTTTCACTTCTCCTTCTCTGAAACATCCTTTCATCTTCATAGTCCTTTGTCTTCCTTTCATAACTAGTTTTGACTGAAAGCTTCGCTTTCTGTCCTGATTCTCCCCAGCCGTTAAAGCTGCTGCATCCTGAGCACCATAAATACTGAATTTTTGAACTATTCTGCAGTTGCTTTTTGTCTGGTATGTGTGTTTCACGTGTCTGCAGTCTGATCGCGTATGCAGGTGAGCACACTGCCTGTGTCTGACCTCCAACTGTCGCCCTGTCTGCACAGAACCCCACAGTCAAAGACCTCATGGGCTTCGGGCTGCAGGTAGCCAAAGGCATGGAGTACCTGGCCAGCAAGAAGTTTGTGCACAGAGACCTGGCGGCCAGGAACTGCATGTGAGTACTGGCCAGCCACAAAAAGCAGCCCCATCATGGATTCAGTAGTGACTGAAACAGGAAGTGGGTCCATGTTTTCAGGCCCTTTACAGGAAGTTAGTTTGGTCAATGAATTACCACATTTCCTGCACTCTACCGCCTACCCCCCAGGCTGGATGAGAGCTACACAGTGAAGGTGGCCGACTTTGGGCTGGCACGGGACGTCTACGAGAAGGAGTACTACAGTGTGCACAACAAGAGCGGCGTCAAGCTGCCTGTCAAGTGGATGGCGCTAGAGAGCTTGCAGACACACAAGTTCACCCCCAAGTCAGACGTGGTGAGTAGCTTTACCTCCAGGCCAGAGATGCTCCGTACATCATGTCTGTCTGTTCAAGTCGTTAGACTGGTCACACTCTGCTCTGTGTTTTTAGGGCTAAAGGTCACCAATACTTTTGGAAACAACACAGGAGTGTTTCTGTTTTAGACGTTTCCTTACCTTCATTTCAACAATGTTTAAAGCACTGTGGACTGTCTGTTGGAGAAGATTACAATTCAACAGCTGTAGATTCGCCTTGGGGAAGATTTAGAAACGGTGCCTTTAAATCTATGAATCAGAAGATAGTGAACGCTGTAACATTTCAGCTCATTCTTTAATTTTTCAGCAGTTGACATAGAGACCCGTTTAGACTCTTTATATGAACTTATCCAATTTATGTCAGAATGATAAAAGAGTAACGGAGTATCTCTGAGCACCACCAAGTTGGTTGAAACAAAATCTCTGGATATTTACTTTCTGGACCTGAACTATCCTTCCCTGGCATTGGGGAAAACGTAGTGTAACTGCAGAAGTATGTGAGTAACTGCAAGAACATGTGAGTAACTGTGGGGGTGTGCTAGTAATTGTGAGGACGTGTGAATAACAGTAGGAATGTCTAAGTAACTGTGGGGTTGTCTGATAACTGTTGAAATGTGTGAGTAATGGCAGCAATGTGTGAGTAATTGTGGAGACGGACAAGTAACTGCAATACAAGTAACTGATTAACTTTGGAGGCATGCGAGTAACTGCAAGGACAAGTGAATAACTATGGGGGCATGTGAGTAATTGCTAGGATGCATGACTAACTGTGGTGATGTGTGAGTAATGGTGGCAGTGTGTGAGTAACTGTGGAGACTGGCGAGTAAATGTAGGGACATGCAAGTAACTGTGGGAATGTCTGAGTAACTGCTGGGATGCATGAGTAACTGTGGTGATGTGTGAGTAATGGTGGCAGTATGTGAGTCACTGTGGAGACTGGCGAGTAACTGGGGATGTGTGATTAACAGTGGAGGCTTGTAAGTATGTGTGGGGATGTATGCGTAACTGGGGACAGGTGTGTAACTGCAGGGATATGTGAGTAACTGTGGAGACATGCATAATTATAAGGACACGTGAGTAATTGTGGAGACATGTGACACTGCGAACTTTGTGAGTAATGGAGGTAGCATGTGAGTAACTGCGGGGATGTGCAAGTCACCAAAGAGATGTGTGAGTAACAGGGGAGATCTGAGTAACTATGGCATAACAGTGGAGATGTGTGAGTAATTGTGGAGTAACCATGGAGATGTGATTTGTTCCCACGCAGTGGTCCTTTGGCGTGCTGCTGTGGGAGTTGATGACCCGTGGAGCCCCTCCTTACTCCGATGTCAGCTCCTTCGACATTACCATGTTCCTCCTGCAGGGGCGCCGTCTGCTGCAGCCAGAATTCTGCCCCGACTCCCTGTAAGAGACGCACAACATCCATATTAAACAGGAAAAGACTGCACAGATTATTACCTGCAACCTGAAAGCGATTATCCTATATTACCCCAAATTCCTGATGTAACAAAATCTTTGATGACCATTTTCCTGGTAAATCGTCATATTATATCCATTTCTTAAATCTGTTTTTGAATAATGCAGGAAATGCTGTAATCTATGGTGTACTTTCCATAGTGGTGATTTTGCTCGTCGCCATGCCGACCATCACTAAATGCCTTCCCTCGATTTGACTGCAGTATAACTCTCAGAATTATCGTATGCTAGGACACTAAAAAGGTCTCCTCGTTTCCAACAGGTATAACACCATGATTGAGTGCTGGCACCCCAAACCAGAGCGGCGGCCCACGTTTGCAGAGCTCGTTTCCAGCATCACTGCAATTTTCTCCAGTTTTAGTGGAGAGCACTATGTCCTCCTGAACACAGCGTACGTCAACATCGAGAAGATGGCACCCTACCCCTCTCTCGTTTTCCCCCACTGTCAACCGGAGCGAGAGTGTTGCACTTGAGACGTTCAAGTTCATGGGAGGCGTCAGGAACTGATCAAACAAAAGTCTCTGCTTGCGATTCTCAAGGCTTGTGCCAGACGAGAGAAATAACTACATTTTCCAGGTGACTGAGAGACGCTGGAGGCGAACCCCGCAAAGATCATCGAGGAGCAGAGCTACAGTCAGCCTGTGAGCTTGGAATGAATAATACTCGTGATTATTTTCTGCTGAGTTGTCCCAGGAGGGACTGGCATGTCACTGCCAATAAGAGCGGCCCATCTGCCAGAGTTGAGTCCTGCTCGTCACATACCACATTCCAGCTCTGCCTGGTGCTGCTGAAAGCTCTCCTGAGAGCTGTTACTCATAAGCAGCTGTTGTTGACTTGGAGCAGTCAGAGGGCTTATATGGACAGGAGATATTAGACTGCTAATGATCTTCATGGCAGAGTCAGTGATCACTATTATCAATCCTTATCTGCCAAACCTGTCATTAAGTCCACTCTAACTCCATGGTTCCTCCTGAACTTTATGTCTTCTGTCAGGGTCTTCAAGCATCCAAAGGGCATGTTCATTGTTGTGACACATATACTGTAGAATGCAAGTAATTACAATACAACTTTATATTTTGTGTCATTATTTCCAAAGTTCCTTTAATCTATTTTTCATCGTGCTGTTGTATTTCAAGCAGTCTATTGTGACAGTTCAGACCCTGATATCATGGTGGATTTGGAGATTTATGTCTCCACAAAGCAGACATTTTCATTTGTAAATTAAAATGTGTAAATAGCATGATCTCATTCAAAAGAAGAAGTAAGAGGTGTCGTTTTACTACGGTATAAAGCATGAACTACGGCCATTGGCATCATAGAAATGGAACAAGAATATTTCTGTTCTAGCAGGTAATCAGCATCCTGTGGCTTTGTTATTGAAGCTTTTTAAATGTCAGTATGTAGCTGTAGATGTGCTTGATACATATTCCTGTGTCATGTGATCAGTATGCCTCCATGTAATAAAGATGATTTGTACAGATACTGCCAGTGATCAGTGTTCATGCTGGATGAGTGAATCAGGGAAGAGATCCCTGTGATTCACTCATAAAAGCAACACTGTTCCTCGATTTCAGTGGCAGTGACAGGTAAGATGCAGCTTCAGAAAACTCCCTGTTGGTCCGATGACCCATGGAACTTGTCTGCACTATTTCTTTTCTATTTTTTACCTTATTGATTTCAAGCCAACTGATTTTTTTTTTCGGTGTACTTAAATATTTTTACTCGGTTTTTCCAGCCGTTTCATTTACTCCCCTCAGTATAATATTTCATTTGGTAATGTAATGTTTGCATGTGTTATCAAGCATCAGCTGCTTTTACATCAGCTGGCTGTTCTGCCACTTGCCAAAGCCTGTTTCTTTCAGTGTGTTCCTATGTCTCCCAATACGTTCCTATTTTTCCCAACACATTCCAATTTCTCACAATGTCCTCCCAATACATTGATGTTTCTCAAAATGTGTTCCAAAAGTATCCATATTTCTCCCAACATGTTCTTATTTCAACTAATGTGTTCCCAAATCATTCCTGTTTTTCCCAAAGAGTTCCTCTTTCTCCAAATGCGTTCCTATTCTCCGAATGTGTTCCCAGTGCGTTCCTATTCCTCCCAATGTGTTCCAGTTTCTTCTAATGCATTCCTATTTCACTTCTGTTTCATGTTATCAGTGGTGCTGAATTTATTTAAGTCGACATTTAAGTCTAATAAAGAACAAACATGCTTGGGGTACTCTGGACAACAGCCACATTTCAATCAAATCAGAATCAGAATTACTTTATTAATCCTTGTGGGGAAATTCTGTTTTATACTGTACTTCTGCACAAACATACTTGCCCAATTTATTTTAAAAAAAAAGACTTTATTTTTAAGGTTGTCTGCCCTCGGCTGATCTAAAGTTAAATGTACGCCCATAGCATAATAATTCTTTTGTATAGGTAGATAGGAATTCTTATGTTTTGGCATATTCCATCTTGCTCCTCTGTGACACATACTGTAAGATGAGAGCAAAATTTTGGGTCAGAGTGCAGGATCCTCCATTTATCCGACACCCTGGAGCCTTGCTCAAGGGCCCTATAGTGCATGATATGTGACTCATCTCGAGACCATGAGATCTGGACCAGCGACCACCCAACTCCTAACCCACAGAGCCGTACACCTCCACGACTTTTTACTGAAAATCTGATGAACGTACCGGGACAGCTAGCTTACCGTGCTGTAATGGCATACGGTCAGATTGAGAGCACTGTAAAAAATACTGGGTGCTGTTAATGTTGACCGCTGCCGAAAATTAATTGTTTGCAGAACCGCTCTGTCACGAAATCGCTGCCCCCGGCATCCCGCTTCTTTCAAGCAGAGGGATACAGTTTCACTGTCTGACCTCCAAGCCGTCGGAGGTCTGAGCAACTTACCGCATAGTTGTTAAGACCACAACTACTAGCAGACCAAGATGCAGATGGAAGAAACAGGTGCTGACTGCTTTTAACAGGCAAATCGATTTTTAAAAACACTATTTAACACATGTCCACTGAATGCTATTAATGCTGCACTTTGTCTGTTGACATGTAGTGTTCTCTTACTAGATTCTTGTCTTTTTTTTTCTTTATTGGAAGACATGGTGCAGCTCCTGCTCCAGTACTGCTCACTGGGCATTCACTGAAGGCTCTGCCCAGCTGCACTTGTGCCCAGCAGATTCTTTGACCGCCATATGCTCGTAATGCTATTTGCCTCACTTGTATGTTGCTTTTGATAAAAGCATCTACTACATAAAAATATGTGTAAATGAATATAGGAGAGCTATGAAATATTAGGGAAAAATACCTAAACATTTACAAAATAGTATTTAGACAAAAGGATCTGCGTCTCCAATGCACATTCCACAGATTTTGAGAATACATGTGGTGTCATGTCAACCAGAGTTGGGTAATTCAAGTCCAGACCGGGATTTTGTTTCAACCAGCCAGCTGAGTACTCTGTGACTGTGACTCTTTATGCTCAACTGGTTGGTTGAAACAAAATCTTGGTCTGGACTTTTACTCTCTGGACCTGAATTACCCAACGTTGTGTCAGGCATGTGCTATGACGATACCTATATTATTTACATTACCTTCATGTATAATAAATGCATTGTTCAAAAAGACATAATACAGCTCTATGTCATACACCTAAATATGGAACTAATGCCTTATTACCTTATGCTGGTTGTTCATTATTTTCCTTGCTGTTTTTCCAATGGAGGCTTCCTCAATAAATAAACAAATAACAGCTGTTCGTTACACCAATGCCCAAAGGGGAGACATTTAGCAGAAATGCCCAGGAAGCAGTACTAAAACCGGCCAGGAGAGGGAGACACTCACCACAAGAAAGAACTGGAAGAACAAAGTACACAAGAGTAGACAAATCTAGAGACATGTCAGTGTTTCTCTATTTAAATTAATCATCCATCTGATAACTGCTTATCCTGGAGTCACAGGGAAGCCTGAACCTGAGGGGTACACCCAGGACAGAATGCCAGTCCATCCAGGGGCGAATCCGGGCAAAGTCGAGAGGAACAAAAGCCCAGGGTGGCATCTGCTGAGGGGATGCCTACCCACTGCCATCCATTGAGCAACCACGTCATGAAAATGCCTAACTTGTCATTTGTACACATAATCAAGAACAGGGCTTTTGTTGTTATAAGAGGCTGAGTCAAAGTCCCTGTCAAATTAAACCACAGCTCAAAGGCAGAGAATAACCCCATAGCTGATATAGCTGATATACATCAAATAAAGGAACAAACCTTTACAGTGGTACCTCGGTTCTCGAACTCACTAGAACTCGAATTTCTTGAAAGTCAAACAAACCAGTTTGACCTAGAACTCAATCTGAATATCATAAGTCGAACCGTGAACACTGACCTAATATAAATTGTAAATGAACTGAAAATCAGTTCTCACTGCTTTACGTGATATTTGGGAGAAATAGCAGATTACGCATCGGAACTGCCTGAGATACAAACACAATACGTATACTAAACTCTTCAGCCAATAAGGGCAAAGGTGTGTCGTCACAGAGGCGGTTCCAGTTTGTGCAGCTGGGTGAGAGGTCGCAATGCATTTCATCAGGATCAGAATTAAAGCGTTGTTTTAAGCCAGCGCTGTAAGCAAGTCAAATGTACCCAATGACCGGACTGGGGAAAAAAACTGAAACGTGGACTTAATACAGAGGACTAATGACAACGACCAGAAACAGCTGATCACATGGGGATCCCACACGAGGTTAAAGAGGGGGCGTGGCACATGGAAGGAGTGGACGATCAGGGCAGGACAGGGGTAATGTTGGATAAGATCTTTATCGTTTTGGAAGCCATTAAGAAAAAAATGCTCTTCTTGTTTTATTCTGTTCATTTTGTGTTTA
>JABFEA020000001.1:8116649-8144723 GCA_019775915.2 Cyphomyrus plagiostoma | reverse complement strand
CATTAACACCAAAGCAGTTGAAACTGATTAACAACCCCCTCTGCTACTTAACTGACCAGATCAGTATCCCAGAAATTGAACTGACTTGATACTTTACTCTAACTAAAAAGTGTTCCTTTAATTTAATCCTGCATTTGCTCAGAGCATAAACACAATAAAACAATAAAAACTAACAAGAATGTCTCCGGCTCTCCTAGAAGCTACTGATATCTAGCTGGATGACTAGATGAACACCGCTTCAGTTCCCTTACCTCTCCTGAGGAGCACCCCAGCCATTCCATGCTTTCGTTAAATTTCAGTACCAGCTCACTTAATTACTTAATTTAATTACTTAAAAAGTCGATGAGGTGTTGATTAGCCAAACATGCTACGCTAAAGAGAGAGGTAAGGAGCATTTGAGATGGCCAAGCTGACATACTTTGTATCAGTTGTAGACCAATACGAAGATCATTTAAACATTTTGTTTTACTAACCAAGACTTTTGCACAGTACTGTATTTGCCTTCTGGTCTGTTCTGTAGGACCTGCTATGTGATGAACTAACAGTCAAATACGCAATTTCTTTTACTGGCCTGCCTTGTTGATAAAAAAAAAAAAAACTACTGAAAAATTTAAGATTAAATGTGGGCTGACAATTCCCAGAGAAAGCTGAAAGGTGAATGGTTTCCACCACTGGCCTTGTCCATATAAGGAACACGTGGCCTCCCTGTACTGTCCCATATGTGACACCACCATGCCAGACAACCCAGACCATGCCGGCCCCCAGGACAGCCCAGGACCATCACTCACTCTAAGGGACAACTGGTGACATCCCGAAGGCCATTAAATGTTCAGGCCGACAGATCACAAAGTCAATGAGGAAATTCACCTTGGTACGGCAACACCTTATCAGAGATCCAAGCCAGTGGTCGATCGACTTTCCATAAAACAAAGAAAACTGTTAAAATGTCACTGGAACCAAAATACGGCCCTGTGAACAAACACGGTGATAATTCCTTCATCCATTACGCTTTATCAAAAGCTCTCAGCTTCCTCTGGTTCAGTCACTTCTTGGCACAGAGTTACTGCCAGCACACAGTAGTTACACATGGGGGGGTGTGTGAGATACAAAGTCGCAATGAGTGAACGACCTTGTCCACCTTTAACATACAAGGCACTATAAGAACCTGCTGCCAGGTCACAGATTTACATCCTATGGTGAGTGAGGCAGCATCCTTACAGTCACATCTGCACTGCTGTGTGCGTGTCTTTACCACAGGATCCCAGGCAATCCAGACACTGCTAATTGCCGGTTAAATTTACACATTCTGCAGCTCGGGACCCCCCGTAGCTCTCAGTGTTATTTTGTTGTTGTTTTCCAAATATTTTGTCTGAGGAGGAAACAATCAGTTTCCTACCGAGGGCTGCAGCCCTGAGTGCCGCACGCTGGTCAGGAAAACAAACACCGCGGAGAAACTGCACCCATGGTTTGCTGCGAGAAATGTGTGCAGACAGAAGACAGTGCTAAAGGCTTCCAGACACGCATCAGAAGTCTATGGCCGGCCCGACCCGGCCCGGCTCGCTGCTGTCAGCGCACAGGAGTTACCGGACCCCGCGGTCGCTGTTTGTTTGTCTGTCTGGGCTCTGCACGAGTACACACCATAACAGGACGTCATAACGAAGACAAAGCAGAGTGGGCGACGAGAGGGGGGGGGCTGCCTCGCGGGTTTGAAGGGGGCGGGGTTTTGACTATGCATGGCCTGGGAAAACGCACTCTCTGACAGTACACCATGCCTGCGTCAGTCACAGGATCCTCCAGCTTAATCCCATTTAATATCTCATAAATACCTTTATGGACACCTGCAATCACTTTACAAATGACACTCTCTATAAATAATCTCATCATCCATATTTTAACTCTTATCAGACTTCTCTTAGTTGAATGATAGCCGGGACTTTTAAACAGCAGACAATTCTAAATCTGTCCCTTTGCCAGATATGAACTGATAACTGATCATGTGTCTGAAGTAGTGGCAGATATCACACCCAAACTACCGAATCACTGGTATTAGCCTGTCAAATGGAGGACTCAGGGGAGGTGTGATGCCCTCGATCTTACTTATCGGGCACGTTGGGATCAGCGTTCCTGGACAGAAGTAGTTCCACACATCGGACAATCTGGTCTTCTGAGGCAGAGGCGGTACAGGCAGCCATCAGCACAGTGCACCGATCTGTGGGAGTAATACAGGTGGCATGATCTACCGGTCTGTGCGAGCAACACAGGCGGCATGATCTACCGGTCTGTGCCGGCAACACAGGTGGCATGATCTACCGGTCTGTGCCGGCAACACAGGCGGCATGATCTACCAGTCTGTGCGGGCAACACAGGTGGCGTGATCTCCCGGTCTGTGCGGGCAACACAGGCGGCGTGATCTACCGGTCTGTGCGGGCAACACAGGCGACGTGATGTATCGGTCTGTGGGAGTTATACAGGCGTCATGATCTACCACACTGTGCAAGCAACATAGGCGGCGTTATGTGCCGATCAGTGCGAGTAACCCGGGCGGCATGACCCATGCAAGTAACACAGTGGACGTGATGTACTAATCTGTGGGAATAACAAAGGCAGTCTGATGCACAAAATAATACTACAATGTGTGTATATATATATTAGGGCTGTCAAAATGAACGGGTTAACGTGGATTAATCCATCGTCATGAATATTCTGATTAAAATTAACGCAATTAACCCATCTGCAGTGCAGAATGACTCAAAATCCCTGAAATCTCTCTGTCAACCCATTTTGGGCAGTTTTAATGTGTTCCATTTACCCTCTGAACTCATATTCTGAGTTTTGAAGCAGGAAGTATGAATGTGCACTCCCGTTTCTCAGAGATCCGAGAAATATCTCGGAGCAGCACAGAGCATCCCAAGTTCAGAATCCAAGATGGCTGTGCCCTTTATCAACCCGAAGGGTTGTACTTTAATACTGTTTAAGCACTACTTCTCATTTGTGGCTCATTAAATCGGTCGCACACACTATACCATCCAACTTACCTGTGGACATGTTGCTATGGAGTTTTATACATAAAGCACCGTGTGTAATGTGTGATCAACTGATATTGCCAACAATAGCAATTAACCAGGCTAGAACTCGATTTCATGCTTAGTTGGGTTATTTGTCGGATTTACGGTATTTCGGGCTAATTGTAAGTGAACAAAGATAAAAACCATTTAAACTGAGGCACCTTAAATCTGACAAGTTGCCCGACTAAGCAAAAAATCTTGCTTTTTGATATGGGTCAATGGTATTGCAGTTTTGTGGCAGATGGAATGCACCCGACTGTTCAAGATGTTCAATAAACATGTTAAGTGCATATATATATTCCTTTCTTGAATCTGTTTGCTCATGCAAAATGAAATGTGAATAATATAGATTAAAAATGAATGACATTTAATCGTGATTAATCTAAATGGTGATTAATCTGATTAAAAATTGTAATTGTTAGACAGCACTAATATATGTTTTTTCCCCCCTAAAAAAAGACAGCATTACAGTAACTACTGTAACACTGGACACAGACTAACAGCATTTTGTGACTGAACATTAACAGATGCTAAATTAGATGTTAATTCTGGAAATCATCCATATTATAGAGAGATAGCTGACAAAGGGAGCATTTAGCTGAGTGTTTGGTTTTGGCCTGACTCAGGCCAGGGCTCCGAGTGATGTGGCACACGTACAAAATGCTCTGTCTGTGTCAGACCAGGAAAATAAACACAGACTGTTGTGGGGCTGAGGGATGACGGCAGAGCCACACTGCATGTACTGGTTTTATCAATCGCTTGTAGATTCAGCGGAACACAAATTAGGATGTGGCCACGTCTGTGTCTCCGGTTTAATTATTTCCCTTTGGGACCCCAAGGTCTGACTCGCCTGTCGCTCTAGATGTGCACAACGTGAAATCGCCCCGATTACTCCAGCAGACAAACGTCCTCCAAGTTACTGGGACTAACAGATGTGTTCAATTTTCAAGAGAAACCAAACTGGAAGTGTAAACTAAACACACACTGTGGACTAGCAAATGTTTTCAATACTTCCTCCTTTGCGTCACAGCCATTAAGTACTGTCAGATGAAGACAAAGAGCGTGCATTCTAATTGGTTCCCATTTTGGCTCGACTGCAATAATAATTAAAAGAACGTGGAACAAAACATTTTTCACAAGCATATTCTTGAAAAATAACTCCTTCATTCCTTCACATTCCATACTGTGTTGCCTATTGTTTGAAGCCAATGTGAAATTCTCAGCAATTGCAGAGGTTTGAAACATCCTATCAGGCCGGCTAGACCTAATCAAGCTCTGATATTCCCATTTAAGTTCCTATCAGGACTGGTTGACAGATAGGTTAGAAAAGATCAGTCAACTTGACAAGTCTTATTTGACCAGAGAAACCTTTGTCTTAACCTTAGTCTAGTAATTTGGCAACTCCTTAGAATTTATTCTGTAAAACAGGGGTGCCCGACTACAGTCCTGGAGGTCCGGAGCCCTGGGTAACTTGGTTCTTTCCCTGTTCCACCATAAATGATTCAGCTCAAGAGCTTTGTGGTAATTACCACAAGGAGTTGAATCAGTTGTGTTAAATGAGGGGAAACTCAAAAATGCTCTGGCTCTCCAGGACTGGAGTTGGGCACCCGTGCTGTAAAAGATGCAATATTTATTGCAAATGTATATTTCTGGACTACCCCCTCAGGTATATCTTTTACATTCTGCCATGTCGTAAAAGGAACATTTGACGGTCACGTTTACTACAAAGAAGATGGTATGTGCGCAGCTGCTCTTCAGAATGACGGATTATTGATGTGATGAAATTCAGAGGCCAAGCTTAATGAGACGGGCATATTCGGTGAAGTGAGTCACTATCTCATCGTGTCAGGAAACAAAGGGTCAGGAGAGCAGGCGTACCGCTGCTGAAGTTTACACCAGCCCCGCGGTCCAACAGAAGCTTGGCTAGCTTGTAGTGGGCCCCATAGACAGCAGCCATGAGCAGCGTCCAGTCAAGACCAAGACGAGACTCCACAGCCACACCTGAGGAGAAGGGGCACAGGTCACCAAGAACCGGCCAAGACAATGCCTGGTGTCCATCTGATGCTAGAAGATGTTGAATCACGGCAACTAAGTATTATTACTGAGGATTTTATTGTACTCAGACATACCACAGATGACCCAGTCATGCACTCTCTCTCTCCCTTGCCACAGGCAGTGTGCAGTCACTGGATAAACTTACCCGTGTCCAGCAGGTGGCCGACAAGCTCAGCATCTCCAGTGCTGATGGCCTTTTTAAGGATCACCGCTTGGTCTTCCTCAGACACCGGTACGGAGACATGTGAACCCTGAGGACGTGCAAAAATTAAAAATGATGCAGTCTTACATGCAGTCTCACAGTCTCTCCCTGACAGACAGACAGACACTTCCCATCTCTCTCTCTCTCTCTCTCTCACACACACACACACACACACACACCAGCCAAGTGTCTCGCTCACGCCTGGGGTCAAGATCATCTTCAAGGACCCCCGCCACCCATATCTCCCCACTCTGCACAGGTCGCTGACTGGTTATAATGGACACGATGCATGTTCCATTTCCATTTTGAACATGGCAACAGAGCTCAGACCAAACCATTTTTAGTATTCTAGGGAGGAAAAATCAAAATGTTTTTAACCACTCTATCAAGACAAAAAAAGGTATATAAAAAACAATCTTTTATATGATTTACAAATATTATGTATTCACAATTATGTATTTGTGACACACGGCCGCGTTAAACATGCTTTTGCGCTTCATGGGCATTAGCTAATAACTTTGCAGGCTAATGCTCTGCCGTCGTAATCGGCGAGTTACAAACTTAAATGCGGATATTCCTCCATGTGCGGCCAGAAGCGTCATTCTGGACACACGTGCCGGTGTTCTGACAAACTGAGCTACCTACCGAGACGTATTATGAAGCCTTTCTGCGCATGAGTAGTTCTACCGTTTTGGGATTGGGGTTAAGGTGGGGGTTTTAGGGGGGATAGGGTTAGGGTTATCGATTAACACTACGGTAGCCTAACTCGACACCGGTACCGTTCGAAAAGCCGGACAGTGATGAGCTTTAGCGGCTAGTCAGTCAGGCGCTTCGTCTCATTTTACATCTCCGTCCGCAATTAAGAACTTAAGCCTTCATCGAGTCAGTATCCCGGCTGGTCAAATATTTTTTTAAAAATCGATAAGTCTATCAAGAAATAAACTTGCACAACAGTTACCGAGCGATAGTTACGCTTGAGGGATTATGCAGCCCCGCCAGTCCGGAGCAAACGCCAACAGGCGGCTTTAAAGTAAATATATAATTATAATAAACACTTTTCCTTTTTAAATTTTACCTCGCCGTTTTTCCTGTGGTATCCCACATCCCAATCGTCGTCAGTGTCACTTTCCTCACCCGCAGGCACGCCGTGGCGTCGCTTCATCGTGTCTGCTTCGGCTAGCGTCAGGTGCGGGCCGTCGGCGCAAAAACACGTGAATTTTAACGCGTAAAATACGCGGAGAATATACGTAAACCACGTGTATTTGTCCTTTTCTTCCTTTTTGTGGAGCCCATGAAGATAAATCTTTGGATTGCTCTTTTGGGACTTAATTGATAATAATTATTATTGAAAATAATATTAAATACAATAAATGGCCAATAATTATGATTATTTTATTATTATACGTTATTACATTATTATATATTATTAATAAAACAATAATAATAATTTAACTTAAAATTCTCATCAATACACAAAATTGCCTCCCTTTGCTTCACTATTGCCGTTTCGGTAAACAAACACGTTAGTGGACATTATAGCTTCAAATCAAATCAAACAATCATCAAGCTATTTAGTTTTCTGTCATTAAAAACATTAACAATAGTGTGTGTGTGTGTGTGTGTGTGTGTGTACGTGCGTGCATGTGTGTGTGTGTGCAGCTACAACAGATGTACTCGCTCAGTGCTGGTTCTGGATACAGACCGTAGTAAATGAATACAGTAGAAACCGCATATAGTGTTCATGGTTATAGTGACCAACCACTTACATGGATCAAAAAGCGTGCCAAGAAAACATGATGGGAAAAGAAGTCATTTTCTCTCAGTGAAAAATATAGACCCACCAAATCACTCTAACATGAGATTTAACCTGTCCCAGCTCTGGATCACTATAATAGAGCACGTAATCTCCCATCTTCTGATTACCCTAAAAGGGGATTTAACCTATCCCAGTTTCAGATCACCCTAACAGGGGATTTAACCTATCCCAGTTTCAGATCACTCTAACAGGGGATTTAACCTATCCCAGTTTCAGATCACCCTAACAGGGGATTTAACCTATCCCAGTTTCAGATCACTCTAACGGAGGATTTAACCTGTCCTAGTTTCAGATCACTCTAATGGAGAATGTAACCTATCCCAGTTTCAGATCACTCTAACGGAGGATTTAACCTGTCTCAGCTTATCTCATCTTATGGAATACTGGTTAGAAGTTTCAATTCTTGACCACAGTACTGTTCTTCCATTGATAGGTTGTAACATTGATGGTTTGTTAGAACACACGCATCCCGATGCATAAATAAAATAATTTGTATTGTATCCACTTAAAAAGTAATCATTGGAATAAATAGACCCAGCACATTAACATTAATAAATAAATATTGGGCTAATATATTAATATTTATGTCATAACCATTTATTAACATAGCAATAGGCCTATATATTAATATAACAATTAGGCTATAAATATTATTGATTTAAATTTACTTTTAGGATTTTATCTTTTTTCAAGTTTAAACTGGAAGGGGGAAAAGAATATTAATATATATGTAATGTATTTTAGTTATGAATAATAAATATATAGATTTTAATAATATAAAGCTTTGCCTCAATTCAGAAGAGATAGTACTGTCTGTCATGCATATTGGGTTTATAAAGTAAAGTAGTTTACCAGCTGATTTGGTAAAGGTTTTAGGTGTCATTATAAATCACTGACATAAATCACTGCAATGGCTGCCTTCTGCACATGCTAGAGTCACTGTGGATTTTCTCCTTTGTTACTAAAATGTGAAACTGAAAGCTGCATTAATCACAGCACTTGCCATAAAAAACTAAAACACACCATGTATGGGAAAACACATTATTTTTCTGTTTGTGATCTCTTAAGTGCCTTTTTCGGGTTCCCATCTTATTTGTTTCTTGTGTGTTATGTATTTTATATTAAATAATGGAACTGGAATTAGAAGGTCCGGCTAATTAGGGAAAATTAGCACATTATTTTGTCTTTTCAGGTTTCCCATCTTATCTGTATCTGGTTATACAGTTATCTGTTTCCTGTGTGTTATGTTCTACTTTCATATACATAGCAAACATATACTACTTTTATATGGGTTGCATTTAAAAATGCATATATATGTTTTTGGAAAAAAATATAAAATGTTTAAATGAAATATTTGTACTACTTCCAAAAAATAACAGCAGGGTGAGCATCTGCACACTTTTCATGTCACACTATTACGCGTTATTTAAGGCAATCCTATAAACGGCGAAAAATACAATTTACGCTGCCTATTGTTAAATTCCGCACAACAGCATAAGTAAAAAATTTAATAAAACCTGATTTCTCCATAGCGTAGCCTATAGCCTACAGAAAATTTACTTTCATGTAGCAGGATATGGTCACGCCTAAACGGGATATATTTATTATTTCTACACTGTATAACTGAATGCACTTTATATCTGTGGTTGCATGTCAAGTTATCGATCAGTTAACAATCAGTAGACTCTTTTCTCGGACACTTACAAGCGAAATTGTGCTTCAGTCCACGCAGCCTACAGTATGTCTTTTCGTGGTGATATGTTGTGCCAAAGTAGCACGCGGCTGAGAAGGGGCTGCATAGGGGTGATATCTCCAGTCATTTGGCAGCGATTTGCAGCGTCTCTTTCTGTAATCAGCGCCTGCTTTGCGCACCGACTCGTCCTACGCACACGGCCAAACACCTCTCCAGTAGCCTAGCTGCAGTTTACATGGTACAGACGCAAGCCGTACAGCCCTTCCCAAGTCAGTTTTCCTGAAACGGATGCTAGTGACATCACTCAGTGTTTAGTACAAGGTGGAAAGGGAAACGGACGCTCTGCTTCAAAAGGCAGCGCTAAAGGGACGCCCGATGCGAGAAACTCCTCTCAGCTTCAGATTCATCAGGCCGGCGGTGGCTTCAGGATGCAGGCATCACCTGTCGAAGATGCCAGCTTCTTTTCCAGGTTTTTCTTCTGGTGAGTATCTATGATTATTTTTCAGAAAAATAATGGACTATGCAATTATACTTAAAATATTTTTGCAAATACTGCAACATCAATTTCACAGATCAATTTCACTTTCATTATGTATTAAACTAAATAAAAAATAATTTCTTGGTAAAAAAAAATTATACATTATGATACTGTTGTGCTTGTGGAATATATTTGAAATGCATAAACGATATTTATGCAGCACGAATTTGTCTGCTTTTGTCAGTGGTATAACTTGATTATAAACCACTTTCTACCCTGTTTTAACTTGTTGAACCACTAACCAGTCTATGGAAACTTTTGAAGTACACTTTGAAATTCCCATCGACGGATCCTTAAATTCTCTTTTTAAAAAAAACATAGCAATAACAATAACCAAATATCTTACTGAGATTGATGCGAAAAGAACATCTACATGACCTACAAATAAATGATAAATGAAATATCTGCAAGACGTTAATTAAAATACGTGTTTGTTCTTTTCGTAGTTGGACGTCACCGATTTTGAAAAAGGGGTACAAGCAGAAATTAGATCTTTCAGATATTTATAGAACTCCATCCTTTGACACAGCAGATCATCTTTCTGAACGACTTGAACGGTTTGTATTTTGGACGTAACACTTTTCAAGAAAATGCAATGGTTTTTGTCAATGGTAGTTTTTTTTTTTTGCAAAATTAATACCGTGATTGGTAATTAATGGCGTAAATGGAATGTTTGTTCACAAAATTAAAATTCTTCTTTGTGCTTTGAAGAATGTTTATTTCTAAATCTGTGCTTATGAATGTGGAGAGAGCATGGAAGATGAATTAATAACTTGTCTGTGTATCAAATGACAGCATTTACAGTAGGTAATTGTCACAGACCTACATTTCGAAAATGTGCCTTTTTCAGCCATCCCCAAACAGACTATCCCCTGTAGTGATGCTGTAATTTTAGCTGTACAACCGAAATTTTAGAAATGTGATGCGATTGGCATCTTTGCACCACAACACTTTTCAAATAAACAAGGACTTTTCTTGGGGCCTCTTCTCTTTTCTGAGTATTCCACTGCAATTTAAAGGTGTATAAATCCCACCCTTCATGAAGCAGGATTCATTAAATAAAAAACACAAAGGTCACCTCTATTTCCTTTGAAAGGTGCAAACATGCCCTATCAGACCCCGGAGCTGCTGAGCGCTGTGTATTTGCCCATTATTTGTGCATGTCCGTCAGGGTTCCAGCGGCCGCCGAAACGGGCATAAAACACGACCTTTTAAGCCGCCAGACTCCTGGAGAGTGATACACAACCGGCCGTTTTTAATCTGCCAAAATGTGTCTGCTGGGAATTTGAACTTTTGAACAAGTCGGTAAGGTGTTTCCCAATCCCCGACATCCCAGAGTGCTGCTTAATAAGTCAGCCAAATCTCCCAGGAAATGCAGAAGCACCCCCAGCAATGTAAGCAATGCCAAGGCACCCGTTTACCAGCTGTGACATAAGTTTTAATGGTTGGTTTTTGTCTCTGTAGAGAATGGGACAGGGAGCTTGCGTCGTCAAAGAACAAACCCAGACTTTTCAATGCGTTGCGGCGGAGTTTCTTCTGGCCTTTTGTGTTTTACGGCATCTTGCTGTACTTCGGGGTAAGTGCCCTCAAACTTGTAATCTTATGTCTCATGTAACGGGGCAGCATTGCACTAGATACATGTATATAAACCCATGTGTGCAGCCCCCCTGCTTCACACTGTCCTGTGTTTTGCACTGTAAGTCCTGTGAAAACCCTCCCTCAGTCACTAGTTGTCAGTATGTCGCACCGTGGTCCTGGGGGAACTTTATTTCCTGTTAGTGATTTAAAGTGTTAGACACTTCACTTGACTTGAATCAGGAACATCTATAGACGAGTTTTTGGTTATATTTTGGTTATTTTGTTACGTTGTTCATAACACAGAATTACTGCGCAAATACATCTATACTTATATATACGAAAACTGTATAGCTGCTAATGATCCCATACCTAGCTTATACAATCATCCAAGTACACAATCTGAGCAACAGCACCTACAGGAATGCCAAAAACAGAATCATTCAGTAAAGCAAAGCGATTTTTATTGTCATCTCAGTGTATATAAATCTGTTTCTTGTGTGTTATGTATTTTATTTTGATGAAACAACGTGGCTCCAGTTTCTACAGTTTACAGTAATAAATAATTCATAGTGATAATCTGACGAAAATGTAAGAATATATTACTGCTGATGGGGAAAGTTCAATGGAACAGACAGTGTGAGAGTTCACTACTGCGATAGGGAGCTGAGTCATGCTCAAGTATGTGTGTCACAGTGTTGTGTGTCACCAGCACCTGCCCGATTCCGTCAGCGCACCATGAAAACTGTACCACGTCTCACAGAGTCTGGCAGACTTTCTGGTCCATCTCTGTCCATGTACTGAAGCACCATGCCAATAATCTCACACACAGGAAGCATCAAAAACGGTGCAGCCTCAGATCTTGGGCCGGATAATTGCATCATTCGATCCTCTTCATGAGGAAGAGAGAGCACAGGGTTACTACCTGGCCCTGGGACTGTGCCTCCTCTTCATAGCCCGGTTCCTCCTTCTTCAGCCAGCCATCTTTGGTCTTCACCATCTTGGTATGGAGATCAGAATCGCCCTTTTCAGCCTGATTTATAAAAAGGTAATCCATCCCCTGTAGCACCTTTCTTTGTATGTAATGTGCCTGTGAGCAGTATCTTTCCCAACGCGGTCCTCAGCAACCCACAGACAGTTCACGTTTTTGCTCCCTCTTAGCTCCCTTCCAGACAGTCCATGTTTTTGCTCCCAGGTGTTGGGAGGGAGCAAAAACATGGACCGTCTGTGGGTCCCCAAGGACCCGGTTGGGATACACTGTCTCAGTGGGTCTTGAACATCTCCAACCCCTTCAGACTCTGAAGCTCTCCAGCCGAGTCCTGGACAAGATCAGCACTGGCCAGCTGGTCAGTCTTATGTCTACACACCTAAACAAACTGGACGAGGTGAGTATGTATTGTCATGAAATGGTAATCTAACTGCCATTTCAATTATTGAATACTTTTATAGACATGTTAAATTCTCTCCCCCCAATCAGCCATCCCACTCTCTGATCACAGTCAACAAGCTTTACTGGTCCGTGAAATTTTTGTACCACATAATCCACAATGATCGAAAGGTGGGGGATCCTTACATTAGTGGACAGGATGGCAATAATCCTGTCTATCCATTTATGCTGCTCAGAGTTCAAATATATATGCATATAGTTGATAATATTTAAGTGGCCAAAACAATATGGGAATTACAGTGTTCAATACTGAAGATAAGAGTTCTGAGGGCCAGTCGAGAGTGAGTTTTGGAGCCCCCCTGGAAAGTGGTGTGGCAGTGTGGAATATCGGAGAAGAGTGCCATTGTCTCAAAGGCAATTCTCACCTGCACCTCATTCCCCTTCGGCAAACAAGGCCTTCCCAGCTGCAAGCGTATTAACAGTTTGCTATCCCAGGCTCCGCATCATCCATAGAGGCCCTGCTGCCTGAACCGTATCACTGGGTCATGTGACTGGGTCATGTGATGGCTGTGGCTTGGCTGTATGTTGCTTCCTGCAGCATTTTCCTCACGTCTGCCGCTGTTGCTCTTCTGTCTCTCAGAGCCTCGGGCTGGCACACTTCGTTTGGATCTCGCCCATGCAATGTATCCTGTGCGTCGGCCTCATCTGGGATCTGATCGACATCAATGCACTCAGCGTGCTGGACTCACTGACACTGCTGGCTATCATTCAGGCCTGCCTGGCCCAGAGGATGGGCCCTATCAGGTAGCTAAGGAGGCTCCTCCATGACCCCCCCTGGTGTCCAACCCCTGCCACTGCAGCTCCACCCCAGCCCCTTCACTTGGTATAGCTGTCCAGGGGCCTCAGTGGGGCATAAATACCATAGTAGATTCAAGGGGCCCAGCACTTGACAGGGGCCCTTGAATATGTGAAATCATTGGTAAAACTTTGTGGGGGGGGCAAGGTGACATTTTGTCCTGTATCACTGCTGAATGTGTATTTAGTTTTAAGCTGGTTTTTATTTGTCTTGTTTTTAACTACAGCAAGACCAAGACAGACCTTTTAAAAATGGCATGTCTGATGGTGAACGTAGCTGTCCTTTTCCTCAGAGTGAAGAGAGCGAAGGTGATCAGCCAGAGACTGGCCCTCACTTCTGAGATAGTGGAGAACATCCATTCGGTCAAAGCTTATGGCTGGGAGGAGATCATGGAGACCATCATTAAGAACATCAGACAGTAAGAATTCATGGGTTAGAATATGGATCAGTGTTTTGTTTTGAGGGATGTACCATCATATTGACCCTACATGAATTCATATATGAACATGCGTCGTTATATTAAACATTGTCATCATTGGTGGTATGTAAATGGTTCTTACCCAACAATTTTATAAACTCAAACGGTGTTTTTTGTCCCCAGGGAAGAGATGACTCTGACGAGGAAAATTGCCGCTCTCAGGTATGTCTACAGCGCAGCTTACTTCTTCTCTGCCTTTCTGGTTGTCCTCGCCGGTGTCTTGCCCTACGCACTCACCAAGGGGATCATCTTGCGCCAAATCTTTACCACGGCCTCCTACTGCATGGTGCTGAGGATGACGGTCACCCGGCAGCTGCCAAACTCCATCCAGATGTGGTACGACACTGTGGGTCTGGTCAACAAGCTAGAGGTAGGTCTCCCACGTGTTAAAACCAACATGATTTGTCATTTATTTAATTTTGACCTATGGTTTCTTTGTTCTAAGAGCTCTAGAGAAACTTTCACATATTTGGTGCTTGGTTATACAGTAGCCTGGTTTGGCAGAGGATACTGAGAATAACTAAACAGTTTGAGCTGCTGTCAGAAGGTTCTTCAGAGGAAGCTTTATGCAACCTGGAAGGTTCATGATCACTTAATACCAATAATACTGCAGAAGGGTTAGACCCTTTCTTATCCAAATAACAATCCTAGTATTCATCACAGGTTTCAGGTCTTTGCACCAGGGAGAGGTGATGTAGTGTAGATGTATGGTTTTGCAGACAGAAGAGAGTCCTGTGGTTCACTCAGTCCTGATGCTGCCCCAGTCTGACTGCTGCTTCATGGATACTTTATATCTAAAGTACACGCTGTTCCCTGCATTCCTCTTGTTTTTTTATCCAACTGCACGCACTGATCTATCTGAGAATACGGCTGACTCGACATTTTATTCTCTAGTATTTGCAGGTATACTCTAGTATTTTCTCTTTCTAAATGTGTGTGTGTGTGTGTGTGTGTGTTTTTTAGGAATTTCTTACTAAAGAAGAATACAAAGTATTGGACTATAACCTTACCACAAAAGACGTAGAACTGATCAATGTTAGTGCCTCCTGGGATGAGGTTAGTATGGAAAGGCGGTGTTTGTGTTCAGTCCCTGCATGTCGACCGAGTAGATCAACAAAAGGGATACACGGACACTAGGAATGCAAACTTAACTGAGAAACAGGGAGTCCCACAATAAGCAATATAATTCAACTTTCTTGTGTTATTTAGCCCTGAAAATCTCTTTGTTGTCTGAGGTAATAATCCATTTTATTAGCAGAGTTTGATTCTCAGTGATTCACATTTAAAAGGGTGAATTATTAATCTGTACAGTGTTTCTAAAAGAAAATGTAATTTGTGCACGAAATTCTTGTTTTATTTTACTTCCCTCTGTGAACCACAGAACTCTTTACAACTAATAACTTGGACAGGCTTAGTGAGCACGGAGAATAATCCCAGGTCTCTGTGCTTTAAGGAAATAGGGGAACTTTTTGAGAGGATCAAAAAACAGAACAAAGTAAACGAGCACCCGAATGGAGACGCTGGGTTCTTCTTCACCAACCTCTATGTGACACCCGTCTTGAAAAACATCAGTCTCTACCTGGAAAAGGGGAAGATGCTGGCAGTTGCAGGGTCGACTGGATCCGGAAAGGTATGACAATATAGTGACGGTCCCTGATTATAAAGACGTCACATCACACCAGTCCCCCACAGCGAGACAAAGGCATCCATGCAGTATAATCATGAGCCACACTAATGGACGGATGAGTTTATGATGTGCAGAGTGCCTCACACATCTGCAGGTGTGGTCACGTGATTGAATGGTCCACTGGATCATTCAATTTTTGAAAATTATTATTTTGTTCCATTTACCAACAGCAATATCAAATTTATCTCTTTGAATGGGACTTGATCACTGCCAATTAAGCCAGAAAACATACAAACTGATATAAAGATACAATAATAGTCAAACATCTGGACACACATACTGAAAATCATTTGTTTTTTAACAAGATAATGACCCTAATCTCACCTTAAGGTTATACAGTAAGTATTATCTTGTGAACAAGCAAAGAGAAAGAGTGCTGTGACAGATGTCTGGCCTCCACAATCCCACGACCTAAATCCTACAGAGCCGGTTTGGGATAAGTTCAAATGAAGACTAAGAGCAGGTAGCCAATATGTGCCCAGGACTTATGGAAACTCCTTCAGGACTGTTGGAGAAGCATTTCAGGTGGCTATGAATGCCAAGAGTATGCAATGCTGTCATTGATACAAAAGGTGGCTATTTTGAAAAGTTCTAAAATTTTGTGATGCTGAATACTTCTCTTGGTAGTTACAATATTTGATATGTATTACTTCATTGCCTTGAGGTCTTTTATTATAAAGTGAATAACATAGCTAAATAGAAACAAATGCATTAAAACTAGATGTGTTCAGACTTCTGTATGGATAAGCAAAACAGAAAATGACCTCCTGCATGAATTACAATAGTCCTGTTTTATTTCGGCTTGTATACAGAATGGCAGTGTTTCCCAATCTGGTCCTTAGGGACCTGCAAACAGTCCACATTTTTGCTCCCTCCCAGCTTCCAGTAGGGAGCAAAAATGTGACTGTCTGACAAGGAGCTGGGAGGGAGCGAAAACGTGGACCATCTGAGGGGCCCCGAGGACTGGATTGGAGACACTGCAGTATGGCATCAGTCCTGTGGGGAATATATATTCATTTTCAGGATCTTAATTGTTAAAATACCCACAAGTCTCGTACTGTCCACCATTGGCAGAGCTCGCTGCTGATGATGATCCTGGGGGAGCTGGTCCCCACCCAGGGCACCATGAAGCACAGCGGCCGCATCTCCTTCTCGCCGCAGACAGCCTGGATCATGCCAGGCACCATCCGCGACAACATCGTCTTCGGCCTGGCATACGACGAGTACCGCTACAGCAGCATCATCAAGGCCTGCCAGCTGGAGGAGGTACAGTACCACTCTGTATATGTACGGTCATCCCACCACCGCGGCCACTGCTACCTGCAATCCTGATCGTCACCTTACACCTGGATTTAAGGTTAAAGCACACTGGATTAGCACTCTGTGCTTAAGTTACTTTTTTGTTAATTTGTTGTGTGTTTCAATAGAAAAAGGAAAAATGCTGGTTCAATGGTTGGATTACTTTTCCATCTGTACTAACAGAGGCTACTTGCACCATCTCCTTCGATAGCTCAGTTGGTAGAGCGGAGGACTGTAGTGGCATAAGACCGGACATCCTTAGGTCGCTGGCTCGAAGGATGTGGTTTTTGGGGACAGTATATTGTACAGCAGGTTTAGCCTCCGCGATTGGAAGGTCACCCATTCAAATTCCTGGATAGTTCTGGATAGGGATTTGAACATTTGACATCCCACATTTGATACAAGCACTGTGTCAAATATAGTCACATTGGATAAAGCCAGCTGCTAAATAAATTTGAAGTATAAAGCGGAACATTCTGGAGCACCTGCCCGTAAGGCTTGTGCACAGCAGAGCATGTGAGGCGTTCTCTCATCTGTTCTGTGACAGGTGCCACACTATCGCTGGTCTAAAAAGAGCCCCTGCTTTGTTTATGGGCACAGAGATGCAGGTGACAGAACACCAGGCCCTCCATACGGCTCTGCTGTGGCGTGTAGTACAGTGACTCTCCAGCTGAAACACCCTCCGATTGTTCCATCCTGGCTTTATGTGCTGCTATATTTGTAATATTCTGTTACTAAACTTGAGCCACAACTTCAAAGCCTTATCACCTATGAAGAAAAACATAACCCTAGACATAAAACCGGGCAGGGGTGGGTACTGTAAGGACAGTATGATTGTTGTTGGAACTGTTAATAAAATGCTCTCATAGAAGCAATATTGCTCTTTTGTTGTTGAGCACAGCAAATGTTTGTATGTAATATTACTGAAGCATTTGTTTCTCTCCGAATGCTTTCCCAGTGGAACTCAGCAGGTATGAAGTTATATTCTTTCTGTAATGTTCTACGCATTCAGCTAGTTTGAACAGATCATTCTCAGTTCCCCAGTATCCTTTTCCTTGCAGTCAATGCAGTGTTAAGATTAAGTTATCCACAGAAGTAACTGGATGGTGTATCTATAATCTCTCCATGTAGGATTGCTGCAGTCATATAAGACAGACCAGATGTGCATTCTTCTCGGAAAGCTAGATGTTGTACATTTTCTTGAAAGTAAAACAGTATCATATTGAGTTTGACTTGTTGCTCTGTTCTTGTTTTTCTGGTTAGACGGCACAGGATACACTCACAGGATCAGATGGATAAGCTCTGATGCTTGTGTTTGCTTTCTTGCAGGATTTTGCGCTTCTACCAGACAAAGACAAGACTTCTCTAATAGAAGGGGGTGTGACTCTCAGTGGGGGCCAGCGGGCGCGCATCTCCCTGGCCAGGTAGCGCAGAGATAAACATTTCAGCGTATTGTAGCTGTACGGCTGCCTCAGCTGTGCAGCTGCACAGAACACCTCCAGCAGCCCCTGGGAATCAGGAGTGATTATTGACTCACACGCAAGGCCCAGACAGCCTCTGAAAGTGTTTCATTATCACTGGGAACAATTATATTCATCATCCATGTTACTTATGCAGTGCAGGGACAGGGTGGGTCTGGAGCCTGTCGCAGGCAGCAGAGACACCAGCTCACCTGACTGCATGTTTTTTGGACTGTAAGAGGCAAAATGCTTCAAAGGAGCACACACACACACACAGACACACACAGGCAGGCAGACACACACGGACAGACACACACACATGCACAGAGAGACACACACAGACACACACACACAGACGCACACAGGCAGGCAGAAACACACAGACAGACACACACACATGCACAGAGAGACACACACAGAGACACACACAGGCAGACACACACACATGCAAAGAGAGACTCACACAGAAACACACAGATACAGACACACACAGACACACACACACACATACAGAGACACACACACACAGACACACACAGGCAGGTAGACACACACAGACAGACAGACACACACACACAGAGAGACACACACAGACACATGCACAGAGTGCTACCCATATATTTAAAATGACGTAAAATTTAGGATGCTGTTAACAAGCTAAATATGAATAATTTTAAATGACTGTTTTAAATAGTATAAATTGTGTTACTCTATACTATCAGTCACTGCACCTTCTGTGTCTTTGCTGAGACTTCCTGATATGTTCAGTACATTTACCACCTTTATACTGTATGTGTAGAATAAGACTATTGACTATAAGATTCACAGATTGAGTCACTTTACTAAATACGTTAACAGATATGAATCATACTGGCTCCTTCGATAGCTCAGTTGGTAGAGCGGAGGACTGTAGTGGGTTAAGAGCTGGCATCCTTAGGTCGCTGGTTCGAATCCGGCTTGAAGGATACCATTTTGGGGCAGCATGTGTATCTGTGGCCGCCAGTTAAAATCTCAGGTTCAGCAGAGTGATGTCATCATTGCACACTATGAAAGGCCTTTAAATCCTGATTGGTCCAGGCACTGTCTAACCCTGCTTTCTCAGTTTCATGTTCCTTTGGATAAAAGTAGGTGTCAAATAAGTAAAATGTAAATGATTATCTAGTTTACCTTTTGGAAGTTTACAAATTTTGTACAATAATGTAATACACTTTTCTCTTACAGAGCAGTATACAAAGATGCAGATCTCTACCTGCTGGACTCTCCTTTCACCCACTTGGACATCGTGACAGAAAAGGAGATATTTGAAAGGTGTGTGTGACAGACCCTTCCGCTCCATTCAGCGTGACGCTTAATTGATCTATAGTTATTCACACCTAATTTGAGCCATTGAGTTTAACCAGCCATGCTGTGATAGTGATGATGATGTATGAGACCTTTAAACTAAAATCCCCTGAAGATGTAAGGCTGAGCTTTGGATACAGGTTCCTGCATCATGCTGTGGTGTAAAATGTCAGTGTAATAGACCTGATATCTGAATGCCTTAAAGTAAGGGTCATGTGTATGAGAGGATAACATATTTATTAGTAGAACTACTTTCTTCTGGCAGTGCTTAAACATTTTGTTAGATATGGTCCAAACCACCATCATTAATTGTTAATTGAAAAGACGTCCATTGGTATGACCATAAACCAGTTATTAGTACAAAATTGCCCTTTGAATCCAGTGATTCTCCTAGCTAGGACTCTGCACATTTAAAAGAAGTTAATCAACACCCTTCTGACCAATCCTATTCGAGAATTCCACAATGAGTCCTTTAATGTCCACTCATTGGCTCATTCTCCCGCCAATGGCCTGCAGGTGCCTGTGCAAGCTCATGGCTTCCAAGACGCGCGTCGTGGTCACCAGTAAGCTGGAGCACCTGAAGCGGGCCGACCGCATCCTGCTGCTGCATAATGGCACCTGCTATTTCTACGGCACCTTCTCTGAGCTACAGGCACACAGGCCCAACTTCAGTGGGCTGCTGCTGGGCCTGGAGGCGTACGACAGCATCAATGCCGAACGCCGTTGCTCCGTGCTCACCGAGACGCTGCGACGCATCTCTGTCGACGAGACGTCCGGCCCACAGCCCGAGTCCTTCCGGCAGACGGCCCTGGCTCCCGAGGGGGGCGGCCCCGACAGGAGGAAGCTCTCGGTACCCCTCAGTCCTCTAGCGGCCTCTCGTAAGTTCTCTCTCATCCAGCCGGAAGAGGAAGGTGGCCATGAGCGGATGGATCGCCGGTTCTCGGTGGTGCCTGAAGACAACCAGGTAGAGGAGGTCCTGCCCCGGGGCAATGTGTACCACCACGGACTGAAGTTCCCGCGGCAACGGCGGCAGTCTGTGCTGGCCTTCATCACCAATGCCCAGGACCAGGGTCGTCGCGAGCAGCTGCAGTCATCCTTTCGCAAGAAGCTGTCGGTGACGCCACAGTGTGAGCTGGCCTCAGAGCTGGACATCTACACCCGCCGTCTCTCCAAAGACAGCATGTACAACATCACCGAGGATGTGGATGAGGAGAATATGGAGGTGGGCTGCCGGTCTGCTCAGCACTGCCGTTATTCCCAGAAACAATCTCACCTTCACAGCCAGGAGGCATCAGTGGGAAAGAATAACGTCACATTATTAGGTATAGCGGCAGGCTTGGGGTGCTGTGTGGTTCAGCCCCCTCCCCCTTGACTCCAACTGCTCAGGGGCTGCTTTGTAAAGGTCGCTAGGCAGCTGTCCCTAAGTGGTCACTAAGTATATATAATACTGTCTTCAGGCATTCATTATTGTTGACGGTTGGGTTAAATGTAAGATTAAATTTCTGAAGAGCTGCTATACAGTGGTACCTCGGTTCTCGAACTTAATCCGTTCCGGACCCCGGAACTAAAAAGTTCGAGTTCTGATCAAATTTTTCCCATTAGAAATAATGGAAAACCAATTAATTGGTTCCCAGCCCCCCAGAATTACATTTAATTTTTTTTAGCATTTAAACACAAAATGAACAGGATAAAACAAGAAGAGCATTATTTTCTTAATGTCTTCCAAAACGATAAAGATCTTATCCCAACATTACCCCAGTCCTGCCCCGATCGTCCGCTCCTTCCATGTGCCACGCCCCTCGTTAACCTCATGTGGGATCCCCATGTGATCAGCTGTTTCTGGTTGCTGTCATTAGTCCTCTGCAATAAATCTGCGTTTCAGTTTGTTTTCCCAGTCCGGACATTGGGTGCGTTCAATTTGCTTACAGCTGGCTTAAAGCAACGCATTCTGATCCTGACACAATGCATTACGGTTAAATGCATTGCGACCTCTCACCCGGCTGCACAAACTGGAAACGCCTCCGTGATGACACACCTTTGCCTTTATTGGCTGAAGAGTTTAGTTACGCGCATGGCGTTTGTATCTCAGGCAGTTCCGTTGCGTAATCTGCTATTTTTCCCGAATATTACGTAAAGCACGCGAATTGGTTTTCAGTTAACTTACCCAGTAAATTAACTTTAAATAAGTTACATAAATGCTCTAATAGTACACGTAAGTTAGTGGTTTATTTATTGTTAGTTACTGTAATGGTGAGCTGCTTTAGTTGGTTAATCGTCCAGCCTGTGAAGAAGGCATTCAAGTAAGAATTGCATTGTTCATTTCTTGGCGCGTACAATTTATATTAGGTCAGTGTTCACGGTTCCACTTCTGATATTCAGATTGAGTTCTAGGTCAAACTGGTTTATTCGACTTTCAAGATATTTGAGTTCTAGTGGGTTCGAGAACCGAGGTACCACTGTATAGGAAAGTGAAAGGGTACCACTTCACAATGACTACTCTTTTTATTATTATTATTATTTTTTTGTGTTTATTAGTGGTTTATAATCAGGTTATTAATTATGTTGTAAGGCTTTGTAAATCATTAATAGAAAACAAGTTATGATTCAGAGCAGTGCTAATTTGTTCTGAACCTACAGTCTTTGGATGATTGTCTGAAATACAAAACATATCAGTAGTGGGCAGCTGTGTTTGGAGTTGGTGATTCACTGAATGGTTTACATACATACATCACTCTCATCTGTTTATTGATTCAAAAAAATTAGCTACAATGAATTTGAATGTAAAATCCCAAAGCTTTAGAGTAGTCTGGGTCTGACAGACCTTATGTCTAGGTCTGGTTTAGGTCTGGTTTAGAACCATAACTGAATCGTTTTCTGTTATTTTTCAGGAATGCTTTGCAGATGACCGCGATTTTCAAACCACCTCGTGGAGCACGTACTTGCGCTACTTTTCAGAAAACAGAAATCTTATTTATGTTCTCATCTTCATTGCTTTTGTTTTTGTGCTGGAGGTGAGAGAATGCCCTTTTATCATATCCTAATCATTTCATGGCAAATCTTGATTAAGCTGTATGTGAAAAGGGGTTTATGAATACATATTTTTACATTTTATGAGTATGAACTAAATCATTGCTTCTCTAAAGAGTAAGAAATCCAACACTAACCAAATTAGTTTTACAAAATAATTCATGCTCTGATCATTTCCTTTGACTGATACAGGTGGCTGGATCTGTTGTTGGGATATTCCTGTTAACAGAGTGAGTCTCTTTCCTATGTCAATATTTCATAATATTTTTCTAAATATTTTAGGGTTACCAGTTGTTCTGTTGGGGATTAGGTCGGTCACAGAGGAGCATAATGAGCCAGCTGTCCTACAAGAGTCTTAAACCTTATTCCCTACTACTCATCCAGTAAGATCTGGAAGGAGGAAAATGAGACAGTCCACTGCAACACGTCCTCCCCAGGGCCTGCCCGGGCAGTGATCATCACACCCACCAGCGCCTACTACATAGTCTACATCTATGTGGCCACTTCAGAGAGCATCCTGGCCCTGGGCTTCTTCCGGGGCCTTCCGCTGGTGCACACGCTGCTCACCGCGTCCAAGCGGCTGCACCAGAAGATGCTGAGGGCGGTGCTGCGGGCCCCCATGGCGGTGCTGAACACCATGAAGACAGGTCAGTGTGCCGGGGGTGGGGGTGGGGTGGCATGGTGCCACGCTGCCGGCTCCTGCGGTTACGCCGCACTCGTCCCCGTGCTCACTGTGTGTCGCCCTCCTCAGGCCGAATCATAAACCGTTTCACCAAAGACATGGCGACCATCGATGACATGCTGCCCCTCATCTTGTTCGATTTCATACAGGTGGGTTTATCTATTTAAACTGAACGACATACACCTGATACTCAGAGTATTATGTATGCTTCATTAATAATCTTGCAACTGTGTATTAGCAATCACTGCACCCTCTGCATCTTTACTGACACAACCTGAAATGTTCAGTTTATTTATAACCTTTATTAAGCTTAACAATGTACATACATGCTGTGTGTTTCAGAATGAAAAAATACGTCTTAAATGGTTGGGTTACTGTACGATCTGCACTAACAGACAACTATTATACCGTTGATACATTTACAGCCATATATATGTATTACAGTTGTCACACTTTATCCTATTTGTTTCTAATAAGCTTGAATTACTTTTTTCACTTTTTTGTTAATTTGTTGTTTCTGAATAAAATAGTTGTTAAATGGTTATATTACCGATCCATCAGCACTAACTGACAAGTCATTTATTGTGTCTCCTTTGATAGCTCAGTTGGTAGAGCGGAAGACTGTAGTGGAACATCAGTTGATGTTCTTAGGTCATGGGATTTTTTTTATTTACATAGATGCATTTGCTTTGTAATTCAAATCTATTGTTAGTTTTCCATTCAACTGAATTTCCATGTATAATATCCACTATATAGGTCTTTCAATAGCTCAGCTGAGCAGAAGACTGTAGAAGACAACACAGTCATCCTTAAGTTGCTGGTTTGAATCTGACTTGAAGGACATGATTTTGGAGCCAGGGTGGGTTAGGACACAATGGGTTTAGACCCTGTGCCTGTTATCAGAAGGTCACTGATTCAAATCCCTGGGTTGGCAGAGAGCTTCAAACAGAAAGCAGACTGTCTCACGTGTTTCTGTTGTCTCCCTCCAGCTCACACTGATTGTGCTGGGGGCCATTTCCGTGGTGTCCATTATACGGCCCTACATCTTCATCGCAGCCATTCCCCTCGCCGTCATCTTCATCTTGATGAGGAAGTATTTCCTTCGTACAGGACAGCAGCTAAAGCAGCTGGAGGCAGAAGGTGAGACTGATGATGCAGCTGCTGAATGTTGCTGGAGAGATGATACAGATCAGTGACTTTCAGCCCCGTCCTGGGGGACCCCCAGACAGGCCATGTTTTTGCTCCCCCCCCACCTCCTACCCAATCCAGAACACCAAATACCTGGTACAGGCACTAGGAGCTGGGAGGGAGCAAAAATGTAGACTGTTGGGGGGGGTCTCTGAGGAGTGGGCTGACAAACTGCGATGTATAGGTTTCAGTATCATTACGTCCTGTGTGCCTCTTTTCAGTAGCGACATGGAGTGCAATGAGCTCATGGTCACATGATCAAGTAATCCCCATTGAGTTGGCAGGGGCCGGGCACCAGCAGATAAGGTCAAAGGTCATGCAGATGGCAGAAAGTGGGATGGAGGGGTGAGTCAGAGAGGGAGAGAATAGAGACAGAGGTCACCTATCACTCTCTTAGCTCTTTAGACACTAACACTTTTCCACAGTCACCACAATCTTCATGACTATCGTCCTGGTTGTGTCAGTCAGCTGGGACGTCCTGCGCTGCCTGAACGGTTTCAGAGGATGTGTCAATGTGTGGGATGTGGAGTCAGGATCCAGGCTGCAGATTTCCTGTGATGCTGTCCTGGGACATTTGAGGAAACTGTCAGAGGGTCACTGGCAAAAATGATCTCATGATATATGTGCACCACATTTGTGCTATTTCTCTTAAAAGGTGTTCAGGAACAAAATGAATACTCCTCCATTAATAGTGTTATGGGATTCATAATATGTAGCTGACATGGGTGAATAAAATGTGCAATCTTTAAACACTTCTGTGTCAGTAAGAGGAAACAAAGATAATCTCCTCTTTCCTTTTCCCCTTCCGGACTTTTTCAGAATGAAATTTTGAGTGCAGTATGTAAAATGTCGCCTGTACAAACAGTCAGTTAGAGCGATGTTTCCTAACCCGGTCCTCAGGGACCCAGAGACAGTCCACATTTTTCTCCCTCCCAGTTCTGCAAAAACGTGGACTATCTGTGGGTCCCAGAGGACCGGATTGGGAAACAGTGAGTTAGCAGGTTTAATGAAAGTACAAACTCTACGGTTTCTCGCGAGGCCTTTATTAAGCCTTAGAATAATTTAGGATTGAGCTGCTGTTATTTCAGGGCTTGGAAACTGATCTTATTATAAACTAGTGCCTAATCCAAACACTAATGAATCTCTTTCTTTGCCTTTGAGGTCACACCCTGGTCTCCTCTGATCTCTGATCTTCTCCCGTTACCTTTCAGCCCGTAGCCCAATCTTCTCCCACCTAATCATCTCCCTCAAAGGCCTGTGGACCATCCGAGGCTTTGGGAGGCAGGCCTACTTTGAGACTCTGTTCCACAAAGCTCTCAACACCCACACAGCCATCTGGTACCTCTACCTGTCTACGCTGCGCTGGTTCCTTTTTCGCTGCGACATCATCTTCGTCCTCTTCTTCACCGCCACTGCCTTCATCGCCGTCGGCACCAACCGTAAGGCCACTTATACTAAACAGAAGCTCTTGTTGAAACGCTGCTTGGGTTCTAACTTGATCAGAGAAGTGAGGCTGCTGGTCCCTTATGAGCCAGGAATCACCTTATGCCAGTGCTTCCCAGACTAGTCCTTGGGGACCCACTGCCTACCGGGAGCTGGGAGGGAGCTACAATGTGGACTGTCTGGCAAGGAGCTGGGATGGAGCAAAAACTTGGGCCCTGTGGGTTCCCGAGGATCGGACTGGGAAACATTGCCTTACGCAGTCACTTCCTGTTCATCAAGTAAGCAACAGATAGTGGGTTAATGACACCACCCATGGTGGATTTCAAAGCCTGAACCAGCCCAAAGGGGCAATTTCTATCAACAACACAAAGCCAATGGCCATTGGGGGGAGGGGGGGTGCTAATGATCAAATTAGCCAAGCAGATGGATCCCATGAGCTTCCTACTGGGAAGCCCCACCCCACTGTCTCTAACAGGTTTCAAATTAAAACTCCTAGAGCTGTGCCACTGATTTGTATGACGTGTAAATTATTGTGTGTGAAATGGGTTTTAAGGTGAATAAAGGCATTTTTCCTGGTCTACAGAAGATAAACAAGGTGAAATAGGCATCATCATAGTCCTGGCCATGTTAATTCTGGGTACCTTCCAATGGGCCGTCATCACCAGCATCACTGTGGACAGCCTGGTATGCCGACTTCAAACCCCACTACTACCCCGCACTCATGCAACCAACTGCCAGAGGGGTAAAGTTCAGGCTCAGAGAGTACAAATCCAGACCCAGATTTTGTTTTCACCAATACTTGTGGCTTTGACTCTTTATCATCAGTTGGTTGGTTGAAACAAAATCTTGATCTGGATTTGTATTTTCTGAACCTGAACTTTCCATCTCTCCCAACTGCATGCTTATACAAGTCACCAGCAGACTGAGGTGAATGAACACTTCTCATTGAAAACAGTTTGTCATGGTGGAGGAAGAACATGGGGTTATTTTTTGCATGTGGATTATTCGTTTAGTCGGATGTAATTGTTGACGATTTGGCATGATCCTGGACCTGACATTTTTTCGAAACTCTTGCTGGATGTGTTGTCATAGCAGCACCGTTCAGTCATGGCCTCACCATTCATGCATGAGCAAACAATTGCAATCGGTGCACAAATAATAAGAAGGGAATTTCAAACTGAGAGGGTTTTGCGTGATCAGCAAGATCCTTTATTGTTGCCGGATGATATTCTTTTCAAAAGAAAAGCTGAGATGGAGTATTATATCTTACAAATTTATTAGGTCCGTATAGTAGAAGTCCAGCTAGGTGAAGTCGGGCTCACAGCCACACAGACAATGTGCATTGCCTTGAGATATTTTGCAAGCGGTACTTCTTTGTATAATGTAGGCGATGCGGAAAATATATCAAAGGGTACAGTTTGCCAGGCAATTCGCAATTGTTTTTCCTGGACACCTGTGAGTGCTGGCAATTAAAGAGGCATTTCATGCCATTGCAGTTAATGTATGCGCAATAAAATTACAGTTCTATAATTCAAAAATCACACTAATATTCTCATAACCCAGAATTTCCAAAGGTTTTGTCTCCTTTCTTCTTAATAGCTGCAAAAGGAATGTTTTATAAATATTAGATTTCCTACATTTTATATGCCGGTACATAAAATTAACTAATACATACGGTTCTCGAACTTAATCCGTTCCGGACTCCGGATCGAATCCTAAAAAGTTCGAGTTCTGATTGAATTTTTCCCATAAGAAGTAATGGAAAACCAATTAATTGGTTCCTGGCCTCCCAAAATCACAACTATGTTTTTTTAGCATTTAAACACAAAAAGAAAAGGATAAAACAAAAAGAGCATTTTTTTCTTAATGGCTTCCAAAACGCTAAAGATTTTATCCCAACGTTACCCCTGTCCTGCCCCGATCGTCCGCTCCTTCCGTGTGCCATGCCCCCTCATTAACTTCATGTGGGATCCCCATGTGATCAGCTGTTTTTGGTTATTGTCATTAGTCCTCTGTATTAAGTCCGCGTTTCAGTTTGTTTCCCCAGTCCAGTCATTGGGTGCGTTCGGACTTGCTTACAGCACTGGCTTAAAGCAACGCATTCTGATCCTGACACAATACATTACGGTTAGATGCATTGTGACATCTCACCCGACTGCACAAACTGAAACCGCCTCCGTGACGACACACTTTTGCCCTTATTGTCTGAAGAGTTTAGTTACACGCATGACGTTTGTATTCCAGGCAGTTCCGATGCGTAATCTGCTATTTCTCCCGAATAT
>JABFEA020000001.1:8076170-8087630 GCA_019775915.2 Cyphomyrus plagiostoma | reverse complement strand
TGATTCAGCACACACACTGAATTTAAAAGCGTGTGATTCAGCACACACACTGAATTTAAAAACGTGTGATTCAGCACACACACTGAATTAAAAAAAACATGTGATTCAGCACACACACACACTGAATTTAAAAACACGCTTGTGAGCCTGAGCACACACACACATACTGAATATAAAACATGTGCGTGATTCAGCACACACACACAGAATTTAAAAATAAGACTGTGATTCAGCGAGCACACACACACACACTGAAATTAAAAACACACAAGAACATTCCACCAGAATAAAAAACCAATTCAACAAATAAGGTTTATGTCTCTTCACCTCTGACAATTACTCCCTCAAGCCAATGCCCAACCATAACCTTAAAGCTGGGGCTATGTCCTTGGCCCCCCAAAACTTAACATTCAGCGTGTCGGGGCAAATATTCTTCACAGTCTCAGTTCATTGTACTAAGAAAGGAAGAGCAAGTTCTGTAGCATGTTTCTACTTCACAATGACCCATCTGTGCTGGACTGTGCTGCGTCTGGACCGGCCATCTGCATGCTGATGCCATATTAATGCTTATACTTGCTACTCTGATTTTTTCAGCTCTTTTTAATCACCATATGAACACTAAACATAAGGGCCATTGTGAAAAGCCACAGAAAATTCTTTGTATACCAAAACTCTCAAAAAATGCAGGCTTTGTACTATAGTAATTTCATTCAGACTCTTTTTGCAATGGAAAGATGTGCTAAATTTTAAAGCAATTAAAATCTGCAGTTTCAACCACCAAGGACATAAACAGCATTTTTTCCCCAAAATATCCAGACGTTCTGAATTCAGTAGCACATAAACAGGTAAACTGATACCTCAAAAAAAATGGCTTTAGTACATTAAGAACAACGACTTTGCTCCATTTTTCAAAAGTGCTGTACAATGACCAGATACTATGCTAACAAGCACATTTACCACCATTCACACATAATACTCTGGGACTGGGATGCCTGGACCAATCATTCCTCATGCACTGCTGATAGCTAGGTTGATTAACACAACCAGGAAAATTACTTGAACTGATGGCGTTATCTCATCCTGATAGTGGACAGAGAATTCAAAGTCCTGAATACCAGCACATATTTCTTTACAGGATCTGCATGTTATTGGCTGTTAATGCATGCAGTACTTCCTGTTCAGTCAAACCATGCCTAAAGCATTCTGGGTAACTCCACACAACGTCCCATTGGATCTGCATTTTAGTTACCAGACTAGTGGTTATATAAATTCAGAAAATGTGAGTCTTCTGTAATTATAGAACATCCAGATATATGCAAAGCAGATGAGTTGGATCCAGAAGGTTACAGTGTAGAGTTGCTGCATCTTTACATGGAATCTACATTAGTTGGCAAACGACAGATTAAAACTGGACTGAACAGTTCATGAGTTTCTTGGAAATTGAGTTATAAACACTGCAGTGATGTCACAGCCTTCCCACCTATGGAATTTCTATACAAAACATCTCTGTTCATTCTGTTGTAATTTCCACATATTGAAAAGCTGGCACAATTGTGCACACCTTTGACATAGGAATCAGGGAAATACAGTACTATGCGGCTATAAAGGCTAATCCAGCCATTAGCCCACGAGGTATCCCATAATACTGCTCCTGGCTGGGAGTTAAATATTATGTAAATATGGCTTTACCAGTACAGCAATCAATCTCCACGACAAACCTTCAAACATGAGCTATTCTGAACTTCTTACACACTGTCACCGCACAGCAATAGCACTGGCATCAGTCAATACCTTTGACCAAATATAACCACGATGGTGAGTGGACCTTCCTCATGAAGGGACATTTGTGGACATTTACTGCTTCCCTACCCACATAACACCACTGTATCCTTTCATCCACTGGAAAGCTGAATGCCTCCATGCAAATGTTCTCCCACAATGCCCTGGTGAGTCATAATGCTTGATGAAACCTCCCACGCTTTTCTGTGAATTCCAGGCAACATGCGCATGCTATGTCCAGAATGACATATTCATGCCATGTTCCCGCTTATCATGACATATATACTGCCATTTTTTGAGCTTGGTCTTGCATTTTTTGCCACCATTTCCACCTCAAATTCAATGCACAGTAGTTACCTGACCATGAGATTCATATATTGATGAGACATTTGATTAGTTTCAAGCCAAGGAGCAAGAACACAGATGCCGTCCCCAGGTTCTTGTAGGATTTTTCTCCGAAAGTGTTCTCGGATGTATATAATTTATATTCATTATCATGAGTCCCCTCTCCAATGGTCTTGCAAAGTCCCAATCTGGTTGGTCTTACATAACACCTGGACTGACACATTTTTCTAACAGTTTTGACTGTTAATTTGTGATACATGGACTCGGACTCTCAAAGTCTAGGTGCCACTTACTGACAGTTACATACACAGTTAAATTATTCAGCACAGTTACCCTTTTACCAAGTCAGAGTCTAATATGTGCAAAATAGGACACTGATGAGAAACACAGAAACAAATTCCTGTGAGACTATCAACAAAATGGCTGAGGGAAATGAGTGATAAAGGAACAATGGTGAAAGTGAGGCCAGCACATGGTAGTACCTCTGTCACTGGCCAAAGGTGCAGCTTGTTCAACTTATACTTACATAAAAATGTTCTGAAGGCAGAAAGGAAAATGATTGGCTCAGAGAGATAACCAATCAGATTGTAGAGGAGATGGGTCCAAGCAACTAGAGGAAGAGAGACCAACCAATCAGATGTCTTGGTCCCACCTCCTCTACAACGCCCACAAGCAAAGGTGCAGCATCTTGGCACTGCAATCACACAGACAGTGCCTATGAAAACTCTACACACTACACACAGACACCAGAAGCTGCCATATACAGCCTAGCATAATCTTTAAGCTGGGATGAAATAAACTACAACTGAATAGCAATCTGGATTCAGGCACAAGTTCACAAAGTCAAAGAGACTGATTCAACATCAAAGGAAAGTGTCATGAACCTCCTAAACGGTTCAATGGACAAGAGAATCCTGCACCCTGGTACATCAGCCCGGCGCCAAGCCCAGAGAAAAGAAACCAGGTCACACCGACAAACATCTGCATCAACACGATACAGGAATATAGATAGCATATTTCTTACGAAACGCAGGCACTCACAATCCCCTGCCGTAAGAAACTTACCTCCATGGCATTATTACTTACTCGGTATTAACTGGAGTTTGTCTGTGTTGCTGAACAGAATCATTATTCACATGTTACCATGACAACCATTGAGATGAACTAACACCGGTTTCAGCTACTGCTGTGAATGACCATGCAGCGTCCTACTTATGGATCAGAATAAACAGAAGATGAAAGAGGACGTTGAGATTATTATAGAGTGACCACAAATTCTCAGGTTTATTACACCCAGCAGACACATTTTGACTGATATGGAATCAAAGTGTCTTAAAGTTTTTTTTTTTTTTTTTAAAAAAAAAAAGCACCTTAACCTTATTACTGAAAAGCAATGATTACAAACTGATACTATTTGTATAACAAGTAAGGATCTTTTATAACTAACAGTGTATTAAAGGCATTGTACACTGGCAAAGTTTATTACTAATCCTGGTGTTGGTGACCTAGTAATGAAACCTCAATACTTCTGAATGCAAGCATACAGCCTGAATAAACAAAAAGCTGGGATTTTTTTACACTGACATTATACAAGACTGCTGGGGATGTAACATTAAGAGGGAGTAGCCCCACAGGCAGAAAAGAATTTCAGGAGGGGGTGGATTTTGCCATTTTGCAATTGGCGTTGGGGTCCCCCTCGAAAGATTTCACCAAATGGGGGCTTAGAGGCAGCAGCGGAGGGGACAGAAAGGCCCAAACCGCTCTGCATAATGGAAAATGAGACAATGCTCTCAGCACAGACAACATGGAGACAAGGAGAACATTCAGTCAAAGGCGCGGAACATCTGAACACCACTGACGCTGAATGGACACTGAATGTATACATGCCATTTACATAACAGTCTTTTGCATAACAGATTTCTTGAATTGTACACTGCTTGCATAGTTCTTCTAAAGTTATGTTTGTGTTTAAATTATTAGTGATTTTCATTTATGCATTTATAGTATATTTTTATTAAAATTATATATTGCCACTGGAAAAAGTAATTTCCCAGCAATGCAGTGGCTCAATAAAGGGTTCAATAAAGTTCTAAGCTATTTTATTAGACCGATTAGAAAGCTCTTCATACCACACAGTCAGACTTTCGTTGTTCTGCTGCTAAAACAAACATCTCTTAAAATCAAACACTGTAAAGTTAAATGACTGCGGACTGTGTAAATACATAAAGTTCTAATCCTGAGACCTTGTCCAGTAAATCATGTTACATGCACACAGTGTGTAAGAAAATTTATAGGCCAAAGCCAATGGGCAATTTGCAAGATGTTGATGGATTGTTTTAAAAACAGAGATTCTGTAAAAACACTGTTTACTACTTTACTAAGTTGTCCCTCCTATAAGGACACGGTTCAGGAGTTCAAATACATGTATGTATATAGACACAAAAAAACTCTATCCTACTGGCTAATAGGGGATATATCCCTAATCTTTCGGGAATTTGATTCTGATTGTATCTCACGACTGCAGAATCAGTCATTATCTGGTTGGCCACCAAGCCACTTTAAGTTCATCCGCAACTTATGCAAAAACAAGGTATGGCAAGGAGGGCATTTTCATGAGCATTTCAGAAACATGTGGTGACCCCCAGGAAATCACCAGCTGCAAGGGACAGTGAGATGAGGAAATGCTAAAAATAGGCCAAACTGTGGACCTCTCCAGAGGGAAAAACTGTGTCTATTCTACTTAAAACTTCTGAAGCAATTTAACATGAATAAAGCAGCCCAGCACCCCCATGGCCATGTGACACAGGACTGCAAGTATCCCACGGTCACATGATCCAGAAAGATAGCCAATGAAAGGAGGTCCCAAAGACGGCTGAAGGCTTACTGCAGATAAGTGACATCCACTAGACGACCTGTACTACACGTAAAACCATCAGAAAGTAAAAGAGGACAAGAGAAATTAGATCACACACATGTCTGCTACAGTCTGTCTGACCTCAAACCTGCTGATGTGCCTGAAAGGTTATTTTTGCCAATTTGTGGTCCTCATGAGGAGACATTAAACTCAAGCAGAGACACAGTTTAGATTATTTTCTGTTACGAGATGTAAAACACTTTTCATAAACCAGCAGAATGTCAGCATAACCTGTATGCTAATGGATGGATGGTATTTAAGACATTCAGTTCCAACAACATAAATATTAACTAGTCGTTTCTGATTAATTGTGAAAAGTTTATGAAGAACAGTTATACACTGAAATAGGCACTCAGTTGACTTCTGGAAGTGAGCCTCACATCTTCTACAAAAACATCTTATCTTTGCACAATCAGGACAAATCATGGTGATTCATTTGTACATTTATTGTGCACAGCAAGACAAATGAAATGCATCCAGGGATAAAGTCTTATTTGACAACAACATAAGTCCCTTAACAACATGCCATTTAATGTAAAGTGTCTTCCAGATATTTAGGTGATTATAGACTTTGCATTTAAATAAGTTTAACATATTTACATTCAATTTATTTAGCAGAGGAGAAGGCAGGGTCAGTCCCTGCAACGCTGGAAGGCTCAGGGCTTTGCTCAGCTGCTCGATGGTGTCCATGACCACCACTTACCCTGAGGGTCTCGATGACCAGGTCACGCGCTTCCAGCTCCCCCTCCATGATGCTGAGCAGCGTCAGCAGCTCCGGCCGGCTCAGGGTATCGATGTTAAAGTCACATTTCTGCAACAGAGAGTGTCACCCAAAGCAACTGTGAGACCTTCTAGTGTTTCTAATGTAATCATCATAACTGAGAAGGCTAGCGTTGCTAGAATGAATTACAGAATATAAATCCATGAAGCCAAGAACGTAACATTGTAATACAGAAGGAAATGAGCCAACAATTACATTTCTAAGAAAGTAGCTTCATGAATTCGATACATGCTGTTCTGTATTAACTGTTTTTGTGGCTGGGCAGTTTACGCACACCTAAAAACCACTTACGGCTGCCAATATTTATCTTTTAACTGCCATACATGAATGATTTCTAAAATTATTAAATCTGAATAAAATGACAAGTAACTATTCCCACTGTATCCTTAACAACAATGATAAAGTTTAAATTAGCAGAGGTGAAAAGTTCAGGCTCCGAAAGTACAAATCCAGGCCAAGATTTTGTCTCAACCCACCAGCTGAGTAAAAAGAGACTGCTTGGTTGAAACAAAATCTTGGTCTGGATCTTTTCTGAACCTGAACTTTCCACCTATCAAAATCAGAGGGATCATTTTCCACGCGCTGGCGATGATGAAGATGTTAACTTCGACATACTGGAGCAGTGTCTCAGACTCTTTTAAATGAATGAAAACCTTGCCCCTGTATTAAAAATAGTTCTCAGGTTGCCATTTGCTCTTTAGGCTTGAGACCAGAGCACCTGCTCTGGCCACATTCTACATTCCGGCATCTTGGCAGAGCAGAGGAGGAAATCACCACTGGTGAAAGGGTCTACGCCTTTGCCTGAGACTGAAAAAGGGAAACTTGTTGCAAAAGGCTCCAAAAACCAATCATTCTGAAATAAATGAGCAATACTGCTTTAAGGGACAAAGATTAAACTGATTAAGATTAATCGCGTATTATTATAACCACTAATCTCTTGAAGAACCCGTGCGTGACATTTCATGCCAGATCAGTCTGCTACAAAGGGGAGTGAGGAGCGGTCAAAACCACCATCTCTCACAAGCAGCCTATCTGGAAGGGCACTTTTAAACAGTCGCGGTATTTATTCCATTAAAAGAGACATATTCCATACTGAGTGACAGATATGCAGAACATATTGAACTTTTCTTTCCATGTATCGATCTTCCACTCCATTCTAGTATGTGAAAACACTAATGTCTATGTTAAAGCATGACTCTGTATGCCTAATGACACAGTGAAGGCTTTGACTACAGTGTTATATCTGAACGGAGACTGAGTTGTAGTTCTTTAATGAGATTCAGCAGAAGTACAAGGGAGCAACACCAATTTTTTTTAACTGTGTATAGGGCTGAAAAACAGCTCTGTGTCCAATGCTGCAAATCATCAACCGTGCTTTACTGTACAACGCAGGCAGGTGGTTTCTGACATGGAGAATGTAAAGTTTCTGCAAACATATTCACTGATGTTTTGCACTTTAAGATGCCCCACATGCACTGACAAGCTCCTGGAGCAGATCCTCACCATAAAACTATATTGTGAATAGAATGGCTTTGTCTTCAGTGTACAGGTGAATGCTGTGAGAGTGTCCAACCAGGAGGGAAAGACCGCATATAAAGTCTGTCGGCTTTAATGTTGATGTGGGACATGCTGTAATCTTTAAAACTAGGACACTGACTTCTTGAGTGACCCTGCTAGGAGCCACGGAAAACAGATACAATTATAAAGACATCAAGTGACCGGTAATCCTATTTGCTGCCCCGAAGAGTAATAAGAAACGATGGTGGCGTTGACTCTTTAACCCAGGGGTGGCCAATTTTATCCGCAAAGGGCCGCTGTGTATGCGGGTTTTTGCTGTAACTCCCTAATTAGATTAGAGTACTGATCGGCAGAAGAGTCCTCACACCTGGGTTTGAACAGCTGACCCAAAGGTTATACCAAAAACCTGCATACACACCGGCCCTTTGCGGATAAGATTGGGCACCCCTGCTTTAACCACAAGCTAAAGTTACCATAAGACTAGTTTAATGCAAGGCAAAGACATGTTCCAGAACAACACCCCCCCCCAATAAAAAAAAAAAAATCATCTCACTGGGGAATAGACCTTCGTCTGACTCATATGCTGGAATCTGCGACCATCTAGTGACTTCACCGGTTTGGGCAAGTCTGCATTCAACACTGCTTAAAGGTGCTTATACCGTGTATTCATTTATTAAATGTGCACCACTGAAGTTCCTACTCGGCTAATTTTGTAAAAGAATTGTTGTCGCATCTTCGCCTCCAAATGACACGACCTATATTCTGAATGAAATAGCATTTTCCACTATAACGTTCATGTCAGCCGAGAAAAACTGCAATAATCTGTACGCAATCTACATAAATATTTTACGGCCATTGACACATTAAATATAACACTTTGAGCGGTGCTGATGTTCATTCAATTGACCATCTGCATTGTATGTTTGCTCTGATGGGTGGTGCATTTCCGATGAATGCATGCATAAGGTAAATTATGTCTTATATACATTACAGTGTTAAATAGCATAAAACAAAACGTTAAGAAATGTAAGAGAGCGAGCCATTTAAAGCACTCCAACACGAAGGGGGTAACACAAATCTTGAATATATTGTGCTGCACAGTAAGACGAATTCTCCGATCGACTTTGCCCACGCTTAAAACATTATTTTAAATGCATCTGAAATTAAAGGCTACAAATGTTTTCCTAATCGCCCCCTATTAAATACTGTCCATTTTGTGTGGAAATTGCGTGCTGGTTACCTACTTAAACACAATTGTCCGATAAACGTAAGCAGGGTGTACAAGCTAAGATTTACGACTCCTTAATCAAAATATCCGGCAACCAAAACAATTACAAGAAAACCGCATTTCAGGGTTTATGTAGTCAGTCTTACCGTCCGGAGACCACCGTGAGCCGCCGCCGTTAACGCCTGAACCGGGGCCGGCGTCTCCCCTCCTGCTCCGTCCGTCGCCATCTTCGCACTGCGGAGAGACTGGCTGGATGCGTGTTAATGACAGCGGCGGAGAGACTGGCTGGATGCGTGTTAATGACAGCGTCGGAGAGACGGACTGGATGCGCGGTGAAGCCAGCGGGGAAGAAACGGACTGGATGCGTGATGATAACAGCGGCGGATAGACGGGCTGGATGCGTGTCAGTGACAGCGGTGGAGAGCCGGGCTGGACGCGTGTTCAAGGAAGGAAGGTTACGGTAAGGAACCCTGATCTTGTTATATGCTAAGGATGCATCTAAGCCCTTCGCTCTACCACCCCAGGGCAACTCCGACCACAATATGCCACATCTTACCTCAATCTACAAACCAGTAATTCAACACCAAAACTGTAAGAAAATGAACTAAGGAGGCTTTGCAGGAAGGCTTTGAGGAGACAGTCTGGGATATGCTCTGTGAGTCATACGCTGAGGACTTTGAGGGGCTACAGATTACATCCGCTTGTGTTTGTATAACAGAATCCTCACAAACCGTGAATCATGAAGGACCTGTAGGACCTTCTAACCAAGGAGGAAAGGGCCTTTGGGTCTGGAGACAAAGAGATGAAGCAGTGCCAGTGGACCTGAAGATTCAACTCCAGGAGGGGTAAAACCACCACAGGGAATAGCTGGAAACACAAGGAATAGCAGAACAGCATGACGGAAGTGTGGAACAGGAAGAGGACCATCACTGGCTACAAGCAGGCAGGAAACATTGCAGTAGAGTGGAGCACAGACAGATTTGAATCTCAGGTACCAAGCCAGCCCTCCCCTGATGCCACCAGCTTCAGTGTGCTGGCTGGGGGGGAGGGGGCTCCTCATTGCCCCCTCCCTCCTCCACAACCTTCATACTTCCCTGTCACTTCACCATGAAAGAAACCAAATCCAGGGTCTCCAACCCCACCACACTTGTCAGTCTGTGTCTCTCTGCACAGACATGGCTGTGAGGCCTGATGGAATCAGCCCCAGGGTGCTGTAGACATGTGCCAGCCATCTCTGCAGGTCCTCCAATACCTGTTCTCCATCCTTCTGAATCTGCAGGTGTGTTAAATGAGGGTAAACCAGAAACCGTGCCGGGCTCCGGCCCCCTAGGACTTGAGTTTGACACCCCTTCTCTACATATTCGTCTTCTAGTAGAACACCGGCCCTTACCGTCTACAAAAATTCTCTGATGAGTCCTCTATTGTAGGATACACAAGCAACAGAGATGAGTCAGAGTACAGAGGACTAGTAGAGGACTTTACTGAACACCAGCAAGACAAAGGAGTTTGGTGGTGGACTTTTGGCATTAACCGGAGCTCTCAAGACTGAACAAACTCATCGGGAAGCCCAGCTCCATCACAGGACTGACCCTGGAACCAATGGAGTCAGTAGCGGAGAAGAGGATGAACAGTATTGCCCACCTACCCCAGGGGGTTTTCTCTTGAAGCACCTTACCCATTGGCTCATTCCACCATGCAATGTTAAGAAGCGCTACTGGGGATCCTTCCCTCCCTGGTACCATGATACACTACAGCGCCTCCTGCTGGTGTTACACCCTCACCCCCATATCTCATACTGGGACAGCATCTCGTCTTTGACATAGTAAACGCCCGGTGCTTTCGGATTTTTTATTGGAGGAATCAAGGGAGTGGCAAATGAAAACGACCAGAAGTGGACTGACACGAAATTGTTCTTTATGTTACTCCTTAAGGGACTGCACAACAAGCAACAATAACACAAAACACATGAAGGACAGGGAAACACGGGGAGTTACACTAAAGACTGTAAGGTCACACATGGTGGGTAATTACACAACGGCTAAGACACACGAGCATCAAACAAGAACTGAGTACAACCACAGTTCAAGGCACATGCGACAACCAGATACACAGCACAACAGGTACCTACACTAAAAAGTATAGACGGGCTATATACAAGACATATACGGAGCTATATACACGCACTCGCGAGACATGCCGTGATGTGCAGTTACCGCTGGCAGTATTACGGCTTATTTGAATTATACATAGTTCTGTAATTTAATTTGTACAGTACTGTAATTGTATAGGTGCTTGAAACAGTTGTACTGTATTTTTAGAGTTAATAAAATCGGGTATATAGCAACACTGTCCATTCTATTACCTTATATTTATGAAATAAATATACTAATGTCAATTAGATGGTAATCTGCCTCCTAAAGAAAAAGGAAACAATTCAATTAAAATGATCGTCCGCTTATAGTCATCAATTTCACCCAAATAGATGTGATTGCTATTAGTGGATTCCACTGTATTTGATTGATATTCCATAATATTGTTTTTTGTTCAGGATTCTGTTTGTGTACTTTGTACTTTTTTATTTGTTTGCACAAAATTTATTTGTCTGCACTATGTGCACTATCTTTGCACCTTGTCTGTTCCTCATTAATGTATGTTGGTCTGGGCTCCATGCACGTCACTATTGCATGCACAAGAATTCCCCCTGGGATCTAATAAGAAGGCACAGTACAGAGATGTGCTGGATGTGTGTTATAGTCACTGCGCATAACACTGGATGCATGTTAAAGAAAAGGCAGAAAGACATGCTGGATATGTATTACAGACACAGCAGAGAGACATGTTGTATGCGTATTACAGACACGGCAGAGAGACATGTTGTATGCGTATTACAGACAC
>JABFEA020000001.1:8053450-8067116 GCA_019775915.2 Cyphomyrus plagiostoma | reverse complement strand
GATCCCCACCCAGCTCTTCACCTCATACTGTTGGTCTAACTGGGAGTGAGCGACTAGCTAGGACTAGAACTAGGTTTTCTATACGCTAAACTATACAAGTGCGTTTTTAATCTAGACTTGAACAGCGAGAGTGTGACATGAACTTTTAAACTAAATGGGTATGCTCTTGATTTTGGATTTATTTCAACTCCAACTCGACAGAAATAAATAGTTCACTTCCCGACTTTTAGTGTTTCTTGTCTTGTACATGTCTCAGAGTCTCCTGTAATTTTATATACAGTGCATTTGCTCCTTTAATTCTTTTAATGCAATTTTAAAATGCACCTCCATGTGAAAGTTATTTAACAACAAATTACATAAAAGAATGCAATCATATCATTAGGTATTAGCTGATGTCTTAGCTAATGTACCAGATTACTAGAAGAATCCTGCCACAATCTAGCAACCATATCTGACCTTTGGTTTAGGACATTACTTCAACAGATGTAATGTAATACAGTAAAATTTCTGATTTCATAACATTCTAACTGTCTGCATTGACTAAGTAACTATTGTTTTAAGTATATGCAGACCTATACATAAACCACGGGTCGCTTTAAGAAATGTGTTGCATGCATAAGCAGATAGCAGGCTCTTATTTTGATAAGGTGAACGCAGCAGCCTACCGGAAGTATATTGGTTATTATGCCATTTAACCCGCTGTTGTAGATCCATTTCCGTGTTTCGTACACGTCACCACTTTCAGTTTTGTTCGCTAGTTTAACCTGAAACTGAAACACGTAACATGTATTGTGATATTGGTCAACATTCCCGAAAAAATTAAATTAATATTAACCCATAAATCGTGTTCCTGTAAATAACAGTGCTTTTTTTCTTTCTATATGTTTGTACCAACTATTCACAGTTATGTAACTAAGGCAACATTTAATATGTGTGTAATGTTAAATTATGTTATGGAAATTGTAATGGAATGCATGGTTTCCAATGGTTTAGTTTGAAATCTTTAATTAATGCAGCTGCTTAAGCCATAATCGCTAGTAGTCCCCCTCCCCCCACTAAAAAAATTGCACGTAAAATATGCTACTGCTGAGAAATATTGCCAGATGAATAACCTGCTAATTAAATCACTGAGTAGTAAATACCCCGTCGAGACTGCCGGGCAGAGCAGTTGAGTTTGTTGAATTTGAAATTCCCTAGGAGATGACCGGTAAATCTGAATTTGACATGAAAGGGACAGTGCCGACAGATGGATTCTGTTCCTTCTCGGTAAACAGGGCTGCGCGTGGGCGTAAATTACGCGGGTGTGGGGTGGTTGTAATTCCCCAATAATCAAAACCGTTCCGTACGACTTCACGCCCCCTACTAATTATGTCTAATTATGACCTTAACCCCACTGTTCAAACCAAAGTTTAGCTATGCAGGCTGTTCATGTGAAAAGCAGCGGAAACAAACCAGGTAATCTATGTGGGGAGTTGGTTATGGCAGCTTGCAGAACATACAGAACTACCCCATGCATCTGAATATTTTAACTTAGTATAATAATATGACACCTGGTAACACTGAAATGGGAACACCAATAACAAAAAGACGCTTGTGTGAATAACAGAGGACTGTACTATTGCAACGGATATTATATTGGGGTTATTCTTCTGGGATCGTGGAGAAGGCGGCGATCTGCGCATGACGCGCTGCTCTCAGCAGACAGAGGGAGGGAGAGAGCAGAGGAAACTGTTCGCAAAATGGATGCGTGCAAACTTTCTGTTTCTATTTGACGCGCCGGAGGACTGCGTGACTTTCAGCAGCCCTTCGCGTGGACTGGCCGGGACGGCGCGAGAGCCTCGCCGTCCGGGGGACCCCGGGCGTCCCCGGCCTCGTGCATAACCCCCGCATGCTATCGGATGGTCGCTCTCTGCTTCCTGGTTGCAAAACACCTTTTTTTCTCTCCCTTGAATAAATTGCGTTGTTAAAATATAAAGGAAGGCTTGTACGAGAATTATCCAGTGGTTACGTGCTAATATCGCATGGAGTATTAACTTTGAACGTTTTTTTCCCCCGGAATTTTTATTTTAGTATTTTCTTTGCTTCTTTGACGTTATTTTATAAGAAAACGGGAATGTTGCCAGCGAAGAACGGACACCTCTGCCAATGCTGCTCTCCGAGAGAAAAAAAGTGAAATGATTAAAAAGGACATTTAAAAGCAAAAGGATGGAAAATGAGAGCAATGCAGCGGACACAGGTGATGGTTATTCCAGCGTTAATCGACCTTCAACTAACCAGCTAAACCCGGCTGACCAGCTGAGCCACGCGCGGTGTAGTTTCGGCCACTAAACACACACGAAGGCTAGTCTTTTTGTAAAAAAAAAAAAAAAAATGTGGAAATTCATTTAATTTCGCTAAAATGTTTTGTGGGAGCCGTTAAGTATAATCCATGCGCATAACCAGTTAACGTGGTTTATTTAATCGAATTAGAAACGGTTGCTAAGCTGTACGTGGCCAATACGGCGCTCGCCGATGTGCTGATCAGTGAAATGGCCACGACGGCAAAACGCCGTCAGAATAGTAGAATAAATAATTACTAGCTAGTTTTTCATCAGATGGAAGAAATGTAGTAGTTAACGATGTTTTATTTTTTTTAAAAAAAAAATTAATGTTACCCTTTTGTTTGCGGAAACTCGTGCTTAATGTTTATGTTTGTTGGTATTTGTCATTAGGGCGATTATAATTAAGTTATATCAATTCAGTTATTATAACAAGGATAATGTAGGGCTGAAGCCACATGCAGAGTGGTCTATTATAATTAAGGAAAGTTAAACCATACCAGCAGGTTCTATTTTGCTACAGTGCAGTTCCCAAAATAGTTTGTCATATGGTTGTTATTTGGAAAATGACATGAATTGTGGGCAGCAGTTGTGTAAAAGAACAGGGCCCGTCAATAAAGAAACACGGCTCCAATATAAACCATGGAGAGTGACCTGCAGTGTCTGATTGGTCGCCAAATTGAATTAAAGAAAAACTGCTTTATATTTAGCTTTTTCACTTTGTCTGCCATGACTTCAGGTGCTATTAATGCAGATCTGTCAGCTTGACAACTTTTATATCAATTTACTAACGGTAGGTGTTTGAGTAATAGCTCCAATCATTCTATATCCATGGCGGCTGGTGTGTAAAGAATTCCATAATCTCGTATCTGTGATGTTCCCAGCTGGAAACAGACCTTCAAACGACCATGCATCCTGTCTTTCTTTCCCCACCACCCCACTGTGGTTTATATGCAGATAAGCTGGACTGGATTCGGTGGAATGCTTGATAGAATCTATTTCTATTATTTGGCTTGTGTGCTGGCTGAGAACTAGAGTGTGCTTCAGCTTGCTTTTGTCTTTTTGGAGTTCATGTATTGACCAGTATCGCAAATAGCGTTCTTATTGCATTATTTGCTTTCTCAAAGAGCTGAGTGTAGAATAACAACCCTAGATACCTAGATATCTTTCTTTGTTAGTATCCACTTCAGTGCGTGACTGAACATGCCTTTCAGAATTTTCATTTTTCTGAAAATTAAATGCTTTGAAACTAAAAATGTTTCTAGTGCAACATGTCTGCGTAGTTTCAGGGGCAGGGCATGTATCTTGAGTCATTTCCCTAAATGATAAATTCGTTATGTCCAATGTCATTTTCTTTTTAACATAAACATCAGTCTGTTTGTGGAAGCTGATGTACAGCCCCGAGGTGAAGATATCATTTGGAAATTAGGCCTTAACACATATCTGCCGGTATATCTTAGTTTAAAAGTAGTGTAGTGCTGTAAGAACTGCATTTTAACCAAATGGTTCCTGGTGATGTCTTACGTTTTTCTGCTTCAGTAGCAAATTTGGCGACTGTGTGAATAAGATTTACTGGTAAGACATTCCTATGTACGCGTTTTGTCAGGGAGCTATTTTGCTGTGCAACCTTTCATGATCTGCTCACGATTAAAATGTAGACTCTGTGGTCAGATGAGTAAATTTCAACAGTAAAACTGTGGTGGATTTTCTCTGGAGTTCAGACCTTTCCTCCCAGTTCCTGGGAGTTTTGTAAGCACCTGACCTAAGACTTGGCCTTGTCACATTCCCTGGTCATGGTTTCTTACTCTTGATGTAGGTATTACATGAAAATGTAGTTGATGTCCACCCCTTCTTCATAGGTAGATATCCCAAAGAATATTGCATGAATCCAAGCAGCAGACCACAATAGCAAGTGATTAAAAGGAACAGCATAAACAAATTTAAAAATCAGTGTAACTGTTGGGAAATGTGTGGTGTAAGGGCCATTTCCTGCTCCTGTGCCTCAGAGAGCATTTTATGTTAGATTTCTATAGATAATTATGGATGTCTTTGGTGATTCACTTTCAAGAAAGAATGGATAGGGCAATAGTGTTTTAGAAAGTTATGGCCTGTTATCTTTACCTGTACTTATCTGTACCCTTTGTAACACCGATTTCCAGTATGTGGTAACTGGAAAAATGAACTTTGAGCACCGGCACCTTCTTGCCTGATTGATTTTGTATTAGGAAAAAAAACAGACACTACAGCACATTTCCTGTTCTTTGCTGGGAATCTCACCAATAACCACAGTGCTGCTCATTCTGCTTTTGCTCCAGGTCTGCTGGAACCTGTGCCACTTGATTCCGAAATCTTTAAGGGCAAAATTCTGCCTGTGCTGCAGGATGGCCACATGTATTCAGAGTCTGAACGCAGCTTTCGTTACACCTCTGTGCTCTTGGTGAATAGCCCCAACCTGCAGGAGCAGGTGAGTGCCCTTTTCGTCCCACTCTAGTCTTCGCACAAGTCCTTCACCTGAGATTGGTTCCTTCTTAAACCTGCTCAAGAGATACTTGGCCTGAATATACACAGGCAGGTGTGTGGAGCTCTGGGGTATGGGTTCTGTTTCTGGAAGGTTGCTGGTTCAGATCTTATAGTGGGCATTGTGATAAAATCACTGTTGTGCTCTTAACCATGAAGTTTGCACCAGGGGTGTTGGATACAAGGTTTACCCTGCTCTGTGACTGCAAACTTAGCTCTGTTCTGTAAAATCTCAAAGGTGATCTCGGATAGGATATGCATTATTTTACATTTACACTATGTCTGTTTAGCAGACACTCCAGTCCATGGACCAATCAGGGATTAGGTTGATCTTCATTAATCCCAGGGGGAAATTCTGGGTTAAGAGCCCAACAGTGAAGGCATGGCTGCCAGCCACAGGATTCGAACCTGTGACCTTGTGGGCATAGACCCACTGCACCACCAAAACCAAAAGTATAAAAAAGCTATGCGTGACCCAGTCACAGACCTGCATGTGTGTGATTTTGTCATCTGTATCTGTGCCATTGACTTGTAAGTGTTGGCCCTGAGTCTTGGTATTCCCACTGACAGTATTCCAAATTCCGTGTGGAGAGAGAGGAGAGCGGTTATACGCATGAGGAGCTACAGGAGTCTTTCGGATTTCTGTTACTCGATGACAAGAACAAGGTAAGCAAATTAAGGGTAGCTCAATGATCCTCTGGCATCTAAAACTCCCCTAATCTCTTCTAGGACAGAGAACTTTGTGCAGAACTAGGTGTTTTAAAGGACAGTTTACATGTGTGTATAAGTATGTGTACAATAAAGGAAAACTATTTTTAAAGGAGAGTAATGATTAGATCATCAGATGTTTTAAATATTGAACAGATGAGCACTGAAACTATATGACTTTATGTAACCTGTTGAAACTAACCTTGACTTTTTTTGTTAAATGAAGTGTAAACCACACCTCTCCTCCTCCTTTAAAAGGTAAACAATCTGTGTGAAAGTGGCTTAGCAGTCGAGCATAGTGCGTGCTTCACCCTGGGCGATCCATCGAAAGGTATGATAACGTTCACCTAGACATCACTCGTTCCTGCTCTGGCCTTTTAAGGCTTGAGGGACTTGTTATTCCTGTGCATGTGAGCTGCATCCCCTGACTTGTGTTGTTCCTGTGCATGTCAGCTGCATCCCCTGACTTGTGTTGTTCCTGAGCATGTCAGCTGTGCTCCCTTTCTCACTTGAATAGTGTCTTGGTCGCTACCCAGTAGCCACGCCTCTGTTTCACCCATATGCATTTGGAATAGTGTAGCATGCTAGCATGCTACATGCTATTTGAGCCGTTGGCTGCGAACCTTCCTTGAGTCAGGCTTTACAAAAGCAGAGACTGCTGCTTTGGCTCTCTGTTGGCCCAACGCGTGACCTGTGCAACCCTGGACCGCACCTACTCCAGGGTTGGTTTACTTAGAATTTGAAGTAAAAATGAAAGTACCCATATTCTTTCCTTGTTTACATTAACAGCTTCTTCAGCATTATTTCTATCTTCCCTCATGCATGTGAGCACATGTAAAGCGACTTATCAGTATATATTTTTCAAAATGAATTGTGTTTTAAGGGCTGTGATCGATACGCCTCCAGCTGTTTAAATAGCAGCAGATGCTATCTTCCAACTCATTTCTGTGGAGGAGTTTCCTCCTGTGCCCCCCCCCCCCACCCCAGACGCCCAAATGCAGGAGGGAGCTATCCCTGAAATGACACAGCTGAAGGAGGGCCGTGGCCAACCAGGAAAAGAACCCCGCTTACCAGCTGCTGGGAGCAGATTGCTTCACTCGTGTCTGAACTCTGGTTCTTCTGAAAATGAAAGCGAAAGAGTACTGTGCTGCTATGTGGGGCAGTAGAGGCGGGAGGAGGGACAGAGGGAAGAAGCTAACCAGGGCCTCCCACTGGCTGATGCACGGAATGAAGTAGCGAAAATGTTAGCCTCGGAAAAAGAATTAAACAATGTGCATTAGAATACAGTTCCCCAGCTTCCGAGTTAGCCTCCTGTTTTGTTGGAAAGAATGGTCAGTTTAGTTTCAAAACACTCCTGTGTACTATTTTTAGTAAATTTAGCAAGTTGCTCCTTGATTATGAGGAGGTGGGAGGGCCTCACATGAAACTGGTAGGTCAGGCGATGCATAGCCTGCAAAGCCCTATAGCTGAGCTGTTCCCCATGTTCCCTCTTACTGTGTTATTTATAGGAGAGCCGGTTTTACACTAACAGTCATTCTAAGACAGAGTACATCCTCATGGACAGGCCTCAGGCATCAATGAGGCCTGCGTATTATTCAAATGCATCTAAACCCATTCAGAGAATCCTGAAGCATCAAAAAACTTTTCACATTTTTTTCTTATTTTAGGGAACTTTTCATTTTTGTTGCAATAAATTGCATCTATACATGCCATTCCAACTAAAGGACCATTGGGTTAATTTCATGTCCTACTATGTCGTTGTGCCTTTGAAGTTTTCTGGCTGAAAAACCGCTGGCCTGAAGCTTGATCTAGTTCTTTCTGCTTAGGTAGTTCATTTACAGGCTACTTTTTCCCTACACACACACACACACACACACACACACACAGACGGAGATAAAGTTCCCATGCTATATGAGACTGGAGTTTGTTCAAATGTCAGGCAGCTCTGTCGTTGACTAAGTGGCTGTTGGGAGGCAGTTATTTTCCGAGCGAAAGTCTTCCTGATGGTTCAGGGCAGTGCCACCAGTGAGCTAATGCGTGTGGGTAGTGCCTGATGCAAGCATGGCCTGTTCAGCGCTAAAGTACCAGCCGCCTTTTTGAATTTGTCTCGAAGTGGTATTGCACAACGCTTGCATAATGCTTTGCATTGTGTTAGCTGGAGGGCTGCTGAGGCGCTGAAAACAGTGGCATAGCACTGAAGGGCTCTGTGTTCTGGCTTTTAACATCCATTCCAAAGTGGTCTAAATTCCATAGAACTCTTAGATTTTATAATGCAATCTGCAGTTTATTTTACATACTTGAATGGTATTTAGGGAAATATACCAGCGGCTGAAGCTATCAGCTAACCAAAGTCTTGTCAGTTTGGTGGAAATGGTCACTATCAGGCTGACTCTGGGCTGTCACGCTGCTAATCCAAAGCTTTTGAGAGTTGCATGGTTTGGTTTGAGGAATTAGTTGCTGGCACGCTGGAGTCACGCTGGCAGCTGTGCTGAATCAGAACACAGTTTTAGATTTAGATAAATTCCTTCGAGATCACAAAAATTTTTCTTTGGACAAATAGCATAACTGCTATAGGTAAAAACATACCTAACACATAATACATGAACATTTATCTTTTATACCGACACAGCAATTCCATATAATGTCACAGACCCCTCCCAATTCACTGCATTTAACATGCTAGCAAAAATGCCGAAATAAGTAAAATTGGGAAGGGGTGCAAGCATTATCCGGAGATTCCTTTTGCGATAAATTCTGGAAAAAGAAAAACAGAAAAGGGGGGCACGGTAGGTGAAACTGCACATACGGTAAATAGTTTCCAGGTTCCAGATACCCAAAACCACCAGTCACCAGGGAAACGGTTTTTCGGGAAGGAGAGGGGGTTTTATTTTGTTTCACTTCTCAGAAAGTGTGTGCTTGTTTCAGAATGCAGTGTACACCACCAGTGAAATGAGACCTCATAGTGCCTCGGGGATGGGGGGGGTCAAGTCATTCTTTAGCATGTAAACATGGATAACCTGTAAAACAGGCTGGTCCGCCGTTAGGGTCCTCGCTGCCGCTCACTTCCTAATCTCTCTCTCTTCATGGAAGCAGAGATTTACTTAAAAATGGAGCACAGCAATAGAATGGAAGAGTGAAGCTGGACGTGTGCTTCTGTAGCACTGAGATACTTCACACATTTTGAAACGTTACGGATGGTATTACTACGGTGTTACTGTATTACTGGTGGTATAGTCCTGGGGGATTACTCTCCTGTAAATGTTATTCTGTTTGTTGTTTATAGGCGTTTATGTCTCAAAGTACTCCGACTGCCTGGACCTGAAACCCTGGTATCAGAGGAAGACTGGCTACATCGTCATGTTCAAGTTAACCAAGGTAATGAAGGCACTAAGATTTGGTGGGGGTGGGGGGTGGCGGGGTTGTTTTCTCACTGATATGAATGCTGTTGGCATAGTTAGTACTGCCAGCACATTCTTCCATTCCACAGAGTTGTTGAGCTGAGGAGGCCCTGGGTGTACAGCTGTCTGTGGCACACATGCACTTTCACACAGGAATACATGTATAGATGTGTAGTTCCTCAGAGACGGCGCTATACAGATACGCTGGTGAGGCATTCTCCGGCATTGCTCCACAGGGTAGGGTCAGAGCCGTCGCGGAGAACTACACCCAGAACTACACCCAACCGACACCGGGCTTCGACTGCCACATGTCAGAACAGATCTCCACTGTCTCCCCCGCAACCTGCTCCTTCCTGGCGTACGAGCGCACCCAGGTGAGCCAGCTGGCCGAGACGTGTCACTTCCTGCTCTGCCTCCCACCTGCTGTTAACACTCATGCCTGTGCTGCAGTATTACCTGTACGAGTTGCGCCCCGGGGACCCCCAGGCCAAACGCCCCCGCCACGCGTGTCCCTTTGCTGCCGTGGCGTTCACCTACGGCGAGGCTGTGCCCACTACCTCGGTGCTACAGGAGCAGAGGTGAACCTCATACTCCCCACACCAAGCGTTAGATATCAGTGCTGCTGTCTGCGTACAATGTGGCTCCCATGTCATTATGGAAAGAAACCTTGTATATCTGGGGATGCTGGCGCCGTGTGGACTTGGCGATTTAAGTGAATAAATAAATAACTAAACAAATTTGTTTGTTTGTTTAGTTATTTATTCACTTAGTCATACTACAATACATCATATCACACCACAAATCTGTTCTAACACGGTTGATATCCTTGTACGCAGGTCCAATACATCGTTTGGTCTTATTGAGAAATACTACTTGCATACTAAAATGGCTATCCAAGTGAGCAGTAACGTTGTCCGATTTCTGAAGGAGTCATTCTTTTGAACTGGTTCTTTTCAGTGAATCGGTTTTCATATTTAAAGAATTGAATTTTTTGTGCATCGGCATGTTTGATAGAAACGGTTTATAGGGAATTCTCATGATACATAAACTCCATACATGGATGTTTATGATGTAGTTTATTAATGCTTTATTTGTTATTATGATATATAATAATGCACATAATTACATTATTATCCATTATTTTGTTTAATTCATTTAATTCGGTGTAAGTTTTGGAATCTCATTCCCCAAACCCCATTTCCATTTTAGTACACGGGGGCAGCATGTGTCTCAGTGGGCTGAGCCTGTGATCAGAAGGTTGCTGGTTCAAACCCGGCCTCAGCACATCTGTGGGCCCTTGGGCAAGGCCCTTAACCACCAGCTCCCTGGGCGCCGCAACAGGTGGCTGCCCCTCACAGCAAAATGGGAGGATGAAAAAGAGAATTTACCCATGTGATATCAATAACTGTCTGTCATTATTATAATTATTATAATTATTATTGCTGTTATTGTACGTGTGAGTTTTCAGGAACGCATTAGTTGCTTTGTAGCAGGATTAACTGTACTTAAGCATAGTATCATTAAAGATTTCTTTTAATGTGTAAATTGGTTTCAGGTGTCTTCTGAAACGAAAATGTCAAACTACATTTAGATACTAAAATATTAAATCTACTTAGTTGCATACTTCTTTAATAACAGTCTATTTTCGAAGTTTTTAAATATAACAGTTTGAGAAGCATCTTTTATGGATTTGTTGTGCTTTGTTTTTTTCCTCTCCAGTTTCAGCCTGAACAAAACAGGTATGTATTTAAATCTTACTGGGGTGTGACTCCAGTCATGTGACCTGAAGCTTTTGTCATTGTGTATAGCAAGTAGATGGTTTTTAGGCTTTAACAGTGGGAAAACATGCAGTGTGGAACCTTTGCATTCAGTAGCTGTTCTGCAGTTTGGTGGTTTTTATGCAGAGGATCTTTGGATAAGTGTGATAATGATGTTATTGGGTTTCATGGCGGATAGTGGTTCACTACCACCCCTGGAGCGGTCAGCTCCAGGTTGGGTCCCTGGTTTTCCCTGTGGCCCTGAGATCCAGCACTTATGCCATGCTGCCATCACAGCTGTGAGTACCACCCTGCTCTCTGCTGTCACTTATCACCTACATCTGTCACTCACCATACTGCCTGGACCTGTTCTCCACCTTGTCACTCAGCCAGTCCCTGTGCCACGCCACTCTCTTCTAACTGACATGCATACTCATTACCTCTTAGCAGTCATACGCTTTCTAGGTCAATATACAAAACAGCACAACCCCCCCAAAATATCCCTAGGGGTGTGTATTTGGTGGTGTGCTTCAGGCTCTACTCTGAAGTATCTTATCTTCTCAGGTTTACACTGTATTATCATTTTTGGGTAACCATGTGTAGTTTTGTTTGATTTTAAAAACTGCAAGAGTGACCATTGTTGCTGACTAATATAGTGTGTGTGCGCGCGCACGTTTTTTCCCTCAAATATAGACCAGAAACTTTGAATATTGAACATTTGATCAGACTCTCGGACCTGAAGAAACTGCTACCACAAGCCGTCTTCGAGACCAGCTTCTGCAGTGAAGGTGTGGACCAGGTGGCCATTTGTGTTGTATAGTGTTGTACACGTGTCTATATGCAGAGGAGGGCGGGGGTCCTGTTTCTCTCTTCTACCTGTAGTTCAAGGGTCAAGCCCAGTAAGGAACATAAAAACATGTCATTGACTGGATTGAGATTTTTGTTTTCTGTAGTTTGTTTTGAGGGCTGGCACTGCAGTCGGCATGCGATTCTCTCAATGACAGCTGAGGGACAGCTATCTCAGCTCGCACAGGAACTGAAGGATAAAGATCTGGTGAGTGGAGCCTCTTTTGAATAGACGCACTCTATCACACACACACACACACATGCGTATGTATATATATGTGTGTATGTGTGTGTGTATATATGTGTGTATATATGTATGTGTGCACATAAGCACAAGGTCCTCTTTGTTGTTTTTGTTGAGTAGCCTTGCTAAATTTTTATTTTATATCCTCTAGGCACTCATCCTGAGGCTGAATGACTCAGGCTTCCTGGTTTTCCTACACTCATCTTTTTTCCTCACCTATGAAGGTACGTCAGTGTTTTGATTTGAACAGAAGTTTCCTTTAAAAGCACCCAGGACTTTCTTTGGCCTTTCTGCCCTTTGATTGAATTGTCGCTTTCAAAGTCAGGCAAGTTATACACCTTTGAAGTTAAGGTTGCAGGAAAATGTGAGATTAAGTTTTTTTTTTTTTTTTTTTTTGAGTGTATTGGTAGATTTTATTTTTTTTAACCTGTGTTAACCATATTTCTGAACATTTTCAGACCCTATGTCGCGCCAGGAAGATGTTCTGCAAGGTCTCTTTGTGTTCCAGAATTCTAGAGTTGTCCAGAAAGGTAACAGCTCGTCACTCAAGCCTCTTATACAGATAGCTAAAATTGACAGATCTGTTTCTGGGAGAAATTCACTTCCATGCTGCAGCAAGGGACGTTAAAATGAAAGTCATATTGTAAAACTCAAAAAGAAATTGGAAAACAAAACGCATATTGAAAAACGAATAAATAGAGGAATATAAACTATGATGCACACAGATAAAGAGCACTGTACATACATTTGTCAGGGTTTAACCTGCTGGGGTCTGAGGCCTCTCAGCCACTTTCGGGGTAGTCTGACATGCCTTGACATAGAGCTGGGTGATTTGGCCTAAAGATAAAATCACCGTTTTATTCCACGATAAATCTGATTTTCGATTATAGTCGATTTTTTTTTTTTTTTCCCCTCTCCTACTCAAAATCAAACTACAGATGGCAGTTTTAATTTTATTTTGTACTTTAACTCTAAAGTTAAAAAACAATCTGACAAGCCAAAGAAGATGCTTGTGAGATGGCAGACCACGCCATTGTAAACGCTTTTAGAAACTTGTAAACACTTTTACCATGGTAATGAATCCCGGCTTTTCCACAGTATATATGGGCACTATGTCTTTTGTAATATACATTGCGACACCGTTTGTTATCGCCTTCCACTGTGCCCCATTCTTATCATATGGCACATAGTTCGAAAATGTCTCCGGGACGGTTGCTTGCTTAACTTTGGATGTTGTTCTGGTACTGCTGCTATTTTCATTTCGCTGGGAGCTGCACTTCTCCCACTCCGCTGTGTGCCTCCACTTTAGGTGCTGGAATAAATTTGTTGTGCTGCTTCCTTTGTTTGCAACATTTTTTAAACAGACTTTGCAACGAAGACTTGTTTGGTCTGTGTCCGACGGCGCAAAACCGAACCATTGCCATGTTTGTGAATCTGCTACAGTGTTTGAGTACGCCGCGCTAATGTACTCGTGAAGAATGGTGCGTTGCATTAGTTTTACTTTTGGTGCTTGCGTGTCAAATAAGTAATAAAATCGATTTTCATGAAAACACATCATCCTGAACTGTAAATTCGAATAAATCGATAAAATCGATTAATCGTACACCTCTACCATGACATTTTTAAATATTTCACCTATCTAAAAAACATCTGTCTCAGTGTAACATTTGCTTTTATGCAGCACAAAATCAGCACCAGTAATCTGAGACCACTTGGTACCTCGGTTCTCGAACTCACTAGAACTTGAATTTCTTAAGTCGAACAAACCAGTTTGACCTAGAACTCGATCTAAATATCAGATGTCGAACCATGAACGCTGACCTAATATAAATTGTACGTGCCAGGAAATGAGTCATACTACAATGCAATTCTTACTTG
>JABFEA020000001.1:8015296-8036684 GCA_019775915.2 Cyphomyrus plagiostoma | reverse complement strand
AGAATTGCATTGTAGTATGACTCATTTCCTGGCGCGTACAATTTATATTAGGTCAGCGTTCACGGTTCGATTTATGAACCAAGCAAACTTGGTTGATCGAGTTTTATAGTCTGTATGTATCATCGTGATCATCCTTATTTTTAATCGAAAAACGATCTTGATTTTTCTAATCGCCCAGCCATCTGGTGGTGTACTACTCTTTCTTGGCCTGCTTGCCTTGTACCGTACTGTAGCGCGATTGCCCGCTCTATTCAACTCTACTTCTGGTCTGTGCTCACATTACTTATGCTGCGGGTCTGAGCACTTTTTTGTACTGAAGAAAATTTAGGAATGAAAGCGTTATTGCACAGCAGTGGAACTCATGATGAATGTCATTCTGTGGCTTATTTGGAGTCGTCTTATTTTGGGCACAGTGAGAAGATAGTCCCATATTTTATCAACAATTAAGTTTTTGTGTGTTGCATGCGGTTGTTCTTAGACACTGTAGTCAGCCCAGATTTCCAGCAAACCTGCACCTCTGCCATACACTACAGTTGCACAGGATACTGGTACTGAAAAGGCACCGCAATCCCACATTTTTGAAAGCTGTACCGGTACTAAAGAAATGTAATACAAAACTATTTACACTATTCCAGGCATCACTAACGCTATATGTCACTAACATTAAATCAGGACCATGGGCTCAGTATTTCCAAGCCACTACTGAAGCTCAGTTATACCCTATGTCAGAACTGTATGCATTGTGCTATATAGCTATATATTAGGCAGCGGTGGCCTAATGGTTAGGGACGTACACTTGTAATTTAAAGAGTGCTGGTTCAAATCCCCAACCAACAAGGTACCACCAAGGTACCCTGAGCAAGGTTCCTCCCCCCCAAGCACTACTCCCTGGGTGCTGAATTAGCTGCCCCCTGCTATGTCCCAATGTCACATATGGGTTAAATGCAGAGGACACATTTCTTTGCGTGCTGTGGTGTGTCAACAATGATCACTGATCACAAAATTATAGTTACAGCGAACTAGCAAATTTGATTTATCTGCTCTAAGTGCTGTGCATAAAAAAAACTTAATAAAATGTCAGCTAGTTCAATATTATTGACCTAGCTTCAAGTCAATAATGTATGTAAGGAATCTTATAGCAAGATCTTATAGCAAATGGGTTACGTTAACATCATCAAACTAGCACCTGTACCTACTGGTTACTATGCTACGCTATGTTTTAAGCAGTTAAACAATTGTGCATAATGCGTAGTCTTTATGTATGCTTATCTCACATTATCTGTTAGCTTTTATTTTTTTTTACAGTGGAAGAAATATGTTTTACAGTTCTGCGTGCTTGGGTGTGGTTTTCCCCCCGTTCATCAGTGCACTGCCCTCTCAAAATTCATTAAACAAATCACATCCATACTGATCACCATGTAGCCCTCAATACTCTCCTTACATACTGGCGGAAATGTGCAACAATCAGGGGTGTGTATATCCTTTTTGAACAGAATGTATTACCACCCTCTTTGTAACTGAATGAATTGGAGAGATTATAATGCAGTGCTTGGCAATATTAAGCTATGTGCTGCAGTGGAGGGTGGCTTAATTTAATTAAAAAATAAAGGTGTAACAATTTAAATGCATTGGAGATAAATGTCTCCTGAAAATCAGTGTATGATTTACCATGAACAATACAGAATTTTCTGTATTGGCATCATTGCAGTATGAGGTCAATTTTGGTACAGTGACAACACTACCATAGACCAAAGCGATCCTTTTGTTGCCATATTTGTGACAAATTTGTTAATACTCAATCAGTATGCGTAATTTTTATTCATAATAGTTTTGCGGGGGGAAAAATGACGTGATCTGTACAGCCCACTCAATCTGTTCCATCCGGGTTTGGTTCAGATGTAGTGTACATGTGCACCGGCATGGATCAGTTGCGCCAATGAAGTCATGACTGTTTTCCATGCTCGAGCACAGTTAGTGATCACACTAGCCTACTCACCATGGTCAGGCCCACTTCTTCAAGCCGACCCAGGTACGGTAAGCTTGATGCAATGTGATCACACTAGTCCCAACAAACTGGACTCTGGGAGTGTCATACATGCTCGGGCATGGTGCGGATCAGCTAATATGAGCACCCCATAATGCCTGGTTTGGGTTTCTTTGTCTGCTCTATCAGCTAATCAGAGTTTATATTGTGAGCCAGTATTTACCAGTGTCACATCAAAGCACAAAGGAATTTCACAAGAGGTGGTGTCACTAATTTATTTCAGATTCCACAGCTGCTGGAGCTGAAGAGATCAGCCAGAGTGCTGTTTGCTGGGATCGACCAACCTGATGATGTCCTTCACCTCACGCACCAGGAGCTCTTCGGCAACGGGGGATTTGTGGTGTGCAACACGGGTCTTCTGTGTTCCCTGACACTGGGTATGGACTTTGCCTGGAAATCGGACAAGACCCAGACCGTTCGGTCCCGTTCTATGTAGTAAGGGAGACTGAATTATAAATATAAGACATTCTGGTTTATTGGGTACATTTGTTTCAAAAAGTCAGGGCAGCACAGTGAGCATGCAGGTTTTCTTTGGGCACTATGATTTTTCCAAGAGACGCAGTTGGTCTAATCACTAACTCTGAACCCTTAGTGTATGATTGTGTGAGTGTGAACATGCACAGTAGATGCCCTGGGATGGACTTCTGTCCCATCCAGGGTGACCCGCAGCATTGTGTGCTCTAGCCACCCCTCCCCCCACCCTGATCACGATAAGTTGGCTATGATTGGTCGTGGCTGCAGTAGTTCATAGGCCGTCAATTATGCTGACCATGATGTGACTGCGCTGTGTGGTCCTTGTGACCTTACGATGCCTGGTTGTCGGTGTGCTTTAAACCTCCATCAATCAGACAACATGAAGAGGTTGGTCCAGGCTCTGGAGGGGCTGGGCAGAAAGGGGAAGTGGCTGTGGTTCCTCCACTACCGGGACAGACGCCTGCTGAAGGCGAATGCCAGGTACACGAGGTCATTTGCTCTTTAACTTGTGTGAGGACCGCAAACAGGAAGACTTCCATTCAAACGCACGTCTCTGTCTATAGGCTGAGTACAGAAGCCTGGGACAGGAAGCAGTTCCTGGAATCCTGTCAGGAGGCAGGCCTGGTGGAGACAGTTCCGTATCACGACTGTGACATCATATCACGGGATCAACCTGATTATCTTCAGTGCATGATACGGCTACAGGCTCAGCATATCACAGCCCGGTTCGCCATCTTCATAACAGGTAAGGGTCATGGGATCTCCTTTGAGTGGGCTGGCTTTTTCTTTTCCCTGTTTTATTACAATGAATATGAACTTTAGAGCTCACATATTTCGGCTCTGGCATCTCAAAGTGGCACGTGTAAATTGTGCTGTGGTTTATGCTGTGTTCCATTTGTTCGATTGTGAAATTCCAACTGTAATGCCCCCTGAAGTCGGAATTCTGACTCGTGAACTCTGAAGAATGTCCACCCGACCTCAGAATTCAAGATGGCTGCATCCTTTATTAACAGAAGTGAATGCTGTAGGTTTACGCCATTTGTTAGAGCGTATGTCTTATTTCTGGTTCATTAAATCAGCTGTACACATAGAATTGTCCAATTGCTATCTGTGGACGTAATGCTACAGTATGTTTATGCACAAAATACCACAATGTTTTTATCAAATGATACTGCTAACAATGGCTAACAATTATTCAGGCTAGAATCAGGGAGTTTCAGAAAGCAGGACTTATTGCTCAGCTGGAAAACTTGTCAGATTTAGGAAGTCTGGGCTAAATGTAAGTGAACAAGAGTTATCCAGCTAAGTAAGATTCTTGCTGAAACGGGTATCTGCTATTGCTAAATGGCTTTCCATCTTGCTGTACTGGAACGATATTAACTGGTGTGTGGTGTCATTCCCAGTTCCAACCTCTGAGGTAAATGGAACACATTAGCCTGTATGAGCCTCACTGCAGGTGTGCACCACCTAGTTGTGGAAGAATCCAGCTGGGTTGTGTGACCGGTCCACTTTTTTCCCCTCTTTGCAGATGTACCAGATGATAACTTTGAGAACTACGGAATTTTCGCGATGGACATCGACACCTTCCTACGGATTTCTAGGAGAATCTCAACACTTGCAGAGTTCTGTGAATAGTTTTGCAACAAGAATTTAATATTGGGTAGGCTGTCACATGATGGCATACAGTCATGTCAATATGTACATATTTGACATATTTATCGCTTGGTGGTGACATCTTTCCTGATGGAAATCAGGAAAAGTTAAAGGTTATTTTTCCAATCTTTCTGGAACAACCCCACCAGCTGTTGGTGTGAATACAAATGACTTATCAGCATTAAGCTCCTTGTGGGTAAAGCGGTTTGAAGTTCCATAATTCATGGTTAGGTTCTGTGTGGATGGCAGGACATTAGCACATGACTCTACTACCCCTCTGCAAGTTGTTCTATATATTTACAGATGTATTTGTTTTTGTATACTGCTTGTGTGCTTCAGGACTGAGAAGGGGCCTCCCTGTTCAACTTGGTGAAATACAAGAAGTTTTATTGTGACATTTCAGAGGTCTATTTTCTGGGTTGTCAGAAGTTAGTCTTTGTAGAACAGATCTGACTTTTGTAAATCTTTTCTTAAACTAATAAAAGTGTTTTACAGTTAAGACCAGCAGTAAATGCTGTACACAGAGAACATAGCCTGGCTGACTTGGGGGAAATGTGATTAGCAAACTCTGACTCCAATTGCCTACAGGCTAAATGCAAAGAAACATTAACAGGCCAAGGTTTCCACCTATTACATTTTTCATATTTATTTTCATATTAAGGGCTCATACAGGACTGACTGCAAGTTTGGTCCTTGGTTGAAAGCTGCTTGCCCACCCATTTCAGATGACTTACTCTCCCCTGCTCTTTTTTTAAAGTTCCCACATCTATGAGAAGCTTCAGTGTTACTCTTACATTTTACGGCCAGCACCATCAGCATGTCAGACCGGCTCTTGGCCGCAGAAACACAGAGGGCCAACAGTTCCGCCTAGTTTCTTCATAGTACTGGTGAAGCTCCCAAATAGATTTCCTCATAATTACCCCCCCCCGGCACCTTCATGTATACACCGGGCCACTTTTATTTCAGTTTTGTACAGAATTTACCAAATGTAAAAATACTATTTATTAGTGCTGAATAACCCTCTTCATAACCACTTGGGTAAAACTAATCATTTTGGCATATTGACGGAACATTTTTTCCTGGGGGGGGAAAAAATGGTTACATTATGCTGGAAAAGAAAGACTGGGCATTTACAATGGCAGCCCAATGCTTGTCAAAGTGTAATTATAAAAAGCAGCCCCCAGCCCAGATACAAAGAATACCAACATCTTCAGCTTTCATAATGGGCAAAACATATACGCGGATCATGAGCCAGCACTGTGTAAGATTGCGTTTTAGATATCTGCTAAATTGGGCGACAGCTCAATTCCACTACTGGTCACCGGCGTCGCCAAAGATGTCGTTCTTCTTGCGTTCCATTTCGGCAAAGTCGAATTCTGTGCCCGTCATGCGCTTGTAGATGTCCTTGATGTCGTCACAGGTTGTCTCAAAGTGTGTGGTGGCATCATACGAACGGGAGATGAAGACCTACAAAATAAATTACATACATGTACTACATAAAAACAAACACTGCTTACATTTTCCAAATACTAAGTCTGTCAATCAGCACAATGAAACCATATCCTCAATACAGCTGGATTAGCACCAATTAAATCCAGGATAGTCATTTCCTCTTCGGCACAACTAAGATTCATCAGAATCCTCCAGGCAGTACTACACTTGGGGACGAGCTTACCCTAATTTTTTACTCACCTGGCTTTCTGCACCCATATCAGTTGGCTTATACTGATCACTGATGCTCACAAACCTTCAGGGGGAGAAATAATAATGACATCACTCAAAGTAGGAGTGATCATGGTGCAACTCAATACATTCATGTATCCATTTTATAGACAACCGATGCATCATGTTGACAAATCTAGGGAACTGGACTAACTCAAAGGTCACTCTAATGTGCAGAGACATACTTCTGCTCCACAGGCTCCAGAAGGTCCAGGGCTGGTTTGATCTCCTTCTCGGGATCTCCAGTCTCCACTGTGGTGCTGACTATGGCCACGTACTTTCCCTGTGCGGCCACGTTGTGAGCATAGGAGATCATGCACACGTAGATATCTGTAGACACACAGTGGGTTCTCACAAAATGTTCCTATGGGTGACAGCCATGTCATATAGATGCAGTGCTCCTGTGAGACCACTTCCTCTTGCACCCACCATGCTTCCTGTTGACTTGGTTCTGGGGGATGATGATCTGGCAGGAGTTGGCATCGCTGGTATTCTTAATGGGGTGGTTCATGATGCAGATGACACGGATCACCTGACCCACCTTGCTCACTTTGTCCATAATGTAGCTTGGGTCACAAATCAGTTGCTTACAGCGAGCGATCTAGGTTGAAGAACGAGACAGTCATCAAAATATTTAAAAGGGTTAATGTGCCGGTCCTGCTGTAGCAATCACTGAAACCTAACAAATTGTGTGGTTTATTACAAGTTGCTAAAGTTTATGTAGCTCGGCTGCACACAAAGTCTGTGTTGTGCCTCCGTGTCAATGTCTAAATGTCATTATGGAATTATCCAATACATCATCCCACCATGACTTCAGCTCTTTTGGCATAGCTTGGCTGCATTGAAAGGCCTGGCACAGGAAGCGGCTAGCTCACCTCGCCCTCAGACTTCACGCCCACAACCCGCCCATTCTCCATGACAATCTCCTCTATGGGCTTGTTCAACATGTAGGTCCCTCCATAAATGGCACTTAGTCTGTTTGGGGGGTGAAGGAGGGAGAGGACAAGGCAACTGGGGTCAGTCATGGGCTGTAGCCAGTGCCCATAAATGTGAGTTGGAGAGGGTCGCACCTGGCAAAGCCCTGGGGCAGCTCCCCCAGGCCATAAAGTGGGTACAGGTATGGACTCTTGCCGTATCTGGCCAGGGATTCACTGTACAGCTTGATCCTGTTTATTGTGTCTAGGCACGGCTGGTCCAGATAGCTTCACGGACAAAAAAAAAAAAAAAAAGAAATGTTTAATGTCTCAAAGGTGCAAACAGCTATACCAGCTGGTTTTCAACTGTACTTGATGGGTAGATTAATTTTCAAATCGTCACTCAAGACCTTGCAATAGATTGCATCTTACTTTCATTTATACATACACATAAAATTAGTCTTAGGCCAATTTACTGTAGGAAGAAACCAGGAGTAGTCAGAGGACACCCATGTGACATGGAGCTGGGATTCAAACCCACCCTAAAGTTGAGAGACAAGCATGCTGCCCACTAAGCTGCTGTGTGGCTCATCATATACACATGCTAATCAGCAGACTCTTGTGCAAAGCAATGTACAAGTTTGGAAAGCTTGGAGTGGATTAGGGCCATTGATGAAGGGTCCAAAGATGATATGCTGGCAACAGGATTAAAACCCACAACATTCCACACATGGGCACAGATCCCCTCATCCACTGAGCTACACCTCTAACACTGAAGTGATTCTAGGCAGAGTTTGACTCAACACTGACACAAAAGATAAAAAATATTAAATGAATCATGTGGCAATGTCACTCACTCGTCTGTCCTGTAGAGGGCCAGGGAATGGCCAGTGAAGTCAATGACATCCTGACCCAGGTCAAACTTCTTATAAACATCTCGCATGGTCATCTTCGCTGGGTCAACACCCTCCATTGTTTTGGGATCATTTTCATCGAAATTGGCAACAAACACCAAGAACTTCCTGAACCTCCGCTTCTCAAAGAGCCCCATCAGACCTGAAGACAGGACTCTATGGTGTCAGTCTCATACCTGTAACCATACAGTATCTCAGATAGTTTGGAAAAATTTCCAGCAAAACTCACTGGAGGCTAGTGCTTCCGCCTCAGTGGAGGGCACCTTGTAGATGCTACCCTTCTTATAGACAAAGCTGCCCTCGATGACCTTGAAGTCCAGGTACCGCGTCACCTGTGTTATCAGCAGCATTCGCACCAGCTGACCTGAATAAAAAGGTATACATCACTTTTCATTCCTCGGTTCCTGTACCAGTTAGTCTTCTCTCATCATTTGCCATGTTAGAAGACACTCCATGGACAATTAAAATAGGAAGTGGGGGAAAAAAATCATGAGTAACACATAGCTATTGTACCAGCAGCATTTCAGATTGAGCACTTAAAATTTAAGAACCACCATTGTGAATTCATAATTCAGGGGTGTTTCAGGCTGACTAATCCTTACCATTAGCCATGAGAAACTTGGGGATGAGGTCCACGTTCCAGTCCCGACCCTTCCCCATGGACTCAGGGGGGCTTCCTGGGATACTGAAGCGCTTGTACAGCTAGGGGAATCCAAGGCACAAACATTACTGAGCTTCAGACACATCAGACTACAAGCTTAGTCATCAGTTCAGTTCTTTTACCAACACCAAAACATATAATGTTATCAAGTGGATAAATTAAGATTCCATTACTAATAACAGGTTACTAATAACAGTTTACTTCCATGACCGTAACTACAACCAGAACACTGCTACCCGCTGAGTACTATAATGTGGCATGTGTGTCCTTTATGTCTGACTTACATCCTCCAGCGGGGTGATGGAGGCGCTCTCCGCACCGTAGTACGAGTTCCGGTCCATGTGCAGCACCTTCTTGCCCTTCACCGACATGATACCAGACAGGATGCATTCCTGCAACAGGAGACAGTGGAGCTTCAGAGAGAAGCTATGCACAAGGCCATAACCCATCCTCCATAGAGGCACATATTTATAGCAAAAGGTTGAAGGCCATCAATACCAAAAAACTGGATCCCTCACACATTAGAGTCAGGTAATGAAAGGGCTATCAAGTAATGACCAGCGTTTCACTCTAGGGCAGCGGTCCCCAACCTTTTTTGCGCCACGGATCGTTTACAGTCAGACAATATTCTCACGGACCGGCCTTTGAAGTGTGGGGGGTAAATACGACGAAATAAAATAATACATGTATATACATACATATACATATATACATACATACACATACATATTTATTTATTAATTTATTATTTTTTTTCTATGTGGCCTGGTACTGGTCCGCGGCCCGGTGGTTGGGGACCTCTGCTCTAGGGCATAACTGATTAATCACTACTTACATCCTGACTCACTCCTGTAGGCAGCACTGCCCAAAGGTACAGTAAGCTTTAATGAAGCTGAGAATATGCAGACCAAGGGATTTGGGATGGCTTTGATCTGACTACACAGGTAGTAATTGAACTTCTAGTTTTCATAAGACTTCAGCAAATTTAAGCTGGACACTCCATGTAATAACATGCTTAAGTGTGTTCAGTCTTTCACGGGAGGCCAACTGTCTGCCTCCAAACTTGGCAGCCAATTGGATTTCCTCAAAACAGGCCCCAAAACAAATTAAAGGGATGGAGCGCCAGCGGCATTCTAGGGCTGAGACCCACATCTGGGATTCTCAGAGTAAAAAGCCTGATGATCACCTGTTCACGATCTGTGCAACCTCGGAGACACCACACAACTGAGGAGAAGTCTCTCCCCAAACGATCAGCTTTGCTGTGAGTGTGTGCGTGTGTGACTTGGGCTGGCACACTCCCAGAACACATAGCTGATACTTAGTATGACAAACACACAGCAACGGCCATGTCACATGACTGCAGCACCCTTGAGTCACATGTTCTGGCTGCAGATGGTAGGTGGAGCATTAAGACTCAAGTTACAAGGGTCAAAATCCATCGTGGAGTTTTTTCAGCCCTCTTATCAGGAGAGGAGGGTATTGAATAAGAATGGGCCTCTACATAACATTCACATTTGATTCCACGGAAAGGAAGAGGAGGGGAATCTGGGAACATTTCAGTTGAAAGGGAGGTTTTCCTTGGGTACAGCATCTAGCTCCTTATTTAAATCATGGTTCATTTACAGGATGGAATTTGAAGCTTGTTGTGGGACAGTAGCAGATCATTCCAATTTATCAGAAAGCAGCAAACAGGAGTCCGAAACCACAGAGTTCACACTCCTGGAACTAAGGGAATCAGCCTTAGAGATCAAGACTGTATGACTGACAGAACCACTAAATGTAAAGTAGTTCCTTAAATTGATAACAGAACTGTAACTACCAAGCATTTAAGTATTACTTTAATGTTTAAGACACTGTAGCTAAGCGCACAAAGCTACAGCCTTAAAAGGCTTCCGACTCAAGTCTGAGGACATCCTAGTTAACTACTAGAGCAAGGACCCTGACAACAACATCCAGCTATAGGGAAGGACACAAAGCTGTAAGCTGCTTTGGATAGCTTAGCCAGGCAACGTACAGTCAAAGAAGCAGGTTGATGAGGGAAGCTGAAACAGTCACTTCTCTCACTGCGGAGCCATAGTGTGAAATCAGGACACAAAACATTTAACTACATATGTAAAAGCATCAGAGGCACACTTCCCCGTGATACAGCATGCCTGGAGCAGCAACGAGATCAAAGAAATGTACATCATGGTAAAACACTGGTACATACTGAAAGACTAATTAAATACAAAACTGTTTTAATCTGAGCAATAAAAAAAAACCAAACATTTCACAATGGGCTATGCAACCAAATACCATCAATGCGTGGAGTAAAACTGCAGACATTTCAATTCCTCATTTACAAAGAAAAACTGACATGCCAGGATTAGAAAGGACTGCTGGTGCTGAAAGAGGTGATGGCCCACAACAAATAGCCCACTGCAAGATCAGGCATATTACTAATGTACACAGATTGGAGGTTAGATACCCCAACGAGTCAGGTCACAGTACTGTGTTCAAAGGAAGCATGGCAGATGGGGGACTGGATAAACCTTGTTTTCAGTCGTGAACAGCAATGGGATGAAGGCATAACATACCAAACACTACCTGCCTGACCAGCACCATGTTAATGATTGCCTTTCACTCATAAGAGAAAGTTTATGAATTACTGTTGAAATGTGTTAAATGTGGACTCCGGTCACAAGCTCCTTTAGAGTTGCTTCCATCGCTACATAATGTAAATTTAGCTAAATACACAACTGCAAGATTGAATTAATGTCAACTAATAAGACAGACTTCTGCACCCAAATGGATTTCAAACATGATCTCTGTTCAGTTCATGATTCAGTACTCTACACTGCTTCTGAATTGTCGCAACATTACCACTACGTGACATTACATGATAAACAGAATCCTAATGAACCAAGCTCTCAAAAACATCAATTTCACCACAGTCATAAACTAACTCAATGGCTGCTAGCTTACACAGTGCTTTCCCATCCCAAAGCCAGTGTCGCGCTTGAAGTTCAATCGGTTGTGTGGTCGTGGCCAGAACCTTTGGCATTTTTACAAACACTTTAATGTCCAGGCCAGTCAATGCCATCATAAACTATACATAAATCTCAAAAGGAGTGTTCTTCTGTGTATTTTGGGTCTTTAAAGGGACCAAAAATAAATCAATGAATAAATCATAACCGTTCACTCCCACCCCCCCAGCACTGATCAGCCACTCAGTAAATGAGAAACAGGGACACACCTAACTGGACCCTGCATGAAATGAGAGGCTGGAATCAGGCCCAAGGAAACAGCCAATCTAACCACACGCATGGGGAAGCACCTGTGCTGGTCGCTGCCTTGGGGAACCGAAAGCACATCCCTTCACTCCCACCATAACTTCAACCTGGCCAATACCAGGTTTCATGGAGAGACAATCTGTTCATAGAAAAGAACCTACATGCATGCTGACAATGCCATCATACCCAGTAAATATTACTTAACCCCCACAATAATAAGTAATGTACTACTGAGTGCTCATCACGGTGAAATACCATGTTAATCTGCAAAATGCAATACCCTAAAACTGAACTGCCAAATAAAGCAGTATAAAGGGGTAATGGGAGCCTGAAGATAACGGCAAGTGCACACCGAATTACCTATTCAATGTATGCGATCACACGGAAACGGAGAGCTGCTGTGTCGATGTGCACTGCAACTTCCTCAAGATGGAAATCCGGATGCACCTTCCTGTAAGGGGGAGCAGGAAAAAACCACAGTCCTGCAGCCGGTCGATCGGCGTTTACTGGCAGAGCTGGTAGCTCCAGTGCAGCTTACAGTACAATTACGTGGGTTTGGCGCTCGTTAACCAGTGATGTTCTGGTTGCTGGTAACTAATGTTTTGGTTGAGTGCACCGATGCAGCGTAACTGGAGAGTGGGCGGCCGACCCTTTGTTAAAAGCAAATGGAGTAAAACAGAATCACTTGGTCATTAAAACACACAAAGCTTGGTTGAATTCCTGTGTGCGTTAAAAATATGTCGTTTTTACCAACAAGTGTTTAAGCTGCCGGAGCTTTTAACGCCCTTCTGCCGGAGCAGTTTGACGAGCGTAGGGAAAGGCGTCACCGCCCAAGTGACGGCCCGCTCTGCCACCCGGCAACCATCTCGGATACGGGCCTCGAACGGCTCTTCCTCCAAATGTAGGTCAACAAAAAGCATTTTAAAAACTGTATTGACACAACGGAACCTCTACCTCAGCACTAATGTCAGCAGAGAAAGCGGCCCGGTTAACGTTATTATTTGTTGCTGTTGTTGTATCAGGGATGCAGAGGTAGATAAGCTCCGTATAAAAGATGAAGTTTCCTCTAACCAAAACGAAGTGAAACGTAGCTGTGCTGACGAAAGCTTTCAGGTGAACGGCGAAGGGTTGCAGATTTTAATCTTTATGAAGGCACACCCGCCACCGAGAGCTGCCTGCTAGCGCCGAGACCTGGCTAATATCAGCATGCTAGTCACGCATAGTCGCGGCTCCGGTAACGAAGGGGCCCTGCTTGCTAACGTTAGCATGCTAATAACGCATATACAGCTCCGCGGACTGGTGGCCTCGCTTGCTAACGTTAGCATGCTGCTGACGACGGGCCTCGCTTGCTAACGCTAGCATGCTAGTAAGGCTCGGGTTTAGCGCTGAGCAGCTCCATTGTACCAACAAACGCCCAGTCTTCGATTCGGCGAGTGATGCTTCAGTTTGCCCTCACCGTGAGTCCGGTCCCCAGCACGATGACATCGTATTCTTCATTCATTTTTTCTGCAGTTGATGTTTTCTCTTCTTGCCTACAGTTACCGCTCGGGTGCAAGAAAATGGAGAACAGTGACTCAAAGCAAAAGAGGCTGCGGTCCAACGTCAGTCAGTTCCGGCCCGGCGGTAGGGGAGGAGCCAGTGCTGGGAGTTAAATGGTCGTGGCGGGCTGACGGAGGCGGGCGTCTCTCTGTGTATATAAGGGCGGTTTTTAAGGCCACATTTGCTCGTACGCTTTCATAACCTGCGGGAAAAAACCTACAAATGCTGAAATACCACAAAATTCTGGGCTACTTCTCCGCATTTAAACAAATATCTTAAAATGTTTTGGAAGCACAAGGGACACTCAGGCCATAGTTTGTAAATCACTGAGTGATAAAATGAGTAATTCCATATTCACTGTACATATTGCATAATGTTTATGTCAGTATTAGCATTGCAGTTCCAGTCATTGCCCGACAGTAAGCAGAATGGTTGTATTAGACAGCAAGTTGCTTAGAGTGAAAGTGTTATCTTGCAGAGAGACAAACCTTTGTCATATAATGCGAGTTAAATGTTAAGAAGCGAAAACGTGTCCTCAGATTACTTGACCGTATAACACGGCAACATACCTTCCAGGGAGCAAGGTGCTGAGATCAGCAGGATATCCCGAAAAAGCAATATATTTTATGTTATTATAAAGCAGTAGGCATAGGTATTCAAAGTACATGTTTTTGTGTAGTGCATACTGGAAAAGCAGGCGTCTTTTCCCAACTTGATTCTCTTGCTGTTATCTGAATAACTTTTTGATATTAGGTTATACTGGTGTTTTGTGTAGCTCTTGTCCCAATAACATATGCCTCAGTTACTAGTCACTTAAGCTCATTGACAGCTGTTTGTTTCTCATGTATTTTTTTAACTTGTTCATCGCTGTACAAAACATGTGCTAATTAAATCTTAGTCTGGATAATTCACTTTTTGCTAAACTTAACTCAGAGAGCTCTTCATGAGTTTTCACCAGTCTGTGAAAACTAGTTAGTGGAATTCACTGAACGCTATCAATCACTTACTGGCTTAGACCAGTGAGAACCAATGACGTTACGCAAAGTCAGTGCGCAGTGTTTGGAATTGTCTTTTATTCAGCTTTTGCTGCATCACATTTAGTGAAGTTGCAGTGCACATCTCGCTTCCTGGCCAGCTGCCTGGCCTCGGTCCCTGATGCGTCTGGGGTATCCCTGAGTCCCAGCTCCAGCAGGGTACGCACTGTGGAGGCATGCTGTCCTGCACAAGCCATGTGAAGTGCTGGGAAGGGCAGAGAGAGCAGAGTTCTGACCCGGAGATTTCACCTGGGAGCTCCACCGGTAGGGTGTGAGTTCTAATCTCAAAAAAGACAACTGCGTGCTGCTTTTTCTACGACAACCACCAATCCCATTTTAGGATTTAGGAACAAGATTACAACCATAACATCCTCTTGATCTGATCAAGTGTATAAAAAATCTGTTGAACTGCACACTATTTGCAAATATTTATTAAAATAGAGACAGGGTCTCCAGCTCCAGTCCTGGAGAGCTACAATCCAGTAGTTTTCTATCCTACCTTGGTTCTGATGAGTGATACCTGTTCCTGGTATTTACCCAAAAACAGGTGTGGCTCATCAGATGCCAGGTTGGATAGAAAACCTACTGGATAGTAGCTCACCAGGACCGGAGTTGGAGACCTCTGAAATAGAGGAAAGCATTAGTAGAAATACATAGTCTAAAATAATCAAAAAGTACTCATTGAACAGTGCAATTTATAAGCTAATCAGTCCTTATTGTAATTATGCAAGCGCATTTAAGACTTACCTGTTCGTCCTTTTATGTCCTTTGCTTGAAGATCAGCCCCTAATTCAAACAGGATTCTTACTGTATTACTGTGACCTTCCTAAAAAAAAATATAGGAGGTGCTCATTTACCAATCTTTCACTAACTGCAAATAGAGGCTGATTCTGGAGTGCACAGTGAATTATAAAGGACAAAGAAGGAACCATAAGGGGAAGCAGGGATATGCAAACCTTGGCAGCATAATGAAGGGCAGTCAGGCCTATGTCGGTGGCTCGAGCATTTACATCCACACCAAGGTCTTGCACCAGGAAACGCAGCGCCCCCTCCTCGGCTGTTACGGAGGCGTGATGCAGGGGCTGTGCTCCCATGCAGTCTGCCGCTGATGGAGATGCCTGCAGCAAGCACACGTGCGTAGCATTTTACATGGTGGATGATGTCACACATCACTGAGCGTTTAATCCAGTGACTGATATTTTTGCACTGATTTCTCTAATGCGGATTGAAGGCTGGGCCAGCAAGGTGACATCGACATACCTGGTGCTTATCCAGCAGCAGCTTAGCGATACCAATGTGTCCGCTGCTCAGAGCGTCCGTAAACGGCGTGATCCCACAGCTGTCCCTGCTGTCAGGTTTGTAGCTGCACCTGAGACAGCCGGACAGCTTTAGAGCCACACGAAGCAGGACCCATACAAGCAGGCTGGCAGTAAGAATGTCATGTCTCTCTGCGTAATTCCTCCTTATCTTCCTGAAATTCTGATACAGCTGTCCTTCCCACTGCTCACATGTTAAAACGGCTCATATGGTGAAGTACCCGATGCTTCTTCAGACCGATTCCATAAATCTAGATTCCATCCATCGCTGTGTAATCAGGGATCAACAAAGTATATCTACATTTCAATCTATCTGTGACCAAGGCAGAGGACTTGAAGTGTCTGTCCCCGGAAGCTGGCATCAAAAGCCAGTGGTGGATTCCTGTAGTTAGAAATCCTCCAACCTTGTGCTTTGTATGTAGTGATTAGGGTAAAACTATGTTGGTACAGAACAATCAGATATTTCCGTAAAGGTGTTATACAAAATCAAGGCTTTTGTGATGCTGTGGGTTAGAAGTACATGCTGCACAAACTCAGTAGATTGTGCCTATCCACAAGGTCTTGTTTATGCAAAGCTCAACAAACTGTTTCTGTCTGTTTTGATTTGGAGAACATAAACCTTTTATGTAACCTTTATTTGATAGGCAATCAGACACGCAGAAATCCAAGAAGAAATCTTAAAGTGTGAATCTTTATGTGCAGCTTAAGACAAAGGGCCAAACTCTTGCTACGCTGTTTTGAGTATTTTAGTTCAGATATCTACTGATGAGACAAAACATTATGACCATCCCCATGTGAAGCAAATAATGTTGATTATCTAGTCATAACACACAGGGCATCGAACCCTGCTGCATTATGGAGCTACCTAGCCAGAGGCTATTCAGAGTGCCAATGCTGTCCCCTATACACCGTGGAAAGAGTCTACAATGGGCACACAAGTGTTGGAACTGGATCTTGGAGCAAGGGAAAAAGGTTCTCATTTTCTGCCAGGTACATGTCAGGCATCTATGGGATACGCTGGACTGACAAGCCCGATCCGCTTCTATGAAGCCCCATACGCAGCGCGACACATTACTCCCACGATCAGCATCAAGATGATGTCATTTGTGTCACAATAGCCCTTCTGTCGGATTGTACCACATAGGATAGCCATCGTTCACATCTCACATAGATGAGTCTTGGCTGCTCAACACCCTGTCATGGGTCCACGGTCTTTCTCTCCTCAGACCACTCGCAATAGGTACTCACCATCTTGAGTACCCCACAAGCTGTGCCATTTCAGAGATGCTCTGACCCAGTCTTCTACTGAAATGATTTGGTCCTTGTCAAAGTTACTCAGATCTTTACCACTGCCCTTTTTTTCATGTCGTCTACGAGGACCAAATGTTAGCTTACCGTCTAATATATTCCAGACCTTAACGCGCGCTGTTTTTACGAGATAACATTATTTGCTTCGTAATGGGTGTGATCATAATGTTTTTGCTCATTAGTGTATAATCACAGGACCGTTGGCGGTGTTCTATGTCTGAAGTGGACTAAGGGGTTTGTGTTTTCTGTAAATTCTTAGACTTGCTTTTTTTTCTATGACTGAGGAGTCAATCAGGCCAATTAAGTCAATCAGTTAATTACTGCAGAAATCTCAAACCTATTAAAAATAGATTTAGAAGAAATTAGAGAAAGGGAACACTTACTTTTCAAGGAGAACACTCACAACTTCTTCGCAGCCATGCATAGCTGAAATCGAATGTTACTGTTATGCAAAGGTGATTTTGAAAAATCACAAACTGCAAATTTCCAGTTTAGTCATTATACTAAGAAGATGAACAGAACTATTTTATTCAGTGGAGTCCTCACCTGCCGTGTGCAGTGGAGATCGGAGGGTGGTACTTTCTGTGTCCCAGACTTCTGGATTGGCCTCTAATAAGCAGTGTACCACAGCCGGATCACCCTCTCTGCAGGCGATGTGGAAGCAATTCCAGCCGTCTTTGTTCTTGAGTGCTGGGTCAGCCCCGTACTCGATTAGCTGCCTGATGACTTCCAGATCTCTCCGGGTGCAGGCCATCATAAGAGGGGTCCTGGAGTCACACAAGATTAGTATTAATCACCCCACAGTACAAGCTGGGCAGTACTATCCAAGATATACATTCGGGGCCAGTTTCACACAGCAAGATAAGCCACCTAGCATGCCACTCACACTGTAGATACTGCTTAGTAATAGAGTCAGAAATTGAGAGAGAGAATTCTGTGAATTGTCATAAATCATCATAAAATGTATGTGAGTATAAAATACAACCCTATACCAAGTTACTATATTTAAAGATATCCTTTTAGACAGAGGATGTCCACAACCTATTTTGACTATAATCTTACAAAACACCTTATGTACTATGCAGAGTACCTGTAGTACTAGTATCAACACTCAGTTGAATAAACATTTAACGTACAATTATAAATACAAAAACGTATTAGTGCGAACTACGCAGTTTCAGCGGTGACAGGCAACGAAAGCTTTTAAAATACAGTTGTGGAAAAACTTACTCCTTCGAGCCGGATTCGAACCAGCGACCTAAGGATGTCGACACATATCCCACTACAGTCCTCCGCTCTACCAACTGAGCTATCGAAGGACACACAAAATATTCCTTTTGTCTACCGAGGATAGTATATATGGAAATTCAATCGAAAGAAAAAAGTAATCGATATGAAAAGCAAAGGTTTCTACGCAAATCTTGCAACACCAGAATATAATTCAATTTTCACTTAATCAAAAATAAATCCTTCGAGCCGGATTCGAACCAGCGACCTAAGGATGTCAACACATATCCCACTACAGTCCTCCGCTCTACCAACTGAGCTATCGAAGGAAACACACTTCCTAATTTTACTACTACTATCCAATTATAGTAAAAGTACTATTTACTGATTATCTTTTGATAATCAGTATTGCCTTACCAATCAGACTTTTTTAAGCAGTCTACTTTGGCTCCCCTGGCCAAAAGGTAATGCACACAGTCTCCTCGGCCCATGGATGCGGCTTCGTGTAGTGCCCTCTTGTAATCGCTGTTGCACAGCTCGACGTCCATGCCCACATCCTGCACCAGGAAAGCGAGGACGTTCAAGGCGCCATGCCGGGCAGCGTAGTGCAGCAGCGTGTCCCCGGAGCGCGGCAGGCGCGCGACGCCGATCCAGCCCCGAAGGTCGTTGTTGTCATGAAGCGCGTGTTCTATCTCGCGCAGGCGGCCATCCCGCGCCAGCCCCACCAAGCGCTTCAGCACGGCCTCGTCGGCCATGTCAGTAAAACTGGAGTATGTGCTAAACTTGGACGAGTATATTGTTAGAAAACAAACACAGAAAAAATGCAGGGGGTTAGCTAGTTAACAGCGTCTTTTAAGGAACTGCAGGTTATTACATTTTAATTACATTACTTCTTATCTAAACATCTTGCTAAATTGTAATACGGCATTTAAGATTTAACTGCACCTTTCAGTATGCCCGAATACTCCGTATATACGTCAGTTATTCCGTAGCTCATAGGAAGGCCCTGCAACGGGTGGAGAAAACTCCCCATCACATCATCGGCATCCCGCTGTCGAACATCGCTGCCCTGCAGCATACAGGGTGTCTGCGACATGGTGTCTTACATGAAGGAACTGAACTTTTTAAATATCAATAACTTTTGACTGCACTTTATGTATACTTCACCTGTTTACATATATCTATTCTGTACATAAAATAGTTTATATCTGTATTTATCCATATCTGACTTATCTATTCAAACGGATCCGTATTCATATCTATATACCCCTCCTTGAGTATACGTATCAAGATACGTATCTTGTAAATACTGCCTGTAAATTCAAATTCCATATTATGTTTTTCATTATGAACATACTCTAATATGCTGCCTTATTGTATCTTACTCTACTATGTGCACTTTCTGATTAGATACCAAAAGTGCATTTCATTGTACCGGTACAATGACAATAAAGTATAGACTAAAATAATCTAATATACAGTGGCGAACGATACCCGGATGACCTACTGCAACCGGTGGATGCCACACTATCCCACAAGGCCACTGGAGCTATACCAAAGATGACAGAGGAAGTACCGAATGTGCACAAATGTAAGTATAAAGCAATACACCGTTACATAAATTGACTGGAATACGCATTTTCAAGAATTTTTAACTTTCGCGGAGGTCAACGTATGTCTTTAGTAAACATCCGGGTCAGGTAATATGCAGGATATTATGTACTGTATTCGAATTCAGTCGCAACCCTTATCATTACAACTTTATGGCCGTCGGGTAAAATTAATTTGGCCAACAAAAGCTCAACCATGGATTTCAGTGACGTATTTAAACTTTAATTTAATTTACGGACTTTTCAGCAAAAACCAAGTTAATGATTATTATGATTTTTTAAATTAAATACATAATTGTGCGAAAAGCATTGAATGTATATTAGAGTGCATACGCGGGATTCCTGTTGCTTGTGTAAAATTAAACTCTGTGATAAATGTTGTCGCCCCGACATTACTACACAAAAATATATTGTGTTTTGTATTTATACATGGCAGGGCTGGGGACAATTTAATACATCACAAATGTAAATTGAGCAATTAATAAAGGAGACTGAAATAAACACAAGGCAAGTTCGTTACCGTTTACGAAGGAGAACAACAACTTTTTGGGGAAAAAAAGCTATAAGTAGATATGACTTTCACTCATCGGAGGCACCCAAGCAATTGTGTTTAATCTCCTTTCATCAATCATATTAAACGCAGCATATTGTATGTATAGTATTTTAATAACGATGTTTTCAGTGTGCAAGGTGTCACACTTAAAATTTATCTTTGACTTTCGTTCTTTCGCTTGATCACTATAAGACATTTCGGGAAAAAACGTATTTTTGCCGATGTTATTCCGATAAAGGCGTCCCTGCCGTAGAATGCATGCCGGTGTTCTGACTAGTTGAGCTTTTAGGGGGTTTTGGGGGAGTTGGGGTTTTAGGGGTTTTTTGGGGATAAGGGTTAGGGTTACGGTTATCGAGTAGCACTACGGTAGCTTAACTCGACAAAGTAGCTCGACTCGTTTCAGATCAGCGACCAATGGGTCATTTAGACAGGCATGCATTCTACGGCAGGGATGCCTTTTTCGGCATAACACCTGTTAAGAAACAACGATTCAACATAATTTCCAGGGTCTGGTTAAATGTTTGCATCTTTTTTACCTTACAGGAGAGTCCAGATGCTGTATTCTCGCAGTATTTTAAACAACAATGGAGTCAGCAATGAGAGGTGACGTGTGTATGGTACTGAGTATTGAACATTCAAAAGTATAGTGCTGCAGCTAAATATATAACCTTTTAAGGCTACTGTACCAGAAGCCAATGTTTTGTCTCCAGTGGTATGAAAAAAGGACAAAAAAAACAATGTTACTTGTGTTGCCTTTAAAAAATAAGGCGTTTTATATTTATTACAATTATTCTGCATTGGTGCAAAACATTACAGGTGGTACGCCTAAGCCTCATTCATATTGATGATAAGAAGGCCTATAATATCATCTACTTAGATTTACAAAAGGCTTTTGATGTTGTCCCCCACAAGAGGCTCCTACATAAACTCAAAGCAACAGGTATTTTAGGAACTATAGCGACCTGGATTGATAACTGGTTAATAGATCAGAAACAGAGAGTAGTTATAAGAGGCACAATGTCACAGTGGGCCTGCGTTCATAGTGGGGTACCGCAGGGTTCAATTTTAGTACCACTATTGTTCCTAATTTACATAAATGATATAGACACCAATATATACAGTAAACTGGTGAAATTTGCAGATGACA
>JABFEA020000001.1:7984078-8001139 GCA_019775915.2 Cyphomyrus plagiostoma | reverse complement strand
GTAGTAAAACCTGAAATTTCCCTACTTTTGGGGACATCTTTTGAGGTCCCCATTTGGATAACCTCAGTTTTATAAAATCTGTGAATGTAATCAAAAAAGTAAAAATGTCAAATATTGGGGTTGGTTACTTATGGTCAAGGTTAGGGATGGGTAGAGGTTAAGGGTGTCGTGATTGGTATTAGGGTTTTTCCCATAGAAATGAATGGACACAACTTGTGTGTGTGTGTGTGTGTGTGGGTGACTGGTGTCCAGGTAGCGTGAGGGGGGAGAGCGACCCCGCCGAAGGCCTCCAGTACTTCAGTCCAGCGGATCCTCGGAAGGGGAAGGTCGCCATTTTGTCGCGGCAGAATGGCACCGTGTTCGATGGGGCTGTGAGGCTCACTGAATCCGAGCCGCGTCCAAGGCTGCACATTGTTGGGGTGACTCTCGTTTACCTTTCAATATCATTCAAGCCTCTGCTTTTAACAATATGGTTTTATTAGCTGCAATACAGCTACCTATTAAGTCCTTGATCCTCATATATCCATTTCTGCTCTTCATGGGACTGGCGGGTACAAGCGCAGACCCCCAGACCAGTTTTGGGGTTAAGGGCCATGCTCAATGGCCCATTAATGATATGCTTGTTTTGCTGGCCACAAGATTCGAGCCAATGACCTTCTGGGCACAAAAAAAGTTTCCTAACCTGCGAAGGCTCTGAACCCAGATATGCAGTCTTCACTGATGTTTGTCCTGCATAGTTTTTATAATTCAAAATAATAAACATCCTGTACATTTTTGCTGTTTATTTAACATTGGTGTCTTTTTCAGGGTGTAGAAAACTTTGGACTTGGGACCATCATGGATCTCTGGGTGTTGATGCAGCCAGAAGAGGATCGAAAGAGAAGTATGAGTTGCCAGATTTTTCCTGAGCATAAAGTGCAGGTCTGTCCAGTTATGATGTCCTCCACAGCTGCACAGCAACGCTTTGTTGCTAGGACAAACTGCAAGACAAACACCTGCACATTCCTCCTGTATGGTGTCTGTTTTTCTGGTATTTTCTCTCTCGAGCAGAGAACCTGTCAATCACGGACTGCTTCATCAGAGGGTTCTGTAGGGGGAGCCTCGGCGGATATGCAGGCTTGAAAAACTATGCTCTACAGACGGAGGACCTCAGTCTGGAGGTCAAGCTGATCATCGTGGAAAAGTATAACGTGCGCATCCCTGAGCTGGTGGATCGGATCCGTGCTTTGTCTGTGGATGACCCACGCCATGCCGGTGAGCAGGGATTGGGGAGCAAGCCCACAAGCCCACTGGCACGCGGCGCTTTCAGCATTAACTGCTCCTCATCATCCTGCACAGATGTGATCCTGGGGACAGTGCACAAGTCCAAGGGGCTGGAGTTCGACACGGTGGTCGTCACGGATGACTTTGTGAAGATGCCCTGTGCCCAGCACAACATGCAGCGGCTCGGGTACCATCTCAGAGGTGAGGTGGCGCCGTGTGGCTCAACGGGTATGTGACTTTAGATAAAAGTGCCTGCTAAATAAATATGTAAGGAGGAAGGTGTGTGTGTGTGTGTGTGTGTGTGTGTGTGAGAGAGAGAGAGAGAGAGAGAGAGTGTGCATGCAGATGAGGACTGAGTAGTTGGGAAGGTAGACGGGTGCAGTGATGATTAAGTGTTAAACCAGTACGAGCAGTATGAGACCTGCAAGTAGAGGCAGGCTGAAGCGCAATTAAACCACAGAAACTGCTGGGAAACTCGCAAGTCTGGCAGGGAGCTCTGGTACCTGCAGCCTTGTGTGTTTGGCACCAACCTCTGCGCTGATCTCAGGCTCCTAGTCATTATGTGTTGGTACCGACAGCTTTCATTGTCTCCACCCCCCAGTACAGTCTGGAATAATGTTGGAACTCAGCTGCGTGGGTAAGACTAAATGAAAATCAGGAAAAACCGCGTCCCACTGCTGCTCCTGTTTTATCCCTCACTCTCCTCCCTTACCCCACAACTCCCCTCCCCGACTCCACAGACATCCCGGACGATGAGTGGAATGTGCTGTACGTGGCAGTAACGCGAGCTAAGAGGCGTCTGGTCCTGACCAAGACCATCGAGAACCTACTCACGTTGGCGGGGGTGAGTATGGCCTGTCACGGTGGCCCCCGTTCCCTTGTCACTCCCCCACCTACTTCCTGATCCACTCACTCTATCTCTCTGTCCTTGGTGTTGTCCTCTCTTTCCTTGGTGTATCCCTCTCTCTCTCTCTCTCTCTCTCTCTCTCTCTTTCCTTGGTGTAGGAGTACTTTCTGCGATCTCGGCTGACTGACGCCCTGCTGACGGAGGCCCAGCCTCCCAGCTGTTCGGTCCCAGAGTGCCGGAACCACATTGGGGTCGAGTCGGCCCTCACCATGTGCAAAGTCCCCATCAGATTTGTAAGAGCCCCGCTAAGGCTAAAGCCTCCATTTTTTTCCCCCTAATCCTCTATAATGATTCTGAAACCTGCCATGGATTCAAGGTGAGCCAGTGGTGATGCATGTGCACGTTTGCCTTTCCCAGATGCACTACATAGATGCTGGGGGGCCTCTGTGCGCCACCTGTGTCGAACAGCGTCTGGGGCCCGCCGCCTTCCTCATCGAGGCCCCCGAGCGAGTGAGGGCCATGCCATACACACGCGAGCGGCTGGAGCTGCCCGTCAACGTGGCCATGCTCATGGCTCTCTTCTGAGTGACCCCCTGAACTTCCCTGATTTATCAGGAAGCTCCTGCCATGAAAGCACAACATGATGTTCAGAGAGACTGGTGGCTGGACGTTGTGCCAGAGGACTTGTTCACAGTGCTGCTCTTAATTTAACTTGTTTCTGAAGGGGTGAAACGGATCTGCCTCTGAGGGCCTCACAGGATTAAGTACACAGGCTTCAGTCTGCTTTTAATTAACGTTCAGTCAGTATAGTCGTTCTCTGACAGTGGGAGAATTTTGGTTGCTCTAAGGTTGTTCTGTACATGTATATGTATAATAAAGGTGTCAATGACTGGCAGGAATCATAGGAGAGTGTGGAGTATTTCTTTTCAGGGTGAATGTTGTGTCCAACATCCTCCCTGCAAAAGTATCCAGCTGTTCCTGGGGAGTTTACAAGTGTTTAACTGAGCCATTTAAGTTTGAAGCCATACATAAATTTTACTTCCATTCGTTAAAAGTTTTTGAAGGATAAAGAGCCACATGATTTGTTTGCTGTAGAGTCTCACAGCAGTACAGAAAATAAACAGGCTTCAGACAGGTGAATAAACATTCACTATCATTTCAGAAGCATTCCTTCATGCCAATTAATGTTCAGTCCCTCTTGTAATAGTATGACTTTTTTGTCTTGAAGAACTCAACAACTCTAGTGACCATTAAAAGCTGACAATTTTAAAACAGTTTCTGGGGCAGGGTCAAACTTCAGTCCAAGATAAATGGCATCATGAAGCTGACTAACAGCAAGCCAGGTTTTCTAATTGAAATCCAGATTGCCTCCCAGTCACACAAGTGACTCAATCCCGCCGACTACGCCAAGTTGTAAGGCGATTTTCGCGATAACCGGTAAGGGTTCATAGGAAACACCTGTGAGGCGGAAGTATGGAGGTATAAAATACCAGTGATAGAAGAGCAGGGAGGCCTCCCTGTGCTTGGTGGTGCTTGGGATCCACGCTGCCGTGTCGGATACGGAAACGCGTACCTTGGGAAGATTACCGCATTGTTTTGAGATACGGCGAGTGCCGGCGGGGGGGGGGTATCCGGTTAGGAAGGTAGCGGCGCAAGTTGGTGGCGGCGGCGTGGACTCCAGGCGCCATGGGAAAGGTTTGTGGTTCCGACTAGAGGTGGGGTTATTAGTGTATGTTGCGGGTTTTGTTGTTGTGTATTTTCGGGGGATTGCGATGTGTTCCTCCGACTAGTTACTTTTAAATAAGATTGTTTAACGTGAAGTAATTTCTTTGTGTGTGTGTGTGTATTTGGTTATTTAGGAGGAACCACCTGTTACTTTGTATTCCTGACCCTGGTTACGGATGTGAGCTGTCCAGGCCCATTGTTTTTTTTTATTGTACACGTGTGAATTCTAACAGTGTGTTTTAATGGCGTGTGAACTATTCTAATAAGGGGTAGAGATTTCTGTGTCTAGAGCATTGTGTGGGGGTTTGCTGGGCTGCCTGGCGCTCTGCTTCGTACTTGGGGCAGGGACACTGAGTTGTGGAATTTTAATAAATACTTATTTCTATGCCTGGTGCCCGGTTTAGCCAAGGGACGAACGTGATAATTGGGGGAAAGTTTTATCCCCTACACAAGCATGGGTCACTGCAGGCTCTGTGATATAGAGAATGATGGGAAGAATTCTAAGGTACAGTAACGGCAAAGAGCAACACCACTGCTGCCACTAAAGTCAGAAAGCTTCAGTGTTTCAAAATTATGTGTGTAAAGGCGACTCGTGCGTATAATGGCTTATAAGGTTCAACTCCCAAGAGACACGAATCTGTAGCTAATTTGCTCATTTCCGCAGTTTAGTGAAGAGCTGTAATCTACAAAGAATGGTATCTTTGCGATGTAACTGAATTAAAAAAAATCTGTATTTCAAGCTGAGAACAAATGAAAAATAAAACACTGCAATGTCTGTTACAAATAAATACTTGTCATGGCCTGCTCGTACGATCCTTCCATGGCCCACGCCCTCTCATTAACCTCCTGTGAAACCCTGATTATTCCCAGCTGTTTTGTGTTATTTCTGAGTAGTCCTGTGTATTTAGTCTGCGTTCAAGTCTGTTTCCCCAGTCGGGTTATTGACGTTGTTTTATCGAGTTGTGCTTAGCCTGTAATAACCCCCCGTTTTCTGCACTTCCGTGTGCCCGATCCTGTTTCCCCGCTCACTGCACTGCTCTCTTGTCCCAGCGCACGGTCACAACCATGGTTCGAATCACGGGGGGTCAGAAACCCCCGGTCAAGACCCAGACACCTAGAAACAATAACATTTTTATTTTGTTAAAAAATAAAAAAGATAATAACAGCCTGTAGGAAAATGTTATGTAAAACGATTTCAGACACCCCTAGTGGTTACCGTACCATTTTAACCACCTCGGCGCTAGAATATTGATCCTCATATATCCATTTCTGCTCTTCATGGGACTGGCGGGTACAGGCGCAGACCCCCAGACCAGTTTTGGGGTTAAGCCCTCATATTCGATATTTGGTTTTCTAGCTTCAATAACTTCTCACGGAAGTAAATTGGGGTGTTTTTAATAGCAGAATCGTGTTGTCAAGTACACAGACTACGATGCACACCGATTATTTTGAAACAAAATGGGACATCCACATCCTATGAAGTGTGCATGGATCAGGGGACTCTGGGGGACAATGCACACACCTTGCTTTTACAGAATAACTTTCTCTCTAAAAGTTATTAATTAATACATTGCATGCATATTGCATGGCATGGGGGCAGTGCACTAAAGGGTTAATAGCTCTGAAACCAATTGAGACAGCCACGTCCTTTGAAGTTTATGCCTATAATATGGAAGTAGGCCTGGTGACATCAGCTAACCCAGAAATAAGGGAGACAATAGAAGGGTTACTGCAGGTTGAGGGTGGTGGTGCTTATCACCTGTACATGTGACACCTCCCCCATCATACCATTCTGAACTGCTTCTCCCCTACCAGCCTCCCAGCAGTCTGAGATCCTCCTCTTCTGGCTGTCTCCTTACCCCCCCCCCCCCCTTTCAAATTCCATGGCTACGATGACCGCGCATTTTCCTGTTTAGCTCCCCGACTTTTGAACTCCCTCCCCAGTGACAGTTGTATATCAGTCTCAGTCTCTGTGAAACACAAGATAAAAACAATTTCGTTTGGTCAAACTCATGACGTTCCTTATCCGTAATGTGATGTGTTGCTTTGTTATCCGTTTACTTTACTCTATGTAAGTGTCTTTGAGATTCTGAAAAGCATGATATAAATTATTATAATATAAAGTATTATTATCAGTAGTAGTAGTATTACATTTATATAATTAAAAAGCAACTCCTGCATTTTGTAATAACCTGCACAACATGCAAGGAAATTTATTACATATTGAAGTCAAGCTGTATATTACAAAATGCTACAGATTATTACAAAATCCATCCATTTTCCAACCTGCTTATCCTACTGGGTCGCAGGGGTCCGGAGCCTATTCCGGAAGCTATGGGCATGAGACAGGGAACAACCCTGTACAGGGGGCCATCCCATCGCAGGGCACACTCACACACCATTCACTCACACATGCACACTTATGGGCAATTTTGTAACTCCAATTAGCCTCAGCATGTCTTTGGACTGTGGGGGGAAACCGGAGTACCCAGAGGAAACCCCATGATGACAGAGAGAGAACATGCAAACTCTACACACGTAACCCAGGCAGAGACTTGAACCCAGGTCCCAGAGGTGTGAGGCAACTGCGTTATTACAAAATGCAGGTGCTATTACATAATGAAGTGGAAAATTTGTTACATTGTGTCAAGTTATTACATAATGCAGTATTCTTGTTACAATGTTTTCTCCTTTGGGTGTTAAACCTGGTTCTATTAGCCATTAGCTTTGTGTTAAGGGTGAATATTTTTGAAATGTTGTACTGAGTAGTTGGGATCATAATAGAATTCATGACGAAATGTTATGTACAGGAAATTAAACTGGCTGAGTGATATTCCACAGGACCCATTGTTAACTTATTTATTTAGAAAAAAAATTTGAACATTAATTGTTGACTTCATTGAAAGAAGCTGTTTCTCTGTTTGGCTGATTTTCATCTTCCGACTGGTTCACCTGGGTCACGTTCATGAGTATCAGCATCTCTGGCATGATAACCTGCTCAGTTATTCTCCTGCTGCTGAAAAGGAGACATGAACATAGAGGTGTATAATTAAATAAGTATTTAACATGACATGAGGTTAACTTCGGCCAGCAGTTTATGAAACTATCACATGGTTAAAGCCTTACGCACACTTTTTACCTGCTGTCATGCCTAATGAAGAATTCATACCTGTAAATATAATCTCATCTTTTAGTGGCTGTAATGCAATACATTGAGTCCCAGCATATTTATGACCTGGAATAATTGTTAAAGATGCAGCTAAAATTAATACAACTGCAAAACTGTAAGAACTACCAAGGCTGTTGACATGTTTTTGAAATGCAAATACTTCAGTAGCAGATACTATACGGGTTATGAGTATCGACTTGACGGTTTCTAGTTCAGCCACTTAAGTATTGGGTGAGGAACTGGTAAAGGTCCTGTAAAGTATACAGATCTTCAACAGGATGATTCTTTGTTCTAGAATATCAGGCTGAATCAGCTTTTTATTATGCTGAATTTGTGTGAGAATCTATGCACTTTCACCAATGTGCAGTTTCAAATGAGTTCAGAACTTTTACAGAGGCATATTGTGACATACCGCGTCGTCCGTCTCGTTCCAGCCCTTCATGTGCCACGCCCCCCTCGTTACCTCTTGTGATTCCCGATTGTTTCCACCCGTGTGGCGCAGCCGCACGCCGGTCCCGTGATTTGTCTTGTTTGTATTTAAGTCTGCGCCAGCTTCTGTTCCGGCAGACGCGGCATAAACGTGTCTTTGTCTGAGAGTGCATTAAACCCCCCGGTCTGTGTCATCCGCTTGCCTGGTCGTTCCTATGTCCGCACTGCACGCGCTCCCGGACCGTCACACATATTACACAAATATCACACAATTTCATACTATTCTAGTCAAAGTGGTTGCACTGTAAGGTAACTAGAATAAATGGACATTGGCCTGGATGATTCGAAGAAAACCGCTATCTTACCGTCTCCATCTCCACAGCAGGAGCACCACTGCTACAAGCACAATCACTGCAATCGCTCCACTGCCAATGAAGGCTGCAGAGAATCAGGGGGCAACAACACATGCAATCAGATCAAGAAGCATCAAGAACGTTTCATTGTCATCATACTTCCATATGACGAAATTTCTCTAACATCTCTTCTTTTGTGACTGACACCTCAAAAAGCAGCACGGACTGAAAACATTCACTCCTTAATTTACAGGTTTCTATAATCCATTTAGGTATTTCTACCTACATTCTGACCAATTTTGTCTACATTTTCTGGTTAATTATCACATATGTGTTCTTGTGGCTTTTTACAAATAGTATGTGAGCCACATGTTGTTTAAACATGCATTTAATCTTTAGGTTGTGAACATTTAAACGAAATAATCCACGGTCTGTCCACAGAGTTCTCTGATGAAGTGGCATCTTGCTTTAATTTATTCATGTCAGACCAGTTACAATCTCCACGAAGGCCAGCTCATCACAGGACTGAACCTGAACCTGGATCCCCTGGAAGCAGTAGCAAGGAAGAGGATGCTGGCAAAAATGGACAATACAATGAACAATTCTGCCCATCGGCTTCAGGGGGCGCTGTGCTGGAGGACATTTAACCAGCAGTTCATTCTACCGCGATTTGCTAAAAAATGCTACTGAATAGCAGGATCGTTCCTGTGTGCTGCCACTCAGCACTACACCGCCTCCTCCTGACGTGCCACCCTCAGCCATAACATGCCAAGAAGCACCCCATCTTTGCAATACCACAAACCCGGTGCTGTCTGCTGTCTGTTTTATTATTATCTGCAAATATTTATTTCCTTGATATCCCAAAATTCTGTTTTTTTTTCTGGATTCTAAGCTAAATCAGACCAAAGATTCCTAAAGTGAACAAATTGTTAAAGATCCTACGATTGTCCAGAGACATAAGAATGTCGTTCTCTGTAGACATGATTGTGTATCCGTGTCGGCTTTGGTTTTATTTTAATTTAATTTTAATTAGCAACATCATGTTAATTACACTAAAAATGCCCTACAGTTTAGGTTATATGTGTTACGTCCAGCTCCGTCCAATCCTCGTGTGTGCCACGCCCACCTCGTTACCCCGTGTTTCTACCCGATTGTTCTCACCTGCCTTGTGTTACTGCCTGCCTGTCTATGGTATTTAGTCTGCGTCTGCATAAGTCCCGGCAGACTTGGCATTGACGTCCTGTGTTGCGAAGAATAAAACCCCGTTTGTCCTCCATTGCGGCTCTGCTTGCTTGCTTGCTTCCTGGCTCGCCTCCCGACCGTGCGCCGACGAACACAACAATATGACATATTGCAGGGCCAATCCCATGTGTTAGTTAGCTGGCTAAGGAGGTCGTGACCCAAGGAAGCGTTGTACCCTTAAGAACTACAATTTTTGTCACCTGTTATAAGTAAAGCTGAATTTTTCATGCATTACACTGTTCTCCTTCAGTGCATTTTTTTCCTTTTATCACTGTTTTCAGTTTTCCAGCCAAAGCAAAATGCAGCTTAATAGGAACATGCAGATTGACACTAAAACAATGATTTCTTTCAAATGGTTTAATTTTCAATTCTAATAAAATATAGATATTTTCATCTGCTAATTTAAATGTTCATATTAGTATTGGGAGCAGAATATGAAATACTAATGGGCAGGGCCCTTTTAAGGGGAGAGAAAGGGGACAATCGATCTGTCAGCAAAACTTAATATAATTGTTATGTAATTGTTCCGGCTGGGTCAGCGCTAAATATCAGTATCGGCAATACCAACCTGGCTCAGGTTCAAAAGATAATCACTTTCGTTTCACACAAAGCAGGTCTGTACCATTTTATTTCATCTAAATTTTAGGAGGTGCTGCTACGTTTCTCCCCGATGGACACGAGTGGGAAGCAGGGTTATACCACTTAGGAAGGGGTGGTCATTTCATTCATTTACTACATGCATGTGTATTTATGAGAATTTGAAAGGATGTGTACGACAGCTTGAAAAGAGAAATCTGGGAAGTCTCCTTCTGTTCCCCTCTGACACCTGGTTTGTGCACTACGCTGCTGTATGCATGAGAATGTCCCCTCTAGGATCAGGGGTAAATCATTTTTTAAATAAATTCCTACTTACTAGATTGCACAGCAGTACTTGGCGAAGTGTTCTGTGGATTGTTGGGTCCTAGAGAAGGAAAAACTCTATTAGCCACAGTATTTGGGCTCATGCCTTTCCAGTCACATGCTCAGTTACACACTGCCCCACAAATAGATTTTGTTGATTGCTGGATGCAAAATCCAGACTGCTATGCATTACATCCTGGACCCACACATGGAACTACTATAGAGGACTGAGGTGGAGTCTAATATAGCATAGGTGCTTGGCAGTCACTTCTACTCACTAGCCGGATATTTCAAGCTGAAACTTTGGATGGTTGGGTTATGAATAAAGTTAAGATTTTCACCCACCAGTAGATACATTATGAATTAACAACAGTGGGCAAACAACAATTATCCATTTCATTCTGCTGTGATGAAGTATATTCTGTCTCCCTGGATTTGAGCCGAGTGTGGAGGAACTGTAGGAAACTCTGGATGATAAACCTATTCTTCGTTGCAGTTTCTTTTCTGTCTTTTGAGAAGAATGTGCTCATTTTGGCACATGCACCAAGCAGGAATGAATCAGTTCAAAGTGAGTCAGGCAGCACACAGCCCTCTCTTAGGTGTATATGCGAACAGGAAAACAGGATCTTTTACCACTTTTGTTTCCCGGGGTATCGGATGGCTGTCTTGGTCCAAGGGAGGGTTCTGGGGTGTGAAGCTTCACATTTGTAGTCACATCAGTGAAGGGCGTCTGTGGGCGGTCATAAGTTTTTGTGGTCTTTGATGGGAGGGGACTGATGCTGGATTGTGATATGGTGGACTTCCAGGTCATTACAGGGATTGTGCTGGGTGCTGTTGTCGTTGTTGCCGCTGTTTTCTGGGCTGTTGTGGATGTCCGTACTGTGGTGGTTGTTGTGGGTGTCTGTGCTGTGGTGGTTGTTGTGGGTGTCTGTGCTGTGGTGGTCGTTGTGGGTGTTGTGGTGGTTGGCGCTGTTGTGGTTGTTGGTGCTGTTGAAATGGCTGGTATTGTCGTGGGGGCTGCTGTTGCTCTTGTGGTTCTTGCTGTTCACAACATAAAACAAGAGTAAACGTCAAATGGACAGCAGCCACATGAAATTCAAATATCAATGTATCCCAGTACTTGTATAACATTCTACCAGCTACTAAATTTTTTTAGTAACAGTACTGATTTCTGCTACAAAGACCATAATCAAACTACCTTAATTCTTCTATATGATGTAAATCTCATTTTAAACATCTAAGCCGCTAAGGTTCTGATGACCACTGCTGTGCCATAACATCTTCTCTCTTCATGCAATTGTTTCTGCCAGAATCCACTGCTGTGCTAAAAAACAGACCTAATTTGTAAAGGCATACTGTAGCTTCTTTTCCCTACATATCATCAGTTGTTGATGATAAAGATTTCAAGTAAATAACCTTTCGTAAAACAGTGGGGAATCATGATGCAGTTTTTTGATAATGATCACCTTTTGACCATGCCCCTGTGTGAGGGGGACAGGCTTTCTTATTCTGTGAAATGTGAGACATCAACGCCACTCCTGCACAAGCCATCATATCAAGCAGGGAGAAGAGAAACTGACTCTTCTGCACAGAAGCTACTAGGGCTGCATGATTCTGGGTGGAATATGAATCACTATTTTTTTTCACTCAGGGACGAGATCGCAATTTTCTCTCACAGTTTTTGATTGATGCATGACGATAATAGACTAACCAATCAGTACACAGTAGGTACTCAGTGCTTAAGTGAAATCTAGGTACTTTTGATTGAAACGGTAATTTACAAATCCTGTCCTAGCTCATAGTGTCCTTCCTGACATGGATTAGGTTGTGGATGTAATATATATGTGCATTAAATCAGTTAGCATGTTGGTATCGACCAATATTTGTTAAAAATCAAGATATTGGTATCAGTCCAATGAGTAAATCTTGGCCGACATTGCTAGCGAATATCAAAACTTAATCAATGTAGCAGCACCCAAGCTAAAGACACAACAGCTGAAATAATAGAAATGATTGTATTGGATGAATAGCCATTTTCCATGTTGAATGATAAGGGTTTTCTTTGGACCATTTGTCACTTTTAAGAGATTTCAAAGTACCAGCCTGCAATATGTTTGAAACTCATTAAATCTTTCATTTTCCACAGAATAAAAGCCAATGTAATGTGGGAGATTGAAAAGTGATCTCAAGTGAGCTGGTTGCCAAAACGTCACTTCCTCAATGATTCTGTCTGTCCTATACATTATAACAAGCAACTCATGCTGTCCCAGAATTCACAACACAGACGACCCTACCAGTAAAAGTTCACATAATATGGAACTGGGGCCCATATAACAGGGAAAAAAACAGAATCATGGTCAACCACAACAGGCCAGCCCTGACAAGGGAGCTGTGCCAAACCACAGGCCTATCTTAGTCCAAATGTACAAGCTTGAGGTGGTCTATGGAGACACGGTCCATTTTGGCGTCAATGTCAACCTGTAAAAACTTCAGGATGTAGAATGGCCAATCATAAAGTGACCGCAGGGGCTGACGATGGGCGTCATGACGCAAAAACACATAAGGCATGTCCTTTAACAGAAAAGGGATGTGGGAATGTGGCAAACCATACTGGATCGTGCGCATTAGAGCAAATATCTTGGCAATGTCCAGCAATGGACATTGACCAGTGGACAAAGGCAGAAATTCAGGAATTCACCTGCAGCAACTGCCCAAAGACCAGCTCAGCCGAAGAGGATTGGAGGTCTTCCTTGGAAACCGTCCTGAGGAAAGCAGGATTCACTGATAATACTGGGTGTAATTACATCCACTGATGCTTCGACTTCCCCCATGTACTGCACATGATCATGACACAAACAGAACGTCTCAGCTAAGTTTTCCCTGATCCTTGCACTACTGGAGTATGTTGCTAACACTGGCCAATGAGACGTTTGAGTGGTGTTCTACATTGAACCCTGCTACATTGCTCCCCAGAGAAGAGATTAGGAGCTACACGACTGTTTGCAGGTAATAGATTCAATAAGCAGACCCTGACCAGACCTGACTGATGTCCCCCTGGAGGGGCATCTCATTCTGTTTGTAGAAGGGTGTTCCCTGAGATTGGAGGATGGGTCCGGTGGGTGGTGCTCCGGGATGGATCACTAGTTGTTGGGGGCCAATTGCCCAGGTATTGGCCCACCCAGAATGTTGATCTGTTTGTGTTACAGCAAGCCTGTAAACTGGTGGAGGGCCAGAAAGTAAATGTGGACACCGATTCAGGATATGCTTTTAGGGTGTGTCATGACCACGGCGCCCTGTGGAAGAGGTTTTATGATGAGCTTCATAAATATCATACACCATCACCAGTTAGTAAGGCAATTATTGGAAGCCTTGGAAACAGATGGCAGGTGTAAAGTTTAGAAAACATTTCCATATTTTCTAGGGTATAGCTACATTGTCAGAAATAAAGGCTATAGTCCCAGTACAGTTTTGTGCCCCAAAGTACAAATAATACAAAATAATAATACAAAAAAGTTCCTCAGAGTCCATTTCTAAAAGATACATTTAGCTATGGCTAGGCTATGATTGGCAGACCCTTGAGGGTACAGCCCCAGTGACAAGTAATTGTACCCTTACAGGTAAAAATTGATACTTTTTCAGACAGTGTACATGTCAGGAGGTAACAAGAAGAAATCTTACAGTCTGCAGAAGATTAATTTCACAGGATTAGGGTTGTTGGGTTTAGCATACATCATAGCATCGCAGTTGTTGGGTTTAGCATACGTCATAGCATCACGGTTGTTGGGTTTAGCATACGTAATAGCTTTGGGGTTGTTGGGTTTAGCATATGTAATATCATCGCAGTTGTTGGGTTTTGAGATAACCGTTAGGTCAGCTGTTCAACTCCAAGTGTGAGGACTCTTCAGCCAATCAGGCCTCTAATTAGTAATCTAATAAGGGTGTTGCAGGGAACCCAACAGCCCTTTCTAGGTAAGATTGCCACACCTGGTTTAAACCATTCATTTTATACATTTTTGGCAATAAAATGTGATTAAAAATCCATGGAACTAAGAATAAGAAGGGTGATGCGTGTACTAGCCATGTACTTTATCACTTAGGACAGCTGAAGAAGTTTCAGGTCTTCTGTCATCATAATTATGCACATGTACAGTTTTTTAACGTTAATATTTCCTATAGTCTTTATAACTTCTGTATTTTTTTATATTATGTATGCATTTTTAGTTATTGTAACTTTTTTGTTTAAATTAAGATTTTTAACTTGACATTCTTAATTCTATTTTTAATTTGATTTGCAGTCTAAGGGTCATTCAAGGTACATTTCACTTCCTGTTGTACTTGTATAACCTTGTATGTGACGAATAGACACAAAATGTTGGGTATCTGTATCAGTCAAATTTTCCAGAAATCCTTAAACCTCGCTTTTGTTTTATTGTAATATCCATTTCCTGTTCCCTCTTTCTGTAATGCAGTCCTGTCATTTGTTGATGCAGCTAAGAGAGCAAAACCCTGCCAGAAAAAAACCAGCACAGACCAGCATGACCAGACCAGCAAAAGACTACTAGATCCAGCATGCAAGGGAGACCTATGGTATCATTACATCTGTGCAGTTATCCTCTGCATATGTCCAACTGCGGGCACAATTTTCTTCATCATTTTTTCTTATTTATTTCTATTTTTATGTTTTGGTTTGTTCTCTATTACTGTTTATCTTCAGGCTGCTGTAACAAATAAATTTCCCCTGTGTGCGATCAGTAAAGCCTCATCTCATCTCATCTAATCTTATCTTATGATTTCCATGCTGGTCTATGCTGGTTTGGTGCTGGTTAGTGCTGGTGTATTTGACCATGAAACTATTCCAAGGATTATGCTAGCCGTGCTGGTAACCAGCCATGCTCATCTATGCAGGATACTTCAGCAGGGTGGGGAGCGCTTGATTTGAACACTAATGCAAACATGGCAGAATCGTTATCATGTGAGGATGAGATCACATAGAGGCATGAATACTAAAAAACAATTAATTGTGCAGCCCTAGATGCTGGGGTGTGACAGCTGAGAGCAGCCGCAGTGTCAGGGCATCAAGCCTCATCAGTGTAGGATCACACATGCACATATCACAGGGCTTAAATTCCAGGTGACCTGAGACAAGGCCGAGCCTGGAGAGGGGTTAACACACATAAACACACACACAGATAACAAAGGAGGCTAGCACTCCAACTTTTATTGCCCAAAGATTTAGGGACCTACAGACAAGCAGAGTGGACCTCAAGGACAGGGGTCCCTCGACTTGGCACACAACCCCTTCCCTAGACATCCTGCCTTGCATACTTCTCACCCAACAGACCCACAACCTTAAGAAATTTTCATTTAAGTTTGGCTTTTGTATACCCTGTATATTGATTTACTCGTGACTACTAGTCTCAATATACAGATAGGTTATGTTTGTATGTGTCCTTAGACAATCAGTGTTTTGTGTGCCACCTTATAACCATGATCACGGAGTATCACCTATTTTACCCCTTTACACTTGAACACGTATATTAATTTAAATAAATAAACAGATATAGCTACCATGGTATATATATTCTCATGGTTATACCAAAAGAATCTGGAAAATGAGTGTAACCAGTGTGTCCTAACTTTCAGAGAGTCTTCTTTCTTTGTTTAACAACCCACCCACCGTGGTCCTTATCTGACCTTGGTGGTCCTTAGTAGAACACAGAAAGCTTGCTATGTTATATCAAAAGAACTGAATTAAGGTGTCCATTATCCATTCTGGAGAAGATCCATTGGGATAAGCCACACCAACCAAAATATGTCGTTTCCAGATGTGCAACTTATATTGATATAACCACAAACTAACAGCCACGCCTATCTATGGATAAGATGTGCTGCTTGTAAAATGAATATTTGATGTAATGTCTGCACAAAGTGTAACATCTGTTGAGGTGAAACCCAAAACACCTGCATAATATATTGATGTGAATCAGTCACATACATAATATAAGTAATTGTTAATCAATTAATACAGATGGTATGAGGTGTGAACCTATGAAGCTGGTATGGCATGTTTGGCGTCAAACTGATGGACAATCACTCCTGATTCCAAATCTGGTCAGTGGTTATAATGAAAGTGGATGTATTAAAAGTTATAACAGCATAATGAAAATCATCAGTAAAGGGAGAATCAGTCGGGTCATAAATCCCAAAAGGACTGATATGGACCCCCTTCCGAAAGCCCGCCAAATGGATGACCAGCCATTGGGCCAGGAGTCGAATTCCTCCTGGTCATCCCTATTCATGAACTTTAGACCATAAAAACCTGGCACTTCAGAACAAAGGAGAGCAGAAAAGATCATCAGGCAGAAAGACCATCAGCCAGAGCAGAAAAAAATATCATCAGAGAAGAAAGACCATCAGCCCGGGAGAAGAGAAGCCCACAAGAAGCCCTCCGGTGAAGGCCCAGTTAAACAGAGAACAGCAACCAAGACAAAGCTTCACCAGGAGAGAGAATCCAAGGGGCTCCACTTCACTGCTCCAAACACTGCGCCTTCTTGAGTGCCATCATCCCATCAGCTCATCCACTCTGCAACCAACTGCCAAGACCCCCCTTTCTCTGCAACCAAGTAAACCAACTTCCTCTTATTCTAACAACCTAAAATGTTCTGTTAACTTGTTATAAGACTTTAGGGTCGTGTTTCCACAAACTTTGCTTGCGTTGCAGAACAGTATTTCCCTTTTAAGTTTACTCTTTTAAATCCGGTCATTGCATTTCCATAATTACATTCTTTGTTTCTATTTCGTTATTTTGTGTTTATTGTTTGTGTTAGGTGTAATGTCTGTCATATGTTAGTTGTAGTATTAGTTAGTAATAAATGCATGTCTTTTACACAACTTCAGCCTCCGTTCATTGAGTGCTCACAATTAGGGATGGGTACCGAAACCCGGTACTTAACCCGGTCCCGGTGCCTAATTATAAAAGACCGAAGTATCGATAAGCTCTGACGTTAACGGTTCTGCTGTCGGTACTGGAGAAATAAAAAAAAAAAATAAAAAATTTCCTATTTATTATTGTTAAATAAACATTACCTAGCATATTTTACCTGACCAGCCTTTTGTAATTTGCGATAATATTC
>JABFEA020000001.1:7948530-7969095 GCA_019775915.2 Cyphomyrus plagiostoma | reverse complement strand
GTACATGGTGGCTGCACTGCAGCGTACACACCTCACTGTACATGGTGGCTGCACTGCAGCGTACACACCTCACTGTACATGGTGGCTGCACTGCAGCGTACACACCTCACTGTATGTCACCAGAGATTATGCTTATTGTAGCTCTTCATTACTATATCAATGAGCTAACCAAGGGTGATTCTTGCAGCTACGCGTGTACTTATTTGTAATCATGCATATGTGTGGCACACGCACACATCACCAGAACACCCCTGTCACACACTCTCTCTCCAGGAAACGGAAGGATCGACAGGAAGGGGGCGCCCCCAGCGGATTCTCCAGCTTTCCCACAGATGGTGAATCTGATGAAGAGGAGGATTACGAGAAGGAGAGGAGGAAGCGAGGTGAGTCACAGGCATGGAGGAGCTGCTTGTTCCCCTGATTCCAAAAGCTTCTCTGTGCTTCTCCTCTGTGTCGTTCCTCAAACATCGGTTTGGAACTTGTTAAAATAGATATTTTTGTTTTTATTTTTGCATTTGCTCTCAAAACGTAGTTAGGAATTATTTTTGGTCAATGTGTGTCTGCTTTGGATTTTTTTTTAAAAAAGTACAAACAGCCAATGTTAATTTGATTCTCTCTCTGTACATCATTTCCCCCTCCACCTGCCATGTCACCCTCCCTTTCCTCTCCCATATCCCTCTTCTTTCTGCCCTCAGCTGTAGGGGGAGCTGCGATCGCCCCGCCGACCTCGCTGGTAGAGAAGGACAGAGAGCGTCAGTAAAATGTTTCAATATTATGCCACTAGGTGGCATTGTGAAACTAAGAATCTGTTCTTGTGTCCAGTACACTCATCTCAGCAGAGATGTGCACTACTGTATTTAGTTATGTGAAGGATTTCTTCCTCGATTCAGAATTTGCAACCACGTACCCTTATGATGACGACGGCCGGCCTCGCACCCACTCATCAAAGGCCGCCATCCCCCCTCCCATGTATGAGGATTCAGATCGCCCCCGCTCTCCACCCGGTCCCACCAGCTCATTCCTGGCTAACATGGGGTGGGTACTGTTGCCGCTGCCCTGCTGGGGCGAATTTTGAGGCTTTTATTGTGCGGTGGCAAGCTTGATCTACTGGATAATGACTCGGATGTCCTCTTGACTCTGTCCTGTTCACCCTCATCCCAGTGGGACAGTGGCACATAAGATCATGCAGAAGTATGGCTTTCGCGAGGGCCAGGGCCTGGGTAAGCATGAGCAGGGTCTCAGCACCGCCCTGTCTGTGGAGAAGACCAGCAAGAGAGGCGGCAAGATCATCATTGGAGACCTGACAGAAAAGGGTGGGTACATGCACGTACACACAAGCGCACGGTTGCTACGGTGCGGGTTGTTGAGTTCTGATGTAACCATGCCGATGTCTATCCAGCCGGAGCCAATCAGACGTCCGGGGGGGATTCTCCAAGTTGGGTGGCTGCGGCTGCAGGTCAGTCTCTCCATGATGCATTGAGTCTCCTTTGCTCCTGCTGCTGTTTTTGGTCTCTCGCACACCAAAGTAGGGGATTATTATCTGACAGTGTAGCTTAAGGGCAGGTGGTAGATGCTCTGAATCTGCTGGCTGGTTTGGAAAGTAGTTCACGCCGCACGGCCGGTTTGGGTCTCAGGGGCGGAGTTTTTCACCCCCAGCGCCACTTGGTCTGACTGTCACCTATGTAGCCGTTCCCCGGAGCTGTGACCTCGGGCACCATTTAAAGGTCGCAACGTTACATGTAGCTTCCATCCTCTGTCTCCAGGGGATGCTGCCAAGAAGCCGGAGAGCAACCCTCTGACGGAGATCCTCAAGTGCCCGACTAAAGTTGTCCTTTTGCGGGTAAAAGCATCACGGTGGCTCTGGGGGTGTAATGTCCAGTTTTTATAAGCCTTCCCCTTTTATTAATGGGGAACTTTGTCTCTGTACTTGAATATTTATTTTAATATATTTGTTTTGTGAATTCTCTCTCTTTGTGTTTTTTAAGGGGATTGGGGACCTTTTGAGAGAGAGATGATTGTTTTATTTATTTCACGGTAGAACATGGTAGGAAGGGGGGAGGTGGACGAGGACCTGGAAGCCGAAACTAAGGAGGAGTGTGAGAAGTACGGGAAAGTGACCAAGTGTGTCATCTTTGAGGTGAGGCCTGGGGTCCCACGATGGGTTCCCTAAGCTTTAAGCACTCATCATCTCCATGGTAGCCATTTTGTCATAGCATTCTTCTAAGCTCCGCCTTTGCGGGTGCTTCTGAAAGCTCACTGCTAATTTAAATGTACATAAACTCCTATTTATGGCATTCAGCCTCTTGTGCCCTAAAATCATGTTGCTGAATGTGATTGGATGACTCACGCTCCTTGGCTCCACCCCCCACAGATCTCAGACACGACGGACGACGAGGCCGTCAGGATATTCCTGGAGTTCGAGAGGGTGGAGTCCGCTATCAAGGGTGAGTGAGGGTTTAAGCTCGGCTTGTGGCTTGGCATATCGGCACAGACATGACACGACATGAGCTTGGCGCGCGGGGTGTGGCTGTCAGGTTGTCATGGTGATGCAGCCACCCTCAGATTGATGTTTGTGTTAAACGGCCATCCATATGGAATTACATTGCTGGCAGGCCAACCTCAGCCAAACCCCCCCCCCCCCCCGCATCCAACTGTCACCGTTTCGGTCCCCCGAGCCCTCCACAAAGAAGTATCACAAGTCCCAAGGGTTGCAGAATCAGAAAGCAAATTAAGGTGGTATGGAGATGATGCTGGATGCAGGTTTGCTTCTCCTTAAGAGGCTTGCTGGTCCTTGGCTGAAAGATTCAAATGTGATCACTGAAAGATGATCTTTTGGTTGAAAGATTCAAAGGCTTTACTTTCACTTGTACAAATACAAAGAATTGCTTGCGTACCTCCTTGCAGACATAAGCAACATATAGCAACAAAGGGCAATAAGTAGAAAAAAATAAAGTGAGAGCTATAGCAAGCAGTACACACACACACACACACACACACACGTTACGTGCACTGTCAAGTCACGAAACCCAGCACTGCATGAAAGATTTCAGTGTTTTTTTAGCCGTAAGGTTAAAATATCTGGCAGCCGCAGCAGGTTCTGGGGACGAGCCGCTCGCTGCCAGGTCTTAATCCCACCCAGGGGCAGCCGCACGTCCTGCACGATCTGACAGCACCACATGGCGCCCAGACTCGGGCGTGTATGACGGTTCTGCTGCTGGTATGCCAATTGGCGCACTTGTGCTTCCCGTTTCAGCCGTCGTGGACCTGAACGGGCGCTACTTCGGCGGACGGGTGGTGAAGGCCTGCTTCTACAGCCTGGACAAGTTCCGGGTACTGGACCTGGGGGAACAGGTGTGAGACGGGCCTGAAATATCCAGGGAAATACCAACGAAGGAGCCCGAAAGACTGCTGGCTGTTTGTTGCTGGCAACTATCGCTCTTTTTAGTTCATCTTGTGTCTAGAAGCACATGGACTGGAATGTGCTGGAAAGGTCTCTCATCAATAACATTCTGTTATGTACCTTAAAGGTGTATATTCAGTACAGGTTTCTGTCATGTCATAAGATGTGCACGGAATCATGGCTGTTCTTTTTCCCCAGTTGTAGTATTTTTGAAAAGTGCATAAGTTTTGTTAAGTCAAGACATTGGTGTTTTGGTGGCTTGTGAGTGAGAACTTGACAATAAATAATTTTTAGTGATTTTTTTTTTTGGAAATTTTAGAAAAATTTTTGGTGAGTGATTTATTTATTTGGATAAAAATCCCTCTCGGCTGTATGGGTTACCTGCAGATATTCTGATGCCTTTTCCCCTTTGTTGTGCTGATTGATTGTAAATACAGAACAGTTCTGATGTAGGGTAGCCCCTGGCCAGCAGAGCCCCCATCTGCTCCAAGGTAGGTGCAAAGGCTCATGGGAGAAGTCGCGTTCCTGTTCCTAAAAGAGTTCGTTGTACTGGGTCAGGAGAAATCTTGGACTCCTCCTCTTCTCCATTTGGTTACAGACTGTCCCAAGCGTTATGTGAGTGTGCCGGCTGCTGATTGAAGTATTCTCATGGGCGGGGGAGGTGTCTGTAGTGACTACTGAGCCAATCCGAAGGCAGTGTTAGATTACACACCGCCATGGGTTACCAGTCACACTGCAGTATCCCTGTGGCAAAATGTTATCAGACAAACATTGTCTAATTACATTATCTCAAAGCACTCTGCGTTATCCCAGCCAAGTGCCCCCACAGAGTGAGCCAAATGCGACAAGTATGTAAGTTACAAGCTTTTCACGTTTCGACAATAAACCACATCAATAAAAACCAAATGTCAGTTCCAGCTTATTACATTCATTTCTTTCAGCAGTGGCAGCGGTGGCTTGATGGTTAGGGAAGCACGTTTATAATTGAAAGATCGTGGGTTCGAATCCCCAACCGGCATGGCACCCCTGAGGTACCCTGAGCAAGATACTGCTCCCGGGGCGCTGAATTTGCTGCCCCCTGCTGGGTCATGAAAATCACATGTGGGTTAAATGCAGAGGACACATTTTGTGGCTGTGCACTGTGTGCACTGATCATTGTTGATACACCATTACACACACATTACTGTTCAGTGTATTTATCACTATGTAGGGAGGTTAAGCTTTTGGTTGTGTGTGTGATGAAAGAATCTAAGAAGCAGGATATGGAATCGCCTGCCTGCAGTCGCTCTCTAGATACAGTCCTTTGGTTCAGCATCAAATCTCCAATTGCTCTCGTGGCCGGAAGTCCAAATAGGCTGAAAACCTGACCGATGAGGGGAAACTCACAGAAAATTATCGTGATTCAACCGTGATGCAGTCATAACAGTCCCTTGCCTGTTGTCATAGCGAGTTCTGTATGTTTGTGTTTGGAAGGACTTTTCCATGCAATGTTAGTTTTCTTTGCTTGACCTAAACGCCACATGCCATGTTGTGCCACAGATCAGCGGAAACGTGAAGTGGATTGTCACACGCTTCCCCATCATGCCCTTGTCCAGATGCCCTCAGGTTCCTGATTGGCTGGGTTACTCACTTTGCTGAGTCGTGATATTTTACTTGTTAAACAGATTCATTTGTCTAACCCTAGATTCAGTGAAGGACAACAAATATTTATACTCAAAGTATGACATCTTCGTTATGGTTTAATTGTCTGCTTGTATTTGCATTATCCCATGCCAACTGCATATTAAAAATGCCAAATCTTTTCTCTTGTTTGAGTCTCATTTGATTTGCTTTGTTAATATGAGTTACACTGACATTGATTCTGGTGATGGTGTTATTAGTGTGACACACTAAGGACAGTGCAGCAGACTGGGATCTATTACTGTTTATAGGAATATGGTGCTTTCCAGTAGCATCAAAGTCTGTCCGTTATAATCAGTACTGACCTTCTATGAAGTCTCTCTCAATCTGGTCCACTGGGGCCCCCCAGATGCTCCACATTTTCGTCTCTCCCAACTCTCTACCAGACCATCCACATTTTTGCTGGGAGGGAGCAAAAACGTGTCTGGGGCTCCCCAAGTACCGGGGTAAGTGCCACTGCTCTCCAGCCCCCACATAAAGGACACAGTACAGCCAGTCACAGCCCCCAAGTGGACCTGTAGGCTATCAGGTCAGTTTTTATATATTGGAAAGTATATGCAGGGTAAGACCTGATTTGAAAGTGCCCCAAAATAGCTGCTCTTCAGGACATCAGGCACATTTAGTGAATGAAATAGTTTTATTTATCTTGTCTTGACATTTAGTAGCGTGCAAGTAAATGAAATACATGTTTGCAAAGCCGTAAAACACCAGCTACGAAAGTGTAATAAAACAATGCAAATAGGACGTATGCAAAAACAAATACATCAACAGTGTACGTATTGTTTATAGGCTGTGAATAGAACACTGCAGTATCAATGTGAATTGCAGTAAACATTTTTATGGGATGTTTACTGTTGTCCTGCTGTCCCCAGGACTCAGGACTGGATGTCACCAAAACAGCTCCCAGTGTGGGGTGCAGCTGCAGTGCTGTGATAAACGCAGTGACACAGACACCACAGAGCAGCCTGGCTTCTGGGGGATGGGGTGGGGGGGTTGCAGAAATAGCCCTGGCCTCCCCTCTGTCAGGTTTCAGGATGGCCGGGATGGGCCATGTAAGGGTCTGCATGTAGCCAGTGTATGCTTGCCGTGTGGCATGGGCATGCTGCCCGCCCTGGATCCTGTTTACAGTCCTATTTCTGCTGGGCTGTCAGTTCATTCATATTCAAAACAACTTACAAGACAGATGCCACAGCAAAACTGTTTACCGGTAGGCCTTAGTGTACAGCGTGTACAACGACGGCCAGATCCACCATGACGCAATTAGTGTAGTCAAAGCGCAAAGCCCAAATGTATTCGAGGACACATATGACTTTTTACCGGAAAGAAAGCTTCGTCAAACAAGACGAAGTGATACAGGAAGGGAATGCCGCATTAGGCTCACTTGCAACGCTAAATTTATGGCCAAAAAGTTGTTTTCATCTTGCTAAATTTTGCTTTTAATTTGATCACATTTACTGTCTCGCTCACGCGCCTGCATTGCGTGATCAACCCCAAGCTGGCTGGATCACTCACATTCATGAAAGACCCTTCGCTTGTTCCCTCTGCAACCCCGCAAAGGGCTGGTGAAAGTGGATTTGTTCATAGGTTTTTATTACTTTTGAAAAACGTTTAATTATTCTACACTGAAAAATTAAAACAGGGCTGTTGTTCGTTCGATATGTTTCTTCTCATTGCAATAGCTGAAAAATATTTAAATGTGTCATTTAAAATGTAATATTCTATATATGTTTGAGCTATAATTTTTACAGAGCAAACTGCAGAAACTATTTGCATTGAAGCAACTTTAAATATTTCGTGCGCTTGATTACTTCAAAATACTTCAGAAGTTGTCATTTTGCTGTCGCTGCCCGTATACATAAAGGAATTTGATGACAAGAATAAAATACGCTACGTTTATAACATTTATAGCGTTCTCCTTGGCCTTGTATTAGGTATTCCTACGTTGTTGGGTTGGTTAATGGGACCAAGCAGGTTACCTGGGGAGGGAAATCTCCTCGCCTTTTACTGCACATCTCACCAAACCAATACCGTGCGTTTTTGGAAAAAAGTTCTAACTTTTATGACAGAAAAAGATAAACAGCACAGTAAACATTAAAATGAAAAACCGAAATAAAAAGCTTCTTAAAACACGTATGATACTCGTTTGGGGAAATAAAGGCGGTTTCCCTCCCTAAGTGCACTAGCTCTTCCTGCCCCGCATGTTGGAGTCACATTAACCAGCCCATCCGTTAAAGTAACCGGATCAGGGAGTTAAAACTCGAACGTAGTCTGTGCATGATGTTAACCGATCAGCACGAACTGAAACAGGACCAGCTCATCCTCACAAGCTTCTTCGCCCCAGAGCCTCTCTGATTGTCAGGCACCCGGAGGTGGCGGTCATTTCGTTTTTTATCCAGCATAGGTAAAAAAGGGACTTTACTACTGGAGATGCAAAGTACCAGATCCAGATGAAGGTCCCATGAAGAAGGACAGCCATACCCAACTATTGCTGCCACCTTAAAATCTCCCGTTTGAGACATTCAGGCGCCCAAGTGAGCTCAGTGTTTCCTTAAACTACTCCAGTCAACCGAGTCACGTGACATTAAACTGAATAATAACAATGATAATTGTCTAATTACGGTTTCGGGGAAATTAATGTTTTCTATAAGGCAAGATGCTGGATCTCTCTTCCCTGGCAGGCAGGACGGACGGGAGTACAGATAGTGTTTGTTTAATGCTAAGGTGAGGTTCCAGCTTTTCAAATATGTAAAAAAATCGTGTACAAAAATCTAATTTGTAGTCCTATCGATGCTTTTAAATCAGTTCAATTTTATGTAATTCTCCAGGTGTTTTGTTATGTTGGAAGCCGCCGAATTGAAGTGATGTTATTTTTAGTTCCTGTACGGGGTCAGTTAAGGGAACTCGCAGATTTTACCGTAATGACTGAGCTGTGTCGGGACAGACAGCAGGAGACGTTGTCCAGGTCCCGTAGGCAATGGCCGCGCCTGGAGCAAGCTGGCATCCCGTGGAGGGAGTGGGCTCTCATCTGGGAAGATGAGCTGCCTTGTATGCGTGTTGATTTTGTCACCGACGAGGAAGCCCTACTTGTCACACTCTCTGACGGCGACACTGAAGTTTACATATCAATAATAACAATGAAAACAATAGAGATGCTCGGACCCCTACTTGGATAAAGGCCACAGTTTTGCAATTGTTACAACTTTCTGACGTTTCTGTGTGATACTTTAACTCTAAACTGCAGCTCCCTCAACACGAATATTGCTTCATTGAAGAAAAACGTTTTTTCTTTTTCGTATTATTTTACGTTGTTTCTTAGCAACTGAGACATGCACATTAACAAGATAAGCGGTACCTTGATTTTACCTATTATTTTGCTTATTGTATATCAAGTGCTATTGGGAATTATCAGTTTTATAACTTTGTGCTTTGGGAATCTGTTGGCAAACGCGCAATGGGCACGTAAACAGGTAGTAAAATGACTGATTTGACACCCTTCCCCGGAAATTAGTTTGAACTCCCGCTCGACAACATCTCCCGATGGTGACCTATCGATCGAGATGCCGGACACCCCACGGAATTTATTTCTGGCTACGAGCTCGACGTGCAGACGATATTGCTGCCTGCCCAGTCGTGTCGTTAGTCCTATTTTAGGGGGGTTATTACCCTAAAATGTTTTAGCCCTCCAAATCAATGTGTATTTATTGTCTTAAGCCATTAATAGCTTTTTATATGAATTACCATTTACTCGTTTGCCAACCCCCCCCCTCTAAAAACACACAACTCCCCTCTCCATTCATCTCTACGCCCCTGCTGCCAATCGTTATTCTACAGTAGCAGAGGAACTCATGTCGCTTAAGAAGCCCTGGAATTTTAATACACCCTGGAATTTAACAAAATACATATATATCACACAAATATTCCTAAAAAGATAATAAAACAATTATTTTTATATCTTTAGTAATAACGTTACAAGTGTTTGTCAACGGTATAATTGTGTTAAAATATTTAGTTACAATTATTTTAACAAAAAAGCGATAGCGAACGCACTACAATAAAGCAATTGTCCACATCACTTTTACTCATTTATTATCTAGGCGTAGACGTCCTTCCACTCGGTAGGTACAATGGCCATGCCGACGCATGAGTCCGCACGTGCGCAGGGGATGCCCTTAATCTTTTGGAATGTACCAGAAATGAGCCAGACTGTGTAACTGATGAGTCACAATATAAATTTCCACGCTTTCATGTCTTCGATTTTTATTTCGAATATTTAGTTTTGTGTAATTGGTATTATTAAATGTGTGCAATGTGTTAAGTGTGCAGAAAAAAACTTCTGTTTTAGAAGATAAAATAGATCTCTATTGATTCCCATAAGTGAAAATTTTGATTCACTAGCATGGAAAGAGATAAATACAACATATGATAATTTATATAAAAATGAATAAAACAAAGCATACGGTACATAATACTAGATAATAGATATGCAAAACTATTTTAAAGGAATGTTTAGGCTTGAATTATAAACCCAAAGAATACCAAAATATTGGTATTATTTTACGCAGCTTTATCTTGAATTGTATATTTCGTCACACTTCATGAATAGGCTCTTTCAAGAGTTTAAAGCCCGATTTTTACACTTTAGAAGCCCACAATAGAGGGTCCAAGCGTCTGGTACATTTCCACGTCCAGCCCACCAGGGGGCGCAGCAGGTCACCCCGGCGTAGGCTGGATCAGTATGACTGAATGACGGAATTTCTGGGCGTCACACGGATCACGTTTCACATCCTTAGCCTCGCCGTTAAAAGGGACTCCGGGAGTCAGCCTAGGAAACCGCAGCAGTGAGACAGAGACTGAGAGGGTCCAGTGCGCGTCCCACCGTATCCTCCAGCTGAGTCGGATAAAGGAAGTGAAAACGGAAGGGGATTTCTATATACGCAATACCAGACACTCGTGATCGTGTCGGTTTCCAGTTACTCGGATCTTCTTTCTTTCATTTTGCGATCATTAAGGAATGCCAACTGAGCTCACCCAGAACAGGATCCAAAAAATCTGGATTCCCACTAGCGATGATAAACCAGTGGTGTCGCAGAAATGTGAGTATATCGTGTCGGTATATAGCCGGCACCACGAACTAGTTACTCATTGTGCTGGTATCATCCATATCAGTATTTTGTTAATTTTTACATCAGAACTAAAGATCACCCGTGGATGTCGAATTAGTATAAATTAGCAGGTTACTTTATTCCCGGTTTATAGGGAGCGCGTGCTTGGGCACTAAATGCCCGTGTAGAGATGAATAATCCGATTATACATCATGGTGCGTTGGATTCCGGAATGAGAGCCTGCAAAATTCAGCCTCCGTAAAACGTATTTAATTTGCGAGGAGCTGGTCTAGGAATTGAGGCTTTGACACATCTGTATCTGTTTAGCACAGGCGGGTCAGACATACTTGGGAACAGGTTGGGAGGATTTCTGTGCGCATCAGGTGCCTTGACTCGTAATCTTATATGCGGTTTAGTTTAACGAGGACCGTTTTAAAATGCTGATGTGTATGCTATACATCAATCACGAATATACGTAAAGAACCCGGTTAGACGAATGTTCTTAAAATATAGTTAAATCTTGTACAGTCTTCTGATTTAATTCGTTTTTATATTCCTAGAAATTGATTATATATTAGTAACTAATTAGATTTCGCCGGCATTGACATGTGCATGCATTTAAGAATTGCGGAGGGCAATTCCTCCGGCGTCCCTGAGTCACCCGGATCTAATTCACGAGGTGAAGGGGATTACATTTCCATGGTAACAGTCTGATAGTGGTGGGTGGCAACAGCGCCCTCGTCACTCCCTGCGTGTAGGACGAGGTCCTACGATTGGTCGGCCTGAATGCAGCTGTATGGCACCAGAAAGGCTGACCAGTATGAGTGCGATGGTCGTCCACCGGAACCTGAATAATTTATGCTATTAAATCCCATTGGTGTCCTACAACTAGATAAAAAGGCGATTCTCTTTGTGAAATGTCTCTAAACAACTTTAAAAAAAAAAAAAAAAAAAAACGCTAGTCTATCCTAGTGCTATCCCGAGCATGAATAATGGAGACTTGCATTCACATTGATGATTTGAATTTATGTTGCTATGGAGTAAGTGTTGGCTCTTTGCTATTTCCACAGCTTGTGGGGGCCCTCACTTGGCCAACCCCCCCACTGTCATTGTGATGGTGGGCTTGCCTGCTCGTGGGAAAACCTATATTTCCAGGAAATTGACCCGCTATCTCAACTGGATTGGCATGCCTACCAAAGGTATCGTGCCCCCTGGGTCTGGCTCTGCCCCTGACCATGCATAGAAAGCAAGCCGTTCTGATGATCTTCCAATCTGACTCTTCTTCTCCATCAATAGTTTTTAATGTTGGTGAGTATCGACGAGAGATGGTCAAACACTACAGCTCCTACGACTTCTTCAAGCCCGACAACCAGGATGCCATCAAAATCAGACAGTGAGTGAGAACCAGAGGATTGTGGGACCTGGGGAGTGACTGGGCTTAGTCTTACTCATCCCTTCTCCACAGACAATGTGCCTTGGCAGCCCTCAGAGATGTGAAGACCTACCTGACAGAGGAAGGTGGCCAAGTTGCTGTAAGTGGCCCTTGAGACTGAAACAAAATCGACATGTTCCTCACAGTGCAAAGAACATGCTGTACGTCGTATATCAGTGTTTCCCAACCCGGTCCTCAGTGCCCCCAGACGGTCCACGTTTTTGCTCCCTCCAAGCTCTGGGTAGGGACCTTGGAGGGAATAATAATATGGGTGGTCTAGCAGGGAGCTGGGAGGAATTGAAAATGTGGAGAGTTTGTGGATCCCTAAGGATCGGGTTGGGGGGGGGGGATGCTGGTATAGAGGGTCAGCCATTAGCACTATTCTTCAGGGTCTTTCTGCATAACATGCATACGTTCTCCTCTTCAGGTGTTTGATGCCACAAACACGACAAGGGCAAGAAGAGACCTTATCCTGAATTTTGGCAGTGATAATGGATTCAAGGTTAGGGACTTTTCAGACATTTAAGTGACTATTTTCAATACAGCACCCCCAGTATTCAAACAAAATGCTTCTTCTCCTATTCAGATATTCTTTATTGAGTCCATCTGCGACGAACCCAGCATCATTGCTGCAAACATCATGGTGAGCCTTTCTATTTTTGATTCTTCTCTAACTTTGTTGATGTTGGTGTAGCTCCGACTCTCGAATGCATTTACAGCTGATGCCTTTGCTCTCTCTGCACAGGAAGTGAAAGTATCATGTCCAGACTACCAGGACTGCAATAAGGCAGACGCCATGGAGGACTTCCAGAAGAGGATTGAATGTTACCGGGCCTTGTATGAACCCCTGGACCCTGATGGGAATGACAGGTACCTACGTACATGTAGTGCAGCCTCTTCCCAGTTGAGGTGCTGCAGTGTGTAACCCTGAATAGTGCTGCTTAATTTGATGTAAATATGACACCTTGGTAAGTCTCAGTCCGAGAGAGGCTGTGTGCATTGTTTTCACATGCAAAACACCCTCTGCTCCTCAGAAACCTGTCCTTCATCAAGGTGATTGATGTGGGCCGCAGGTTCCTGGTCAACCGCGTCCAGGACCACATCCAGAGCAGGATCGTGTACTACCTGATGAATATTCATGTGCAGCCACGCACCATTTATCTCTGTCGCCATGGCGAGAGCGACCACAATCTGCAAGGCCGACTGGGTGGGGATTCTGGCTTGTCTGTCCGCGGCAAAAAGGTACATGGTTGTAATAAGGACTGCTGATACAGGAAATGTGGGATGGTATTTGATAGGGATCTTTATGACCTGCATTACTTCATGCAGTGAATCTTTTGTAAATCTGGTTATAAGGGCTTTAGTCTGGGAGACAGTCTTTGCCTTCAAAGGCTGGAATCCTTAAGTCCTTAGTCAACCAAGTCTTGGCTTACCTTGATTGCCCTGTCAGTTTTCAACAGCACTGGCCTGCTTCGTGGAGGAGCAGAAACTGCAGGATCTGAAGGTGTGGAGCAGTCAGCTACGACGAAGCATTCAGACTGCCGAGGCACTGGGTTTGGTCTACGAACAATGGAAGGCACTCAACGAGATTGATGCGGTAAGGTAGCCTCCTGTCTCCCAGTGACTCACACTCTGTGAGCACATGCCCTCGAGCCCTCGAATGATGCGACACATCTTCACGTACAGGGCGTGTGTGAGGAGATGACCTATGAGGAGGTGAGGGATAGGTTCCCGGAGGAATTCATGCTGAGAGACCAAGACAAGTTCTACTACCGCTACCCTAGGGGCGAGGTACGAGCTTGCACATGTCCCAGCATGTTGTAGTGCAGGGGTGGGCAATCTTATCCAGAAAGGGCCGTTGGGCTTCCAGGTTTTTGCTGCAACTCCTTAATTAGATTACTAATTAGAGAACTGATTGGCTGAAGAGTCCTCATACCTCAGTTTGAACAGCTGACCTGAAGGTTATCCCAAAAACCTGCATACACAGTGGCCCTTTGTGGATAAGATTGCTTGCCCCTGTTCTAATGCTAATTTCATAGCATGTATTACTGGGTCCATGTCCCGTGTTTCAAATGCAAGAGTTGCAGTGCATTTGAATTAACAAGAGCTGTGCCATGTTTAGCCATCGCATGGTATTAGCCTAAGGCCTTTCCTCATATCCCCTATAGTCGTACCAAGACCTGGTTCAGAGGCTGGAGCCTGTCATCATGGAGCTGGAGAGGCAGGAGAATGTGCTGGTCATCTGCCATCAGGCAGTCATGCGCTGTTTGCTGGCCTACTTCCTGGACAAGAGTGCAGGTGAGATACTGTTCCCCTTACCTCCTTGCTTTTACTTTTCCCATTCCTGAACTTGGTGTGAGCAGATGACTTCCTGTTTCAGACGAGATGCCGTACCTTAAGTGTCCACTGCATACGGTTTTGAAGCTTACCCCAGTGGCTTATGGTGAGTTGGTAGCATATGGCTTGTTTGCTTGCTTGTGTGGGCTATGACATGGGCGTGACTTCACTGTTCTGGTTCTTTGCACAGGGTGTAAAGTGGAGTCCATCTCGCTGAATGTGGATGCTGTAAACACACACAGGGACAAACCAGAGGTACGTAGGCAGGAGCTCAGTCCTTAAACTGCTGTATTATATTCAGTAGGGTTATCCTGGTCCTTGACCCCTTAATCATGCCTATGCAGGAGGTGAAGAGAGGACCTGGCCTCCTGATCAGGCGGAACAGTATCACCCCTCTGACCAGCCCCGAGCCCACAAAGAAGCCACGTTTCAACAGCTTATCTCCTACCCCCCCTGCCTCTCCGTGTGTTCCTGGGGTTCCTCCTTTTCTAGGACAGGTCAGTCAGGAACTCTGGTTGGAGGAAACAAGACAACAGCAGTCTTCTTGCTTGCGGATTCACGCACCTTTCAGCTAGCAGGTCTCACCCAGTAGAACTAAGTGGAACTGAATGCAATTCCAGTACAGCAAATGGTGTTTTCTGGTTTCTCAGACCTTTTGTAGATCTTTAAGTTCTGCTTTTAATGTGATGCTTTTTTTTTTTCTCTTTCTTTTGCTGTTGCACTGTAGACTGTCTGTTAACCTCAGATGTTCTGACTGATTTCAGGATCTGAGACCCCCGTCTGGCATCCAGCAAGCTTGACTGGCTCACACAGGCTTTGTCAGAATTGGACATCTCTCCTCCTTTTGGAGATAAAATGCTGCTTAGTGTTCTCTTCTCTTACATGTACTTGTTTGACATCTTGTTGACTCTGTTTAATACAGTATAAACCTTAACTCCTCCCAAACAAAACCTCGACAAACGACAGAATTTTGGCACTTTTTAAAAACAAAGGATTTCCTAGTTTGGGGCATCCTACTTTGTGTGAATATCCCTGGAACGTCTGCAGAATCTACCATCCTTATGGGAGCATTTCATTTTGTCCTTATAAGGCAAGAAAGCATGCATTTGTTTCTGTGTATATGACTGAGAGTGTTCCTGTATAGGATGTAATATTTCAGTTAGTGGGTGAAAGGAACTCACATGCTGTTATTGTTTGTTTTTATATATATTTTTTTCCTGAAAATTTTGTAAAAATGGCTTAAACGTGCATGATTTTTTTTTTTTTTTTTTTTTTAGGTCTGTCAGGCTTTCAGATGATAAAGGAAAAATTGCAGGAAGCTACAAAAGAGGAAATATCACCAAAGTTTTTTTTTTTTTTTTTTTTTTTTGTAAGCTATCAGTGTTGGTTTCTGGTAACTTTTGGTGAGCTGATACGGTTCCTGCGTTGTGTGTATGTGTTTTTTAGTATATACATGCGTATACACACACGCACCAGTGAGCGGCTATTCAAAAGGGCTTCATACACCATCATCAAATCAGTCTTGTTTCCTGCACTCTTGAAAGAACATGCTTCTCATAGACACTCAATATCCCTCATGTTATGTTCACGGTTGATGTTGAGTTACAACACAGAACAAAGCATTTCCAAAGCCTTGTTTTTCTTCCCAGCCAGGGTTCTTACTCTGCATATTTGCCCTTAAACATATTGAGATGCTAATTTACGTTCGCGACTGAGATTTATGGGATAATGGTTCTGTTTTATGCACCGATGGCAGGGAAGTGACTGGGGCTTGATGCACTTTACGGCCGTGTGTTCAGGTGGGATGGAGGCAGTTTGATTTGGCCTCTGCACGGAGCCTGGTCCTTCTCATACGCTCTGGGAGGGCCGGCTCCCCCCTTCGGGCCTCCATCTCTGCTGCTCTCGGTCACACGGGGTTCGGTCACTCGTGGCCTGGACGTTCAGTGTGGTTAAGGGAATGGTCTGGTCCTCGATTTCAGTAAATGAACATCTGACACCTGTGGCCGAGGGTGTGTGTACGTGTGTGTGTGATTCTTGTTTGAAACCATATCAGTGCTGATTGTTAACATTTCTCCAAGAGCGATAGTTCTACTTTACACACAATCTGCCCTATCTGTTTACAGGTGTATTTGAATAACTGTTGGCGTGTAAGTTGATTTGTCAGCATTTCACTGCGGTACTATGAACTGTAGCTGGAGACAATGAGGATGCCCTTTTTTGGGCGCTGTATTGTATGTGCCTGGGAAGCTGTAATTGTTCAGGGAGTGATACAGACTGCAGGGCTTGGTTTTGTGACCAGATAATCAGTCTTATTTTGGGACAGACACTTGAATGTGTTGGTGTTCTCTTTGTACTATTTATTTATTTTCATTTTTTTTGTAGGAGCACAGCAGATATTGTGAAACTGTAATTTGTATACTCCCTGTCTAACAACAGGCTGGCCTACCATAGTAAAAATGTATATATTTTATATTTTCTGGACTAATAAAATCTGTTAAAAGTGTTCTGTTTTATTAAATTTGTGATGTCATTGTATGAAGTGTGAAGCTATGCGAGTTTGGCACATTGGAGCCTCTCTGTGTGTTTCTCATTGCTTTGGTCTCCTTCCCACCAACAGTACTCCTCTTTAATTTACACACATGCCAACACCCCGGTCGAGGCCTGCCCCCCCAACTCTGGCCTCGTGCCTGAGGTTTGAGGTTGTATAGTCAGTCCAGGTGGGTGTTTGTGTTTCACCCCAGTGCCCATTATCAGTTTTAATGTGTTGCCACAAATTTTCACAATGACAGCCTTGGTTGACTGACCTGTAGGTGAGTCTGTAGCCAGAGAGACCTCATCCATAGAAGTAAGTTTGTAGCTCTGGGGAGCTATGCAGCTGGTGATGGTGCAACGGTGCATTAAGTGCAACACTGTCCCCCCCCGGAAGTTGGCTCAGCTGCTTCCTCATCTCTGACGTTCGTCCTGCGTAAGCTAAACTGATATGGACTTTTTTTTCCTACAGCAGGGAAAAGGACAGTGAAACGTAAGACTGTCGCTATTCTTTCTCCCTTTGTGCTCTTGAGCACCTGACCAGGCTGGCGGCATCTATCCCAGCTTTCCCAGAAAGCTTGAATTTCTCGCGGTCCGCACCGCTGGGTTCTTCCTGGTTATTTGCGATTCATTTTGTGAACTGGGGTGTTGAGGGGGGAATGAGGAAGGTGTCCGGCGAGGAGGCAGAGATGTCTTTTGGTGCTCGCTGGGTGCCAGACAAAAACTGTTCAGAGAAGAAGCACCTTATTGGCTGATCATAGCCACCAGGGCTCTGTGAGGTCCTGGGAAAGTGTGGTATTGGCTGTGGGTAGAACATGTGAAACAAGAACCATGAACCTTAGTAAAAACATACCTGTCTGTGTCTTTTTGCTGTTTGTCTCCTGCATTTGTTTAGCAGAAGCATTTATCTAATGCAATGCAGAATTGAGAAAGCAGGGTCCACTGGTTCCTGGAGCAATTGAGGGTAAGGGCCTTGCTCAAGGGCCCAGTGGTGACATCACTCTGCTGACCCTGGGATTTGAACTGCCAACCTTCTGATGACAACCCATGGAGCAGCACATTGGGCCACTTTAATTAATATCCTGTCCATTATTTTTCACAGCACAACCACAAATTTAGTGAGAAGCACAGGAAGGCGATAACATCACAGAAAAACTGCAGCATCAACTTCCGATTTTTGTTAGAATATGTGCCGTCCTTTCCTGATCTTTAACCTTATGGTTGCCATAAAAGACACAAAGCCAAGGACACGGAACGGGCTGCTGTTCCCACTTTCACTTTCTTGAAGTGAGTCGAGAAATAAAGTTTACGTTGCAACTGAATGGCTTTGGGTGGCTAGACTGCAGAGTGTACCAGGAGAAAGTCAATGTGTTTCTATGCAAATGGACAAAAACAAGCTTTGTTTTTATGCTAAACATCTATCCATTCCTGCAGCAAGGAGTGGATTTAACTTGCCGTGTCATGCAAGGTATGGTGGCACATCTTTGCATGTGAGTGTGTGAGCCATACTCATGCATATTTACCCACCAGGCCACACTATCGGAGACCACAGGAGATAATGCGTGTCACACCTGCTGCCAGATGAGCTTAATACAGGTCATGCTTACCCCTAGCAAGGCTGGCTGAGGACTAGCTGGACTTTCCTTTTCTCCATCTTCTAGAGATTTCACACCATTCATATTCTGACAGCAGCAAAAAGTTGCAACAGTCTAGTCATGAAATGAAGTGTCTGCACTAAGAGCTCAGTTGCATATTTTGGTAAATAATGGTGAAATACCCATTATGTTAACATATGGTGCTGCAGTGTGACAATAGCTTTAGATTCTCTTAGCTCAATTCGGTTCAATTTTATTGAAATTGGGCATTTTCACAGCAGGGGGTGGTACAGTGGTTAGGACTGTTGCCTCACGCCTCTGGGACTAGGGTTGCCAACCTTGGTCGGCCAGCTGTCATGAGATTTTCAATTCGAGGCAAGCCTGCATGTCATGCAGAACTAGCCTACTATTACTGACTAGTGAGAAAGGTGTGGCCGCTGTGGTGCATCCAATGAGAACACAAAAATATGTTCTCCGGAACTTTTAATAAAGGGCTTTAAACAACACTCTGTACTTGTATGGTTGTTTGTGTGTGTGTGTGAAAGTAGAAATAAGAGAAATAGAATAACAAATATAAATGCTACGTATGCAGATTCCAGTGTAAAACAAACAGTTCACAATATTACCTTTATCGTTATCTTACAGTAACTTTAAGCTGCCATCCCGCAAGTTTAATTAAGAAGCAACGATAAATAATTATAATACACAACGTCAATTAAATAAGACTGGCTGAGATACATGAGTAGATAAATATAGACCGTTTACCATAAACATAGGCATTGCATGGTGTCCGAGGTAAATGCTACATTAATTTACGTAACAAATTCACAGAATAAAAACGTACACTGACTGACATTTGATATTTGGCTGATCACAGCCATTAGGGCTCTGTGGGGCCCTGGAAAGGTGTGGTATAATGGGAAAGTGTGGTATAATGGGAAGGTGTGGTATAATGGGAAAGTGTGTTATAATGGGAAGGTGTGGTATAGCCCTCGTATAATGCACATACAGAAACTTATGGGTATCTGAACGCACACAACCAAAAAATGCCCAGCACGGTATATCGCTTTCTTCTCCGATACAACTAAACCCACGTTCTATAAGAAGAAAGAAAAAAGACATGGCGAGGATAATGTCCAGCTTACGCCTGCCTCAGTCAGATTTCCTATTGGTCACGAATCTCTGGTGAATTCGTCCAATGCGAATGGACGGCTCCCCCCCTTATCCTGCTCAGCTCGCACCAGATAAGCAGGCTAACCCTGAGCCCTGCAGCACACTGCATGCACAATTACATGTACATTGTAAATAGTCTTGCGTGCCCTGCGATGAGTTGGCCTGGGTTGTTTCCTGGCTTGTGCCTGTAGCTTCTGGGACATACCCCTAAATAGAACAAGTACAAAGTAGTTACAGAAAATGTATGGAAGCATTTTCACAATATTGCATCATCTCAAAGTGCTTTACATTATCCCAGCCCAAACCCCCGAGTGTACAAACCAGAGATGACCCTGGCAAGGAAAACTCCCTGGAAGGAAGAAACCTTGGGGGAATCAGACCCACAGGGGGAGCCCATCTTCCAGGGGCCGGCAGAGGAAGCCCTAACCCTAACCAGACCCACAGGGGGAGCCCATCCTCCAGGGGGCAGCAGAGGCAGTCAAATTTCTCCAAGCTTTGAGGGCAAAAAAATCCAAAATGGGCTCTTTTATTATTATATTAATTAGTACAAAATAAAGACAGAGATAGCATACATCAGCCCCGTACCCACAAAAGCTAGTAGTGAAACCAGGCATTTGTGTAAAAACTTAGATACTGTATGATTAGTAGTAACTTGGCTCTGAGGTAGACTTTCCCCCCAGAGGTTTATCTGAAGCCTGCTGCTCACCTTGGTGCTCACAATCTGATGCCCTCAGGGTCATTTCAAGGTCACCAATAGTCATGTAAGGCTGGTGAAATCAGGTGTCACAAAGTCAGAACATGTGGATAAGGAGCCGTGCTTGACGCAGCGGACCGATCGGCTGACCAATCCCGGTGCCTTTTCCCCCACATAAAGGACATAAATGTAACCGTGTGAAGCCCAAGATATCAGCTGGTAAACAGTCAGCGCACAGGGCGACACGCCCAGCGGGAGCCCTGCAGACTCTGAATTCACACACAGATCAGGGTGAGGGGGTTGATCCACAGGAGGCCAGAGCTGGTTTCCTTTCCGTAACTTGCTGATAAGGTGTGACGTTCTTATTCAGTAAAAGGAGGCGCAGGAAGCTTTGATGCAGCCCCACCTGTTAATGCAAAGTGGCTCAATTTGCCTGTGTTGTCCTCTCACCCAGAGAAAACTGACGTTCCTACATATGTCTATTTACACAATGAAGGAAGTGGTTTATTGGTTAAAGGGACAGCAGGGGCGGGGCGGGGGGGGGGGGCAAAAATAAGAAATCAGCAAAGAGTTGTACAACAATTCATTCATATTGTGACAAAGAAACCAGGTCGGGGTTATGG
>JABFEA020000001.1:7920679-7948430 GCA_019775915.2 Cyphomyrus plagiostoma | reverse complement strand
AATCTGGATGAAAATAAAGGGTGAGATGTTGCATAAGCTTGTGGAAACAATGGCATGACAAATGTGCGCCATAATCAGGTTAAAGGCGATCCAACGAAAAATTCAAATTCAAATTTTTCTCCTGCTAGTTTGTTCTGTTTCCTGGGTGATTATGTCAATGAGGGTTATAGCATTGAAATTAAATGCAATAAATGATTATCAACTAAGCTTTGTTAAAGCAGAGCTCTGTGCCATATCACCTGTGGTACCACCTTATCTAACTGTCATAAACTCCTGAAAATATTATTTTGTTACAAAAATAAGAATTCAGCACTGTGTTGTCCAACAATTCATTCATCTTCTGACTCCTCATCCAGGTCGGGGTTATGGGAGCATTATATTGTATTAATCACCAGGAAAAGTGATGTATTCCCTCTGTGCAGGTACAGACAGTGTGATTAGTGCACATACAGTGTGATCAGTGCATGTTCTAACAATGTGACCAGTGCACTATTTCACAGCCTGATCAGTGCATGTACTCACAACCTGAACAATGCATTTACTCACAGCCTGATCGGTACATGTATTCACAGTGTGATCAGTGCATATGTTCATACAGCACGACTACTGCACATCACACAGTATGGTTTTAGGGTTTTAGGTGGTAGAATGGTAGTCTCCTGGGTCAGATGTAAGTTGTAAACAGCATTGAGTGTGTCTCTTAGTCTTTAGAAGAGATCCTTCATCAGAAAGGCTGAGGTAGAGAGAGAGAGCGCGAGAGAGTGAGTGAGAAAGAGCGCAAAAGAGCGAGCAAGAGAGTAAGAGAGACAGAAAGAGGAAGAGAGAGAGAGAGAGAGAGAGAGAGAGAGAGAGAGAAACTTCAACACTGTGGTTTCCGTCAGCTGACAGGAGACACTCATCTGAACTGGAGTCAAATAAGGACAGTGAGCAGCCTGCGGAATAACTGAGGGGGGATGGAGCTGGGAAAAGCAAACAGCCAACAGCACGGTCTCCTCCCCTGGACTGCAGACTGCTGCTGGGGGGCCAGCCTCAGTGGATCCCAGCCAACTAAGGGACATACGCACCAGCTGAGGTCTGGAGCTCCAACCAGGATTCCGTCATGAGCTAAGCGAGGCTGCCCATTGGCTGTTATGACCAAGAAGGTAGAGAGTATTTCAGTCAGCCATGTATATTCTTCATACACCCAAGAAAGTAGCTAAGATTTAACATACAGTCATGTGAAAAAATTAGGACACCCCATTAAATATTTAGTTCTTTATTAAGAAATATAAACACATAAGTATTAGATCTTCTTTCAAATTATATCTGTAGATAAAGGTGATATAATTGCTTCATCTATGCAAAAACAAGAAACAAATTCACTTATTTATGAAAAGAAATGAACTAAGATGCTAATTTCCACTGAGGAAAAAGATAGGAGACATTCATCACTATTTAAAATTCCTAGGACTAAATAAGGGGCGGCATGGTGGTGCCGTGGTTAGCACTGTTACCTCACACGTCTGGGACCTGAGTTCGGGTCTCTGCCTGGGTTACATATGTGTGGAGTTTTCATGTTCTCCCTGTGTCGTTGTGGGGTTTCCTCTGGATACTCTGGTTTCTCCCCAGAGTCCAAAGACATGCTGAGGCTGATTGGAGTTCCTAAATTGCCCATAAGTGTGCATGTGTGAGTGAATGGTGTGTGAATGTGCCCTATGATGGGCTGGCCCCCCATCCAGGGTTGTTCCCTGTCTCGTGCCTGTTGCTTCTGGGATAGGCTCTGGACCCCCCATAACCCAGTAGGATAAGCAGGTTGGAAAATGGATGATTAAAATAATGTTACAGAGCTTTTTGTGGGAGCCTGTCTTATTTAAACTGCAGACATTTAGTTTGATTTGCTTTAGTTTGTTGAAATGAGTGATATCATCTTAGTGAGATCCAAAGAGCTCTCAGAGGCCTTCTAAAAGAAGCTTGTAGATGCATACGAGTCTGGGAAGGATATAAAAAGATCTCAAGAGAGTTTGTAATCAGCCATTCCACTGTCCAGAAAATAATTTTCATTTAAAACAACTGCCAGCTTGGCCAGGGCAGGCTGTCCAAGCAGGTTCAGCTCAAGAACAGACCCCAAGATGCTGAAATAAGTTCAAAAATACTAAAATGTCATCATGGATCATAAAGGAAGCTCTTTCCACAGTTGATGTCAAGGTACATGCATCTACCATCAGAAAGAGACGCACAAGTTTGATTTACACGGGAGCTGTGCAAGGAGGAAATCCTTGCTGTCAAAAAAACATCTGAGCAACACTGAAGTTTGCCAGAGACCCACCTAGATAAAGACCGGCCCCTAGACGGGACATTTGGAACAATGTGCTTTGGACAGATCTGAAATTGAATTATGTGGGCGCAGTAGCAGAGGACATGTTTGGCGTAAACCAAAGACAGATTTTGAGCAAAAGATCTTCATGCCAGCTGTGAAGAATGGGGGTGGAAATGTCATGGTTTGGGGCTGCTTTACTACAGCAGAACCTGGCAGGCTCACCATCATAGAATCTACTATGAATTCTTCATCATATCAAAGGATGCTTGAGGACAATGTGAGATCATCTGTCCAGAAGGTGAAGCTGAAGTGGGGGTGGATCATGCAAATGACAATGACCCAAAACACCCCAGTAAATCTGCCAAGGAATGGCTTACAGGAAATATATGGAGAGTTCTGCCATGGCCAAGCCAAAGCCTGGATCTGAATCCTATTGAGATGCTGTGGGGTGATTTGAAGTGGAAGTGCATGCAAGACACCCTTCAAACATCACACAGCTTAAGGAATTCTGCACTGGACAATGGAGAAAACCTTCTGCTGGTTGGTGTCAGAGATTGATAGATGGTTATAGGAAACGTCTCATTGAGGTTATTTCAGCCTAAGGGGGAAATACTAGCTATTAGGGCACAGCAACTTTTTCTCAGCAGGAATTGACATCTTAGTTAATTTCCTTTGTTAAATAAATGAATTTGTTTCTTGTTTTTGCATAGGTGATGTCACCAGAAAGCGCCAACCGGAGAGCAGGGTTTCCGATTTTACCTTAAGGAACGGTCCTACCTTCATGTCCCCTCAGGTGTAGTTTATCTGACTTCCTGTTTATCCGGCAAACTTACATGATCCAGGCAATCACACTTGAGAATTATTGCTGAGTATAACACTGTGAGCGCCAATTAATTACAGCTAAGCATTAATTGAGCACTTACTCGTTAACCCATGCCTTCACCACTACACTGGATCTCCCCTTTGTTTAGAGATCACCAGGGCTAAGCAAATGGGTCTCACATGCCCAGAAGAATAGCCAGCTCATCTCTGCTTGAATTAGATTCCATACAGGTCATTAGTTTGGGGTCAATCTGAGTAAAGGCCCAGAGGATGGAACACAACTAGCAAGTTGGCAAAATGATAAATACTTGTTACGAAGGTCAAATTACGATTTGCAAACAGTTTGAAATGGAATCTGACAGCTCTTCCTATTTCAGTGAAGTGTGTAAACAAGAACAATTGCAGGTTATTTAGCTCCAGGTTATAACTGTCTTGCACATTAACTGACTTATTGTTAAATTGCTTTCAGCCGGCATGTGGGTGGCTCGGGCAGCCACCCAGGCCTAAAAGGGGTGGTTGTCTGTCTGCAGGCGGGTGGGCAGGTCTAGGCGCGCGTGCATGCGATGACGAAGCTGCTCAGCTCTGCGCCGCTGAGGTGGTGAGGCACATCTCACGCGTACGCAGCGCTCCAAGGAAGTCGCAGGCCGTACCAAGTCCAAACAACCAGCGAACCAGTTACAGCTGTTCTATGGAATTATGTTCTTTTTGAAGGTTTCAGCAGTGTAGTCGGAATGCTGATTTAGATGTGTGTGTGTGTGTGTGAATTGAGAGGGGGGGGGAGAAGGGGAAGAAATTGAAACCCATTTTGCGGAGGTAGTGAACATGAGCCAGAGGAAATTTTCCAAGGCATACGTTCAGTTTACAAGGGATCATTTAAGGTCTCAGAGGCAACGCAGACTGACCGTGGTGGAAGTTTTGCAAAGCTACCACTTTGACTCACAAATACAATTATGATCATTATGGTCACAAGATCCGCCGGCTGTGCCAAAATTCTATGTGACTTATGTTATAAAATAATTTTAGAGTCCTCCATTTCTTTAAAACAAGATTACAAAAATATATGCAGATTTTAAATATAACAAAATGCATGTATTTTGTTCCTCACTTTAAATTAAAACTGATAATACATTATAACTGAAATTTGTTTCTAATTTCATTTATTTTTGTACTCTAAGCTTGACAGTGGTAGCATAATACATCATTAATAATACAGTAATAATACAGTACATCCATTACCTTGGTTATGCCATGTGCTGCAGTTTGTTATTGAATTCATAAAGTCTTTTTTGCTGTGTGTGATGCAAATACACGATTAACAAGACTACTGGCTACTGAATACACAATTTTAAAAAATAATAATTGTTCAAATATTTCTTTGAGTAGTCACATTCTATATGGCCTACTTATTATTATTGATATATGTGACACTGTGTAGTGTCTATTTTAGTTTTGTTGTGTAGTTGTGTGAAATGTGCAGTTTCATAGACAATTTCAGGGTTAATAAGAGTTTTCTGATTCTAGGGTCACTACCAAGGAGATTTCCTTTAGGAAATAGCTCTACCCACTGAAAAGCAGAATTTAGTTCTTTTATACATCTGGGGATAACGGAAACCAAACGCAATTATATGAATAACAGCCGGTCAGGGACCCGCTTACAACGGCAGCAGGACAGGAAGGCTGTAAGACTTCTTTTAGCACAAACTTGGCGGTTTCGTATGAGGTCAATGTGCGGACGTGTTAGCAGGCTCCGATAGAAATGATAACAGCAGATGACACAATGCTTCTGTTATCAAAATGCGACAGTGCAAAAAAAACAAACACAGTAAAAATAATTAGCCTCTTATTCGCACACCGTTTACTTTACGACTTCATGCGACTCGCGTGGTTTTACTGGCCTTTTTGTTTGAAGACACTGACCCCTAGTGAAAACTTTGTATACAATACACCATTGTTTACGAAGTACTTATACATACATGTTTCTGAGAACCTGAGATATTTGACATGACCTGCGTAGCCACAATGGCAGTAAGGGATGTGCTATCAGATCTGCACAGGTTTGACACGACCTGAGCGACAGCGAATCAATCCACTGAACTATATCAGGTCGACTGGCTTTTTAATTAGTTTAATCCCTTCAGTATTTACGTATCATGTATGTCATTTCCGGGCGGCTGTCACAGTCAGTGGTGCCGTGTGGGACCTGTTTCCTCATTCAACCGACTTTATTTTCCTGACCTAAATCGGCGCTAAAAGAGCAGCCGGACAGCCGTTTAAATTAATCTCTTATTAAATAAAACGTCACAGTTGGATAAAAGGAATATACGTTTATAATAATCTTGATTTTAAAAATGCCGAAAATGTTTCAATATTGAATTTGCAACATAACCTAACAGCTGCTTTTTAATAATACTGCCTTTTCATCGGGTTTGTTTGTTCCACCTGAATACTTCTCCATTCAGATAATTTAAGTTTCTCTTTCTGTTCAGATATCCTTGGTGGTGTACATAACAAAAGACTCACATTTAACACAGTTTAGGGTTTAACTCCGGTAAACAGAGAGAATGAGTTATTGTCCCTTGTGACTGGCTGCTCAATTATTCATTTTTGTGGATGAGGGAGGGGGTAGTGCTATACATTGTCAGGAAGCTCATGAATCATGAAGCATGGTATGTATAGTATAAGAGTAAAGTCACCTCATTATAAAATATCTAGTTTAGAATAAATTATGTATTTTTCAGGAAAGGTGCTACAGAAGGACAGCTTTTTCTGCAACTATTAACTTGTAGAGATGAAAACAAATCTGGTGTTTTGTGTGTGTGTGTTTTTTTATGGGGGGGGTTATGTATAAATTACCAAATATCCCCACAGTGTGATTACCTGTTATTTTCTGTTATTTTAAGCTTGTGGGGATCATTTTGAACTCTCCATTTTGGTCCCCACAAGGCGAAACTCAATTTGCAAAAATCTGTGACTGCAATCAAAAAACTAAAAATGCTGAAAATCTTTATTTTGTTTATGGTTATTTATGGTTTAGATTAGGGCTGGGTAGGGGTTAAGGTTATCATTGGCTGGATTAGGATATTTTCCATAGAAATGAACAGACTGTCCCCACAAAGATATGAATACAAACGTGTGTGACTGAAACTAAGATGCCTCATGAATCAGTGTAATTTGGTCAGTTGTAGTACATCAGTAAATGTAAACTGTGATCTTCCTGTGAGTCAAATGGGACAAAATGATCACTGAGGAGATTATTGTACTGCCCCATGTGATCTTGAATTTGCCCTGTAGTCATCTCTGTCCAATTGTTCCCAGGACAGCTGACCTAATGAAGTGTGACTCTGCTCATTCTCATCTTTATCTGGTCTCTTAGGCTGTCTAGCTGCGATGCTGTTCCAGTAACTGCCATGTGCTGCTTCAGTTATTGTTCTAGAAGATTCTGTCCTGTCAGCCAACCACTGACGCTCTAATTGAGCCTAAAGCCATTAAAATATTCTTCTGTATCCAATGAACTAATGTGATTGCCCTTCAACTGAATCTGGTAACTCGCAAGTCCATTTGATGCACTACTGCCCTCTGGTGGACAGCAATTACTGCAGCGGTATAGCAGACAGCAGGTTCTACCTCAGGGCTGGGGTGAAAATGTGTAGTTGGACATCCTGTGATAGATGTCATCTCTTGAATGAATCTTGGGACCAAAGCTTTCAGAGAGAGTCGCCACCGAACCATAGTATTACATTAGTGGTTAGATGGCTCAAAAGGTAACACGTTGCTCTGAATTGTTTCGCATTCATTTGACAAACTTCCAGGTTTCTTTACCTTTTGAACAGAAAAAAATCAGAACATTGTTTTTTGTGGTTTTGGCTGGCTGTGCTATTTCACAGATTTGAGAGGCAGTTGCCCTATCATACAGATGGGTACAAGAATGGCGAGAGAGACATTTTTCCTCAACAAATAGTAGATCTGATGAGTCTTTGTGTCAGCAACTCGCAACAGAATACACGTCCAAAAATGAACATTTAATCATCAGGGAAGCATGGTATAGTGGCTTTGAAAATCCCCCTGTGTCTGGTTGACCCTAACATTCCATGCATACCTATTTTAAGATCACAATTTTAGGCAGCTCAGCTGACAAAAAAAAAATATTGATTAAAAATACAACTAATATAGCCATGATGAAAGGGGATTTGAATGGGTCTCATTTATTGTTGAAATCAGAGGCAGGAACTGCAGTCTTACAGAAAGAAGTAACATACTGATGCAATATGTTTCCTGTGAGACTGTTATTTATTTGGTGGGTCATCTTTTGAAAATAGCATCTATTGTTCCAGGGTTTAGAAGGCTGAAACAAATGTTGAATCATTTGGAAAAAAGAAGAATTATGATGGGAGTTTGCTAACTATAAAAGAATCTTCATCCTGCTTACCTGTGAATACATAAACCACAGACATACGCAGACACAGCCGGAGTGCTTTTTGGAGCAGTCAGGATTCACGTTTGGTCCTCCAGACACCAAAGAAAAGGATACTACAGAACACATGAGCATACTACAGAAAACAGGAGCACTCCCTCCACATAGTCTGCCGGCCTCTGAAGTCACAAGATACACCATGGCTGTATGCAGGCTGCAGCTCCATCTAGCTAAGTTAGATTGCCCTCGATCATAATGAAAGTACCAAATCTCTGCACGCATGGAACACCTGGATTAGTTATAGTTATTTCTTTGGTGAAAGATAAGGAATTCTTCAAGTGGGATTTATTGTTTTCTCGATGCTTCTTTCTAACCCCGAGTAGGACCTTGCATAACAGACCATCACACATTCCCAGTTTGAATCCATAACATTTTAATGCAGTACTATAGAGCTTTTGACCCACTGTAATACTTATGGCACATATGGAGATTAGAACTTGGGATCCACAAGGGTGAGAGTTGCTGAATTTGACCTGTGTTGCCCATATTGTGGTAGTTAAGTTGTGAGGTCACAAATGATAATTTCTCATTCCAATGGATTCCAATGGAATCAACACTGAAAATTCTTATTCACCATTAATATTGTGCAAAACCTATTGGCAATTAGTCCAGAGGCTGGGTCTTGTACCCCAAGTTATTTGCTCTCGCAATAAACTTTTTTCATCATTTCAGCAAATTTACTACTGCTGATTTCCTCTTCAACTTGAATCCATCATTCTCTTGTATCTCAGTGATTGATCACAGCTGATTATCTCGTATTTATGTTGAGAGATGCCTGTGACAAAGGCATAGGCTCAAACGTGCCACTGACATCGCTTATTAATGCCTTTCAGGGGCATTATTCAGGGGCCCTTGAAGCGCTCCATCCTAGGGGTGATGAAGGAGAAGTCGTGAAACATGGTCTGGTCCACGCTGTTAATTAGTGTGCGGTCCACACAGGAAAGTCGGGGCTTCTCATTGATGAATTCTCGGTCAAAGTTACTGCAGTCATTTGGGGATTTCTGCAAATGAGGGAGATTGCGTCAGAATTTGCTTTTGAGTGGACTGGAAACTAAAGCTGTACTTAGTGAGGATGTTCCACCTGATTTCTTCTGTCCTATCTAACTGGCCGAAGCTTTTCGCTGTATTTATTGCCACTGGGGTCTATATTCAGAAAATATAATACTACTTTCCACTGTTTTGCAGATGATGTACAAATTTATCTGCCTCTAAGTCTAAGCAGGAATGATTGTATTCAGCCATTGTTCAACTGCTTGAATGAGGTTAAATCTTGGATGAATCTTGCAGTAGTTTTTTTAAACCTCAATGATAGTAAGACTGAGATTATTCTATTTGGCCATAAGCGTACTGATTGCTTTCTCCTTATCATCACTCATCTGTTAAGAACCTAGGTGTGACCTTTGACAGTGCTTTTAAATTTGATAGTCAGATGAGCTTTGTCATAAAAACAGATTTTTATCAATTGAGACTTATAGCTGAGGTAAAAGGTTATCTCGCCCTTAAAGATCTCGAGATATCCATGCATTTATAACCTCCCGTTTGGATTATTGCAATTCATTTTGGAACTGATCAATCACAAATTTGTCGTCTGCATTTAGTGCAAAACGCAGCAGCTCGTCTCCTCACTGGTAAGCGTAAGCGTGATCATATTTCTCCAATATTGGCCTCGCTTCACTGGCTACCTGCGAGGTTTAGAATTGGGTTTAAAATGTTGTTGCTTGTTTTTAAAGCGCTGAACAGGCTGGCACCTGAATATCTCGCAGAACTGCTACACTTTTACATTGTGGCCAAAGCACTTAAGTGGTCTCGACAGCTTCTGCTCAAAGTCCCTAAGACCTGGCTGAAGACCAGAGGCGACCGAGCCTTTGGGATGGCTGCCCCTAGACTTTGGGATGGCTGCCCCTAGACTTTGGAATAGCCTACCTTGGCATGTTAGATCTGGCTCGACTCTGGAAACTTTTAAATCTTCTCTTAAGACAAAGATAAGATAAGATCTTTTCTCAATGGCATTTAATTTAGGATGAGTTGGCATAAAATGCTCTGAGTCTGTTGTTTTTCATTTTATGTTTCCTAATTATTATTATTTATTTTTTTACTGTTTTTAGTGATATGAATCTGTATAGCACTTTGGTCAACCTTGGTTGTTTGAAAGTGCTTTATAAATAAGCTTTGATTTGTTTGATTTATTATCTGTATTAATTGTCATATTATTTGTAATGGCACCTGGTCTTGACATTGAATTGGTGTTAATACCAGTAGGATTCTCCTGCTAGCAATATGAGGGTGTGTCTCTGAGGGCATCCTTACCACAACTGGTCGAAATGGAGGCTCCACCTGCCGGCCCTCCAGCGCAGTCCAGTCCACATCCCGGAAAAAGCTGTGCTGCCGGATATTCCCTTTCACTCCCAGCCGGCGCTCTGGTTCCCGCACAAAGAGCTACAACCAATCATAGCACAGAATTTGACTCAGGCACTGCCCATTGTTTTTCTTTAAACCAATCATAGCAGGGCCAGCAGTCAAGTGACAAGCACCTACTTAGTTGCCTGCAGTAAACTGGGATATCAGACAGCAGAATTCTGGAGAATAGTATTGCGAGTGACAGTCGACGAACCTTAATCAGAATGTCATGGGCGTCCATAGGGAGCCAAGGAGGATAGACAGGATCATCTGTGCGAATGGACTGGAAGAGCTCCTCCTCGTCATGACCATGGAAAGGTGACTGGCCAATTAACATCTCGTACAGCAGGACCCCAAAAGACCACCAATCCACAGAGTACCCATATTTCTGCTCCAGCAGGATCTTGGGAAGGGGTCAGATAACATAAGTATTATTTCCTCCCGCTTGAACATTTGGATTTCAGTTCATACAAACAGTTCACAGTGTCTCAGCTTAAGTATCACTGTAATCTACGTGACTGTAGATCAGATAGCTGGCACATCCATAAATACATCCAGTTATAATAAACACATATACTGAAGGGTTGCAGTTGTCCTGGCTCTTTCCCAGGAAGCACAGTGCACTGTACACACTGCGCAGGATGCTGGACATTACAGGGCCCACACACATATCATGGCATTTTTCGTTTTTTGATTGCAGTCACAGATATGATTAAAATTGGTAGTTTCCACAATGTCAGAATAACAGGAATTTATCACACTGTGGGAACATCTGGTCCCCACAATGTAACTTATACATAACCCATACACACACACTACGCAGGGCAATTAGGAGACCCTAATCCACCTAACCCATATGTCTTTACCTGGGACAAAAACAGAGGAAGAACATGCTCCACACAATAACAAGGCACTGACCTCAGGTGCGATGTAGTCTGGGGTCCCGCAGAAGGTGGACGTCCGGGCATCTCCATACATGTTCTCCTTACACATACCAAAGTCAGCGATCTTGATGTGCCCGTCAGTATCCAGTAGCACATTGTCCAGTTTCAAGTCCCTATGACAACAAAAACACATCATCACCATTGTGATCACCTCCAAAACCAAAAATGAGGCTGCTGTCTCACTCTAGGCCTGTTCCAAAACCTCCTGCAGGTCTGTGTCTAACCTGCAAAGAGTTGACACTGTTGGCCCAGCTACAATGAATCACGCAGCATACAGCAAAGCTCCCAGATTCTCCCGTTACCTGTTTGTTTACCTGTATATGATGCCTTTGGAGTGAAGGAACTGGAGACCACATATGATCTCAGCACCATAGAATCTGAAGCCCGGGGTCAGAAGGAGAAAGTGCACATTAGTGTCACCTTTAGATTAGTAAGATCAAAACCAGCAGCATGCCCTGGAGTTGGAGACTGCACTTACATGGATCTTTGCAGGTCAAACTTTTGGCAGTTCTGTATGTGGAACATCAGGTCACCTCCATTCAAGTACTCCATTACAAAAAACAGGTTTTCCTATAGGACAGGTAAACAGTTGTGATAGACAAAATGACACTTCAGGAACCAATTGCTGTATTTTTTGACCCCACATTCATAAAAAGGCACAGAGCATGACCCAAAGCGAACCAAAGCACCATCTAGTGGAGTCATAAAATACAGCAAATGGTTCTTCAAGTGTTTTTTTGTCCATTATTAGGTAAATAAATGTTAGTGAACTTGCTGTGCCTATACTTGGACAGTACATGGAGTCTTTTACACAGCTGTATGCTCCTGTAGTTGGCTTTATGAAGGATGAGAGTGGACAATGCAACATAAAGTGAGAGTAAAGCCTTGACCTTTCAGTTTCTTACCTTGGTCTGGAAGGTACAGTATAGGTGTGTGAGGAAAGGATGCTCCCAGGCTAGAGACAAAACCCTCCTTTCCACCATGGTGCACTCAACATCATCGTCCATCAGTACCACATCCTTCTTCAGGGCCTTTATTGCGAAGAACTGATTGTTTGGCTTGAGTTCAGCTAAAAACACCTACCAGTGTAGACAAGAAACCTATGTCATGCACTAACCTTCCATCCTGTTGACCATAAAAGCTAAAAGTAAAAAAAAAAAACTATTTCTACTGGAACCAGTAGCACTGTAATATATCACTGCTTTAACACTCTTGCCAGTGTTCAATGTGCGGACCTTGCCAAAACTGCCCTTCCCCAGCATCTTGTGCAGTGTGAAGTCGTCAATAGTGAACTTGTACGCCTCGTTCTGGGGTACAACAGAGGGCGTCTCCTGGCCATGTGGGGTGAACTGATCTCCCTCCATGGGTCTGTCCCAGAAGATGCCCGTGTAATCTTTGGGAAGCCAAAAATCTTTTTAGCACTTTAGCACTAACACATTCGTTGCATGGACAGTGTTGCCAAGTGATACAGATTACTGGTAATTTGGTCAAAGACCAGACATTTCTCATATGAGTGAAAATTTGAGCGTTCAGAAAGACATGTGGTATTTCAAGACCCCTCTACCACGACTCCCCTGAACACAGTTGTGATACTCTCTACATACCTTTTCGGCTTGTAGATGGAGCCACAGATGATGATGTAGTGCCTGACGTCTCTGGGGGGCTTGCCCGTCCGGTCCCCATGGGACCACTCCCAAATATGTCAGATCCACGGGAGTTTCGGGCCTAAAGCATTGAGAAGGACCAAAGCAAGGTTTTACTTTAGCTGTTATGATAGCATCTGGAAGCAAGTAACAAGGTTTTTAATAACAGCTTTAATTACCAAATCTGGCCATTCTTTATTAGCAAAACTGAAACCAAGGTTCAACATCAAAACAGGCATAATAACTTTTACTAGAGATGGACAAAATTATGTTTCATGAACCATTTGCTGTATTTTTTGATCCCACTAGATGGTGCTCTTCATTTGCTTTGGGACATGTTCTGCACCCTTTTTGAAGCAGTGAGCACTATTTAGTGGGGTCAAAAATATAGCACATGGTTTACTAAGCTATTTTCTAATAGCTTACTAATTCTGACCCGAAGAGTGTATGTCCTCCCAGTATAAGAGGAGGTCATGCCCAACACTCACCTGCTGTGTGATCCCAATGGTTTGAAGTGTCTCAGCCATCAGCTTTTGATTCACCCCGCACAGGTTGGCCACTTTCATCTGACACTTGTGATGCACATTCATTCCACACTCTGCAAGGACCACCACGTCACTGACTCTCAAGCCCAACCCAGCTGTCACCCATGGGTGTATAATATCATGATATGTCATTCGATTGACCTATCAGGGTCACACCTGAGGGTCTGTCTGATCAGTCATCAAATATGTGTAATGTCATGTGACATATTTTGTGACCAGGTCTCACCTTCGCACTTAAGGCCCTGTTTAGCCAGACCCCACAGCAACGTTCCACAGTGCTGACAGAAACTGGGACTCTTGTAGTTGTACACCTTAAACCTGTGGGGCATGTCGATATTAAACCGCTCCTTGAGGTTCTGGTAGTACAAGAAAACATAAGAACAGACTGTAAAAACATCTGTGACTAATTAACAGGCAAGAAACCTTGTTATTTATACCTGGCTACATTTGATTAGCAGTAAAATGATATAATTTCATTCCTTTTCATTAATCAGGCCGTAGGCACCATAATGGTTCACAAAGCTAATTTTAGACTCTGAAGGGAATTTGTTCTGACCATTGTTAAAAAGTTGTGTTAAACTGTCATTTTTGTTTTAATTAACCTACATTGTCAATTTTCTTGGTAAGTAAAAGGGCTGCAATATACCTAGAATATAGCATCCAGAGTCATGATTTCATTGCAATGACTACCAAGAGCACAAAGCATCTCAACTGAAGACTGATGCATTGTGGTCTGTATAGACTGCTATAAATCATCTTTCTGAGAGACAAGCCTAGCAAGCAGGGCGTGAAAAACATCCCCCAGGCTGCCTATGACAAGCACACCATATAATAGGACTGCAGACCACAGATTCTGTGACCTTTGGCTTCCCACATACTCCCGGGAAAAAGTGCATGAAAAAATCTCAACTCATTTATCACACACATCTAAGACATTTCTATTTCATTATAGCACCATGTCACCATGGAAACCACTGTCAAAAGCATGCCTCTAGTTGTGCTGTGGCCCGGTGGTGGCCAGTAACACTTCCCAGAGCTGCTCACCATGGTTTCATTTCTGTTGATGGCTGATCCTGTGCAAGTGGCGATCACTTTGTCGATACACTTCTTGTGTATGGCCACACTGCACTCTGAAAAGCCAGGGGGAGGATGAAAGAGGGGAGAGTTATCCAGGGCACCAAGGAGGCTCTGCTGGCAACCATGAGTACAATGAGGGCGGCTGGTGGCACTCACGTTTACACTGGTAACCCTGCTTATTCAGGCCCCTGTTAGCAAACAACAACACAAAGGGTCAAACGTTCTGGGTGACATAGTACTATCAATTGTTTTTAATGTTAGGGGTAGGATTGGAGTTCGAAACAAGCTGCTATAGGAAGGTCAGAACTGTTTACAAAGGCTCACAAGCAGCTCATGGGAGTTTTACTTGCATCAAAATGTTCTAAGGGCAGAATGCGACATGATTGGTTCAGAGGGATAACCAATCAGATTGTAGAGGTGGGTCCAAGCAACTAGAGGAGGCGTGGCCAACCAATCAGATGTCTTATTCCTGCCTCCTCAAATTGCTTGGACCAACCTCCTTTACAATATGACTGGTTAACTCTGAACCAATCATTTTTTGTTCTACCCTCAGAACATTTGTGTGTAAGTAAAACTCACACAAGCTCACAAGCACTGGAGAGGGGTATTTGTAAGAGAATGTATTCGAGATTAAAATTCAACTTTGAATGAGTTTAAATCGTGTCAAAGAGATGACTCGCAATCAAAATCCCACTTCACTTTTCATATCCCGATCCAAAGAGCTGTTTATAATAAAATTTAAAAAGATTGTAAATGATTTATCTTCAATGAGACTAGGAGCAAAGGGGTAAGTCTGCATGTTTTGGTCACATGCTGCATGAAATAAAGGCCCACCATACAAACTCCTGGCAGACAGAGCAGAAGGTCGGTTGTGGGAAGAAGGTGGCTGTGAACTCATGGCCCTTCACCATGTGGACCTTGGCCTGCTTGATGGCACCGCGTCGCTGGTGGAGAGTGAAGGGCCCTTCCTTAACCCCATCTACGTCCTCCTCACCCTTGGACTTCCCTGTAGCGTCTGGTCAAGAATTCAGCTTTGAGTGATGTGAGTTGTATATCACGTGTGACCTTTCACACTGAGATAAAAATGTTAAAGGAATAGTCTTCAAAAGTATTTCTGATATATGTCTACATTGATCTTCTTGAAGAAGAATATACAACATAAGACAAGAAATACATTTGATAAATATGGATTACCAGAAAACAGGTCACGCCTCGTTAGCATTTCAAACTCACCACTCTTCTCCAGGAAGTACCTGGCCTCCATCATCAAGCGACCCACTGGTTTCAGCTCCACCTAGTTTTGCAGAGGAAGTCAGATAAAATCCTGCTTACCATCTCTCCCCCTGTCACCTAGATCTTCAGCCAGCCCCCTGATACTCACCCAGATCTCCAGCTTGCCGTTCTCTTTCTTGCAGCGTGTAGCAAGGAAGTCCAGCTGCATTGTGGCTTCAGACTTGAATTGCGCCATCTTGTCTGTGACCACCACATGCATGACACGGCCTTTGTGGATATGGGCGTCAAAAGTGCTGTTCCATCGTGGGAACATGGTGGGCTTGTTTTGCTTGTAAATCTGCCCCTTCTCTGTTTTCAAGGGGGTGGGACATTGGGGAAAACAACTTGGGGTCATCAAATGTCAGATGTGGAATCCAGTCTTTAGGCATTCGCTACATAACCTTCATCAACCTTCATCACCCTCTCTGTCTGGATAGAAGCAGCATCCCAGTAATGCTGATGTAGAGATAAACTTTACTAAAGGGAACATTCATTAAGTAATGAACTCAAGAAAATATGGATTGAAATTTTATGAATTTAAATTAAGGTATTGACCAAAACACTCCTCAACACACTCCCGATGCCTCAACATAGCATGTAGCAATGCAGTATCAGTCTCAATTTTCAAAAGTTGTCTTCCTTCCTACATCATACAATTTCTGATTTTCAGCCAGTCTCTCTGGCTTTTCAAATTATGGAGACACGGCCTTTGATATCCTTGCTTATGCGAGGTAGGTAAAACAGCCATCTGTAGGTAACCAATCAGCCATCTAGATGCAAATCACCTGACAAAGAGCTGATCATTGGGCCCACCTACATCCTACATTTTAAAGTATCTACAATGTGAAGCAACTATTTGTGAAGATATATGTGTTTTCCAGGAAGAGCAATGAGGGAATGGCCTGAGTGGTAACGTCATTAATTAACAGTTGATGTCTATATCATAAGTTAAAAAGTCTGAGAACTAAATGATAATATCCACTTGTGCATGAAAGCAAGAATGATGCTTATTTCTCAACCCTTTATTAACAACCTGTGGTCACCTCACCCCTTTGCTGTGGTCATGGGCACAAACCAAGGCTCAGCTTTGATGTAGCACACACTCTATTTTCATGCTCTGCCAACAGTTGACTTCATACCACAGTTGAAAGAAATGTGTTTTAGGTGAAGCTGTGACTGATTCACCCACAGTGCAAGACTGAATGTCTGCGTAAGTTTGGCCAACCTGTGTTCCCCTGGACAACCTTTTCTCAACCACAACTGTTAAGATTAGCATTTATTTCTTTTATTGTATCGTTTATTGTATCATTATCTCTTTTACCAATAATAAGTACAAGAAAATCAGATCTGGACTAGGTCTATACGCAGGACGTAACACCAGAGGTCTCCAGAACCCCCTAAGGGCCCACCTGTCTCCACCACCTCCTTGATGTACACAACACAGTATGGCTTCAACTTCTCTTCGTACTGCGCCACACCCGGATCCATCTCAAAGTTCATGAAACTGATTCTCAGGAAGGGGGACATGATGCCGTCGTCACGACACAGCAACTTAGGAGCCTGCAGATCTGGATGGCAGATCAGAAAGAAAGAGGTGGATGGATTCATTCACTATGAACGCATGAAGGAAGCGGACTTCAGAGAGAGAGAGAGAGAGAGTGAAAATAAGTGAAGATATGCTCCTAGAACGTAACAGAGGGAAAGCCAGAGAGATTTGGGAGAAAGAGAAAAAGAGAAGAGTGAACAAAAGAGGTGAGAGAGAGAGACTTTGCACCAGCCTTTATTAAATCAGTCAACAGCAGAAAAAACCCTACTGCAAACTCAACTCGCAAGATGGGTCGTTATCAAAAAATTAGACAAACGAAAGAGCGAGAGCGAGAGAACGAAAACAATAGGAGAGTAGCTCAGGAACTCAAGACCTTCCAGGCAGCAGATGCTCACAGACGGTTCCCTGTCCCTCATTGTGGAGTTTGGGCCTGAGCTCTGCAATAAAGAGCCTCCTCACAGCTTCCGATGATGGGGCTGGTCAGCCAAGTAAATTATGATTTGCGATAAAATGCTCTCCTGATGCTTCCATTTTAGTTCACTTACAATAAACACAGACACACATACATGTACAGCTACGCCTTTGCTGATGCTTCTTTGTCAACTTAATGCAGTTTATCATTCACATTCACTTTCTGTTCAATGTAAAAACATATTACCACAAAGAAACTAAGGTTACTAAAGGCATATCCTATGACTAATATTTACATTTTAATATTTTTAATTATTCTCATTCGTAAAAACAAAAATACCGATATTATGGCGCTCATGGTGGATGTTGTGCTACAGACTCTCTGTTTTGCAAAATTCTACCAAGGGAAACCGCACAGGCGATGACCCAGCTGAGGAAACAGATTCCGCCTCCGAGGCTGTTCTCGCTGCAGATCTCACATACACATATTTTTTTATCGCGGAGCGGAAAAGACGGCTGGCTACGCGCATGCGACAGCAGCCTTTCCACGCCCGGAGCGCTGGGCCAGGGAGCGCCGGACACAAGCGGCGGAGTTGCGGTGCGTGCCACCGGTGGGTTCGCAGAGCATTCCCACCGGTACGCGCGAACACTGACGCGCATTTCCCATCTGCCAGTAATGTGATTCAAAAAGTTCCTGTTTCCAGGTGGCTTCTCTTAACCCCATCTTAAGTAATACTCGCCAGAACTCGCATAACCAGCAAAATAACAATAACGTATATTTTACATTATTTCAGGTCCACTGCATGATCTGGGTTTTAATTACTCAAACATCACAGATATAGGGAACGCCTTTACCTTTTCCTCCTTCTTAGCCTCCCGTAAATTTCAGTTTTCTGTCTGGAAAATGTCTTTTCGTAATTAGTCGGTCAGCAAAAACTTTTTTTTGAAAAAATTAAGCTGTATGTAAGAAATTCGATATGAGTGATAACGCTCGCATTTGCCAGACGAGTTGTTTGTTAACACTTCCGTCTGCTGGTAAATGACAGCTCGGTAACCACACTTCCTGTGTTTAGTTACGAAAAATGTCACAGGTGGATGTCACCTAACTGTCTCCAAATACCCCAAAGAGACACAAAACGAGAACGTCCTTTTAAAAACTTTTCCAGTATCTTTCAGTTATTCGTGGCCGCATCTAACGTTTAAGTGCAACGTCGACTTTCAAAAAATACTTAACATTACTTAAACGTGAAAAAATTTAAACTGTGCATGAGCTTCAAATAATCGCTACCAAACATTATTAAAACCCAGACTGATATATATTTACAGAGGTACCAAACAATTTCAATATTAGGCTATTATATAACGACCTGTTACGTCCGACAAAACCATAGACCCATCCTTAGATCCTATCGACAGACCGATGGTCAGACGTTGCTTAATTTATAAATCTAACTGACGCAAATATGTATACTATGTTTTCAATTTCGCAGAGTCATCAGCACCCGATTTTAAGGGTCCTGCTTATTTATGGCAGGTTTCTAACAAACCTCCCGCTCAGAACGGAGAAATCTAAAGATTCCCCTTTCATGATTCAGCTTTAAGTCAGAATCACATTCCTGTGTAGTTTCCAGTGTTGCCACATTTATTCTGACCTGCTGCTTTTAACATGTCTTTTGTTTCTCACGGCTTCTAGATCTGAAGACAATGGACATAAGGAATAGAAGACACAACATAACCTGTTATCTAGGCTATCTGGAGCTTGCAGGTCACCGCCTGCAACTATTGCCCACTTTGGTATTTTTAATTATTTCAAAGTCCTCTATGTAAAATGCTTCTAAATTTGCATTTCCCCCCTCTTCTTTTCTCCAGGAGCTATTTTCAGTTCTCTCTCTTGGTCTGCAGTAACTACCGAACTACTAATTCTGGTGTGATAAATCACCCGAAGACATGATTACATGGAATAGCGCCCAAAACTGTTTTCGCCTCTTCCAGTCTTTGTCTGGATTTTTTTTTTCACATTCGCACCTTCCTAGTGACATACGTATCGTTTGATTGGCCAAAGCAGCAGTCAATCCATATTGCAACTCTGACAACCCGTTTCTGGAAAAAAAACTCACAGAGATGAAGTTTCGCTCTTCAGAAATCCAATCCCCCTCAGAGTGAGAGCCCATATCCTCTAGGTCAGGTCCAATATGGCACTGTCTTGATACAGCCTTAATCTGAGCAGAGTTACACCCATCCACCCCATAATTGCTTATCCAGTACAGGGTCAGAATGTAAAGTCAATTTTAAAATAAAAACACTTTATTCAGTAGTTTGGAGTCAAACAGAACAGAAGCCTTTAGCCAAGTCATCCACAGTAATGTATATAGTCAGTAAGATGAAAATACTATACATGCAATGCATTGCAAGTTGATATAGCTTCACCACATGGATTGTGTACATCTATGCAAACATCATCCATGCATGGAGCATTTGTTTTTAATGATGCTCACTGGTCATCTTCATGCCTGATAAATATTTGATCTATCACTTATGATCATTGTGTACTTTATTCACTCACTGTTCTTTCATTGTAAACCTGTTTGCCTGTAATCAGAAGGTCACCAGTTCAAACTCAGCCTCAGCATGTCTGCGGGTCCCTGAGCAAGGCCCTTAACCCACAGCTCCCTGGGCGCCCCAACAGGTGGCTGCCCTTCGCGGGCAGCTTACTCTACTAAGAGCAAGTTGAGGGAGGCGTAAAGACAATTTCCCCACAGGGATTAATAAAGTACCAATGATAATTTGTAGATGCAATAAATGCGCAATCAAACCTGCTGCAGTTCCTTAATCAGGAGGTGACTGTTAACCATGCACCCACCGCATTATGTACAACATATACAGCTTTTCATTCATTATGCTCTGCATAAGCTGTTTTTAAGGTCTTGTATAAACTTTACTGGTTTCACTGTACAATTTTAAACAAACTAAGCAGTAGCATTCCCATCATCCATGTTCCAGCCAGGCCGGTCTAACATCTCATGAATGGACTGTGGAACAGTTTCATGAGCTCAAAGATGCTGCTGGGTCTTCCTGCCCCAAGACCAAACCTCCCGACCTAAGGGTGCATGAAACCACACACTCCCAGATGAATGTTATTCCACCCCAGACATTGTCGTCAGTCTCTTTAAACTTCAGAACCACTGCAGAAATTGTGATGTATTAGCCATTAATAATTTTGAAAAAGCTATACTCCCATATTACTTCAATTACATAACTGAGCTTCACTGTAATAAATCACAAATTAATTACCATCCCCATGGTTATAAGTAGATAGTTTTGCATCTTTGGGGGGACTTATTTTTAGACAAAATACAGATGTTTAATTTAAAGTACTCCTACTGCTTTGTAGAAAATGTTTAATTGTTATTTAAGAAAGGGGCTCACTCAGGTAAACAGTAAGATGACAAAGAATGTCACTTAAATCCATAAATTTCCTGACATTATTAAGCTAGTTACCAGTTGCGTCTGCAGACAATCACTTCACCTGACACCTACCCCCATTACAGAAACATAGTGTAGTATTAGTAGTAGTACCCTGCACACCAGCGAAACCAAAATGTAAAATAAGTATGTTAAATACTGATTTTACGTTAACTTATCATTAATAGATCGTGACGCCTATTTTGTCTCAAGCAGTTACTATATTTGTTACTATATTTGTTAAGTATGTAAACCTTTGTGAACTACTGAGAGACCAAGTTACAAATAACACGTTAAATACTTCTCATATATGTTCATTAATGAATCATGATGCATCTTTCATTCCAAGCAGTTACCATATTTCTTATTATACCTGTTAATTTTGTACATCTTTGTGAACTACTGAAGGAACAACTAATGAATATCACATGCAAAATAGTGATCTCATGATTGTTCATTATTATTCAGTCTTGACATCTTTTTCTCAAGTAGCGACCATATTTGCGCATAATTTGTATTTCAATAGTAACTGAGTTATTACTAAATATTTGTGCCCCGTCAAGTAAAGTGGTACCAAAATTTCTAACCATAATCTAATAAATTTTTAAAGACAAATCTTAAAAATAGGTCTAAGCTTACCTTAAAAACAACTTCGGAAGAATGAAAGTCAGGAACAGTAATGAAACTCAAGTTGCCCTTGAGTAATCTTCCAGTTCCAGTACATTTTAGTGTTTTTCTCTGGTGATAGCGATGCACCCCTCGGTTTGACTGTCGGAGCGGTAACCCGACCTCAGGTCTGCGCAGCCCCTCCTCCCCGGAGGAGGACGCAGTGGCAGCTTGTATGCTTTAATCCACACATTCAACAGGCAGCTATGATTTTGTAATCAGATACAGGTCCTTTGATAAAGGTGACAGAACTGTTATTTTGAAAATTATATGGGAACAGTCTAGTTTGTTAATATTGGTCATGATATTCAGAATCCCTCTTAATCTCGAAACAGATTAATAAATGAAATGTGAATTGCAGCGGCCAAATGATGTAAGTGAGACGTTCGCGAGGACCCATGCAGGTATCCGAAGATAAAGCGGGGTGTGGAACTGCCTCTTTCGCGTCTGAAAGTCTTCCGATATTATATCGCCATACGGAAAGTTCCGCCCTCGTTCTATGGTGTAGATGCTATGTACACCGACGCAGTAGAAAATGTGAACACACACAGGTTTCGTCAACGCTGAACTTGCCCGGCGTCTATGCTGCTGGATCTGCTTCTCGGTTCAGCGGCTTTTCAGAAAGTTTACTATGAACATTCTATTTATTTGAAAATATGAATGTTGCGTTGACTTTTGTCATGTTGTAATAATGTGTAATTACTGCCATTTTCTTTTCATAGGAAGTCATAGTCGTAAGAGGAACCGCTGCATCTTAGCATTCCAGATTTAATCAGCTCCAGCTAAATTATGATTCAGTTTTATATCAGTTCAATCTAGTTTTATACAGCGCTTTTAACAGCAGAGCTTTACACTGGGTGTGATGTGATACAACATCATTAACACAGAATAATACAAAAACATGAAAAAGTGAGGACAGAAAAATGACAGAATAAAAACAGTCTTTGTTTTGTACCATGTGTCATATGTGCATAAAGGTCAGTGGTGCATTTACTTTTTTCAATTTATTTTTCATTGCACATCTTCCAAACACTGTTCAAGGTCGTGGTGGAGGGGGGCGGAGATTTCACACAAAAATAATACAACCACAGAAGGAAAACGATGGAGGAATTTGTCTGAAAAACATAAATGACTTTTCATAGGTTTTCCTCATTTAAGTGGAATTACAGGTACATTGCATGGAACATTTACATTGACATTAACATGGTCTAATTAAAGGTATAAAGAGATTTGAGGCCTTGGTCTGTACAACCTTGTATAGAGCTTCATAAGAGTATTTATAAATACATTCCCTTTGTGGGGTAGAAGCATGAGAGCAGCATATAGCTCAGTGAGCTAAGCATCTGTGTTTGTAAGTAGGAGGCTCCTGGTTTGAGCCCAGTCTCTGCATGATAGTCGTATCTACAGGTTGCTGCTAAGCTTGTGTTCACCTTTATGTTTGTGTTGAAAAGCAAGGTGTGGTAGGTGAGGAAAAGAATCTCCCCACAGAGATCAATGAAGTTTCTTCATTTCAAACAATGAACATTCTGGGTACATGAATGAACTCATAGAGGTCACTAGTCAATTAATTTTGGAATATGTTAGTATAGTGCTGTTTAACAGAAATCCAGTTAATACAAACCCAGTCCAGTTAAGGTGCTATTTATTGACCCTTGTGCATGCAGCAGCAAAACATACATTAACATACATGTAATAACAAATAGACGGGGTGTAAAGACGGTGCCAACAACTAATCATAGTGAGATAAATTACAGAGTACGCAGCACACAGTACACTGAAAAAAATATTTAAAGATATGAATAATAAATTAGTAGATGTGTGTCTGCAATTATAACAAATAGAGCCAGACCTTTACTGTAAGGAGAGAGGATGTTTCCTGTTATGGCTGGGGGTGGGATGGTGGGAGAAGGCAATTTGGTGTCTGGGTGTGACAGACGGGAACGATCCCCAGTAGCATTTTTTAGCACATCGTGGTGGAATGAGCTGCTGGCTAAATGTCCTCCAGCACAGCGCCCCCTGAAGCCGATGGGCAGAATTGTTCATTGTATTGTCCATTTTTGCCAGCATCCTCTTCTCTGCCACGGCCTCCAGGGGATCCTGGTTCAGTTTCAGTCCTGTGATGAGCTGGCCTTCCTGATGGACAGAGCTGATGTTACTTCCCCAGCAGGTACAATGTAAAAAAAAAAAAAGAAATAAACACACTGGCCACCATGAAATGATTAAACATCACAGCAGCTTGCTACACATGTTAAAAAACCTGAGGCTTGTACAGCGCTGTTGTGTTGTCTGCCCAGTTCAGTCTGCTGTTCAGGTCCACCACCCAGACGGTGACTCGTCCTAGGGGCTCCATTTTGCTGGAAGTCCACCACCAGCTCCCTTGTCCACTGATGTTGAGCTGCAGGTTGTTCTTCCTGCACCACAAGACAAAGCACTCTACTAGTCCTCTGCACTCTGACTCATCTACGTTGTTGATGTATTCTACAATGGAGTCGTCATCACAGGTGTTGTTCTGGAAGTCTGACGTGTAGAGAGTAAACAGGAAGGGAGACAGGACTGTTCTCTGAGGTGCTCCAGTGTCACTCACCACCATCTCTGACACACAGTCCCAGAGCCTCGTAATGGAGGTACTCCATGATCCAGACTGTGGAGACATCAAGCTGTGATATCCTGAGTTTGTTCTCCAGTCAGAGAGGCTGGATGGTGTAAACAGCACTGAAGAAGTTAAAGAACATGATCCTGGGGAATTGGCTTTGTCTGGGATTGTCTAATATTTTATGAGGATAAGCAAAAAGGGAGAAAAGCTAGTGTCTTGTGCCAGTCAGTCTTCATAGATCTTACTTTCACCCTTCATGAATTGCATAGTTTTAACATTTCCTACATCTCTCTTGTTCCAGTAAACACTGTTTTAAGGCACAAGAAATTTGTAGGTACAAATCTTATATGTAAATGGTTGCTAAATGACTGGTTGTAATGATCATTATTCGCCGTCCAGCCTGCAGATGGAGCCACAGACAATGACGTGGGATTCCCATGTGAATGCCTGATGGCCCTGGGGGGCTTGCCTGTCCATTCCCCATGGGGCTACTGTCTGGCCATTGTTGCCCTATGCCATTTGACCAGTACACACCATGTGACACATCATGTGGCCAATTCCTAACGACATATTTCAGTTCCTTTCTAGCCAGACCCCATGGCAGTGCTCCTTACAGGTGATAGAAGATATGACTCCTGTACCTGTACACATTAAACCTGTGTGGTATGTATCATCTTTTAAAAAGATGTGTTTAACTGCCATCCCTACATTAAAAAAACCTCCATTACCAGTTTTCCTTGTGTACAAACTAAAAGGATAGTAGAATACGAAAAACATAACATCCAGGGTGATGTTTCCATTATAGTTACTGCCAAGAGTACAAAACATTTCACAGAAGACTGACTCACTGTGGTCTGTATAGACTGCTATAAATCATTTTTCTGAGAGACAATCTTAGCAGGCAGTGTGTGAAAATCATTAGCAGGCTGCCTGTGACGACCACAGTGTATAATAGGACTGTAGACCGCAGCTTCTTTGATCTTTGGTTTCCACACATCCCAGCTCAGTTTTGTACCTATCTGGAATGTATAATTTCTTTGTCTCCATAGCACCAGAATTCACCATGGAAACAACAGCGGAAAGCTGTGTCTCTAACTATATCACCGGAAAGTTGCCTTGGCCCTGTGGCAACCTCTGAAGCTTCCTGGGTTGCCCTTCACAGCTTTCTTGCAGTTCATGGCCGATCCTGTTTGACTGGCGATTGTTTTCTTCATGCGCTTCTTGTCAATTATTTGATAAAGGTGCTAGAACTTTTAGGCGCTGCCTCCTCATTGCTGCTGTGCCGGGGGTTTCATGCTAGTCTTCACTGTGTTTGCACGGCGTTTGCAGGTCACCCCCATGTCATGTTGGTTTCCATCGCATACATGCATACATGCGTTTATGCCAGTCGGGGTCTAAATTTCCCCGCAGTGTAATATCACTCCATCCAGCCTCGAGGCCTGTACTGTGCAAGGTTCCAGGCCTTATCAGAACCCTGTTCTAGATAAATGGCTGGAAGATGGATGGACAGAAACTTTTCAAAAAGTATGGGAAGATTCCTGCTTAATAATACTGCATACCCATCCGTTCCTCTATCCATCCATCCATCCAATAAGCTTTTCTAAGGTGTCCCAAATAAGATCTTCTAAAATGCCCTAATGCAGTGTCCTAATGTTTATTCATTTGAGTTGTTATACCATTATTACACTAATAAAAATTTGAGGTATTTTCTTAGCATATTTATCACTCTAAAAATGCCTAATTTGAACATACTGTTTTATGCTGTTACCAAACTAATATGAATATGTTTAGCATATTGGTGTTTTCAGTCAGGAGGATGGCGAGCAGTGTGGTTAAGCATGTGGCAGCAAGACATCAAAACATTAAACAGGCCTAGAACAATAATTAGCACTTTTACATTACTTGCATATTATTAAACAGTACTGTAGGCTAGAGTACTGTACTCTCCCGCATGAAATGGATTCTGACATTTTAGACTAACCCCTCAAATGACAAAGGAACAATGAGAAAACATACTGTTACACATTTTACAATATTTTTTTCAGACTGTGGTAAACCAAAATTACCAGAAACTCTTGTTACTGAAACCGTGCAGGTGGCAACATGCATGCCTTATTATTATTATTATAATTTAGAGTTGGGCTATAGGGCTATATGTGGGCTAAAATTTTGTGCGCTGGGAACAGGTGAAACAGACATAAGCACATTTTCTTCACGGACTCAACGCGGGTGCGCCCCTGTTCAAGTCGCTTCAGTTGGGGAAATCCATTCCCCCTGCTTCAATCAGAAAGACAGTGTTCCTAAAGGATATAGCTGATTGTATTTACTCTGCTACAGGTACATATATCTTTCAGTAACTTTCAGTCACCCCTTATACCAGGCATTGAGAAAATCCCCCACTCCTTGTTGGCTGTGGAAATATGAGGGGCGACAGGAAGTCATTCGGCGACGTGATTACATGTATATAAACTACTGTTATAGGTACTGGGGTACAGAGTTGCTGCATGTCTGTTTTAGCCGATGCAACTAAGCATCCTCGATTTCAGGAAATAAAGTTTCCCTCTCATATTTGGGAAAAGAAGTATGTGAGATGGCTGAAAGTCATTCAGGCGCACAACTACATGAGCCTAAACTAATATTATTAGTATTGAGGTCAATCCAGACTTGCTGTGTGTCTTTTTTAGCATGGCAACCATATATTCTAGCCTTAAGGTAATAACGTTTCCCCTCGGTGTCCTGCAGTTTCTGTATCTGTGTGTTAGCATAGGAAACCATGCATCACGGTATTTTAATAAAACTGGATTATGTTTTAATGGGTGCAAAGACATCGCTGTCAGCAGTAGTTAAATGTAGATAAATGTAATAATTAGTAAGATGCCTACAATTAAGTCAGAATAAACAACATTACATCAATCATCACGCATACTATACGTCATGCTATACTATACTAGTTTTCTTTATTTTACCAGAAAAAACAAATTACCAGCGATTTAAATACAGTGGTGCCTCGGTTCTCGAACTTAATCCGTTCCAGACTCTGGATCGAATCCTAAAAAGTTCGAATTCTGAAATAATGGGAAAACAATGAATTGGTTCCTGGTCTCCCAAAATTACAGCTGAATATGTTTTTTTAGCATTTAAACACAAAATGAACAGGACAGAACAAGAGAATTTTTTTCTTAATGACTTCCAGAATGATAAAGATTCTTATCCCAACATTACCTCTGTCCTGCTCTGATCTTCCGCTCCTTCCGTGGCCACGCCCCCTCAATAACCTCGTGTGGGATCCCCATGTGATCAGCTGTTTCTGGTTGTTGTCACTAGTCCTCTGTATTAAGTCCGCATTTCAGTTTGTTTCCCCAGTCCGGTCATTGGGTGTGTTCAACTTGCTTACAGCCTTAAAACAACGCATTCTGATCCTGACGCAGTGCATTATGGTTAGATGCATTACGACCTCTCACCCGGCTGCACAAACTGGAACCACCTCCGTGACGACACATCTTTGCCCTTATTGGCTGAAAAGTTTAGCTATCACGTAAAGCAGTGAGAACTGGTTTTCGGTTAATTTACCTGGTAAAATAAAGTTTAAATAAATTACATAAATGC
>JABFEA020000001.1:7895734-7915055 GCA_019775915.2 Cyphomyrus plagiostoma | reverse complement strand
AAATACAAGAACTCGTGGCCATAGGTGGAAATTAGCGGGAGAACATTTCAAACTGGATTTGAGGAAGCACTTCTTTATGGAGCGTGTAGTTCGAGTATGGAATAGTCTTCCTGATAACATAGTGCAAGTTGAATCCTTGGGTTCCTTTAAATCAGAGCTAGATTTTAACAACTAAGCTATTAGTCAAGTTCTCGCCAAGCGAGCTTGATGGGTCGAATGGCCTCCTCTTGTTTGTATAGTTCTTATCCAATGGACAGACAGATACACAACAAGCAGAAACTCAAGTCTAGTGTATAACTGAACATGTGTTGGTCCTGTTATATGTTGGTGGCATTCAACACAGTCCAGGAGGAGCAGGAAACTTTTGCTGAAGGCATCAGTCTCTATGATCACATGTATATCGAAATCTCCAAGTACTGTAATATTCTCCAAGTTAATAACTACGTCTGAAAGAAATTCTCCAAATTCTGCCAGGAACAAAGTGTACGATCCCGGTCGTCTGCATACTATAAGTGTCACACTTGATGGTGCACAGAGCGTAGAAAAAAGGCACAGGATGCCAAAAGTCAGGGCAAACACGGGGTTTAATAGAGGCAGCAACAGAAGGATCAGGCAAGACATGGGATGACATTACAAAGACCGGACTGGGGAAAAAAACGGAAATGTGGACTAAATACAATGTTGTCATTAGTCCAATCAGGAACAGCGAGAGAAGGACCCACAGGCCATCGAGGGGACGCCAGCGGTCAGGCTGTGGCCAGCTGACTAGGTGCCCTGGGTGAGGCCGGGGGCCAACCACCGAGATGGAGCCTGGAGTTGTAAGGGTGCCTCCAGGAGTCTACCCCAATGTTGGTGTCCCTGTCCTCTCCAGGAGACCGAGAGGCAGGAACCCGGCCGTGAACCACCGTGATGAGATGCCGGCATTGGAGGTGACTCCCCCGGAAGGGTCATCGGGCATAGTCAAGGTGATCCGAGGGGTCCTCGGAACTCAAGTTCCTCTTCTGACTACTATGCAGGAAGGAGCAGGGGTCAGGTCATCAGGGACCTCCTCGAGGACTGAGACTGAAGCCGAGGGAGCAGGGACCCATGGGGCTATGGCCGGGGTGTCAGTGACCAGGGGAGCTGGGGGCTTGTAGGGCGGAGCCGACGGGCGTGGAGCGTAGGCCGCTGGGGCTGGAGCCCACGGGCGCGGCGTGTTGGCTGCCGGGACAGACCTTCTTGGGCGGTGCGGGCGAAGCCTGGGCAGGGACAAGAGCAGGAGCCGCGGGAACGGGGACCTCGGGCACCAGAGCAGGAGCCGTGGGCATGGGGACCTCGGGCAATAGAGCAGGAGCAGCTGCAGGCGTACCCAGGAGCCCAGCCTGAGCAGCCACAGTTGGCGGTGCCATGGCTGATGTAGCCAGGGCCTCAAGCGGAAGCTTAGGATGCGCAGCAGGGACCTCGGAGGGCAGCAACGCAGTTGGAACCTCAGGGACAACGGGGAGCTGAGCAGGGACCACGGGGGGCGGAGCAGGGACCGATGGAGCCTCGGGGGACCCCTCAGGGGCTGCAGGAACCTCCAGGGGAGCAGTCACCCCTGGCATGGGAACCATGGGACCCTGAGCGGGGAGCACAGGAGTCGCAGCGACCGCTGGGGACTGGACAGGAGGTACAGGAATGGCCTCAGGTAGTGCAGCAGCAGGGGCCTCGGGCGGTGCAGTAGCCACCGACTCCAGGCCAACAGGGGGCGCCGCGGCAACTGCTGACTCTGGGCCAATAGGGGGCGCCGCAGGAACTAAAAACCACAGATACCTCGGGGGGGTGGCACAACAGCTGCTGGCTCAGGAGCCTCAATGGGTACTGCAGGTGTCACAGGCGCCTCAGGGGGTGCCGCAGGAGCAGGAGATACAGGAACCTCTGGGGTTTCTGCGGGAACAACCAGCACAGGAACTATAGGGGGCGCTGTAGTTGCTGCAGGCACGGGAACCACAGGGGTTGCGACTGGGATCTGTGCATTAGCATGGGATCTGGGCGCTGCAGGAACTACAGGAGCCTGCACATCGACTGGCAGTGCTGCCGGGGTCTTAGGCAACGAAGCGGGACCTGCAGGGGGCGCCACGGGAACTGCCACCACAGGTACCTCGGGGGGTGCTGCAGCCACGGGCACAGTATCCCCTGCTGGGGAAGTCTGCTCTGTCCTCAAGCGGAGGCGCTCCTTTAGCGTCTTCTCCACTTTGCCCAGTTCCTTGGGTAGAGAAGCTGGAGTGATGGCCACTAATTCCCTCCTCAGCTGCTTTATGAAGAGGGCAGCCCCTGGGAAGGCCTGCAGTAATGTCCCAGGAGAGTGAAAAAGTGTCTGCCCAGGGTCTCAGATGCTGATGGGAGTGCGGCTGCGCAGGCGTCGGGTACAGACGGGAGCGCGGCTGCGCAGGTGTCAAGCGTCCAAGGTGAAGTGGCGGATTCCAGATGGGCATCGGACTTACCCCTCCGTTTGTGGCTCTTCTGCTTTTTCCACAGAGCAGACGCAGCGGGGGCGACAGGGAGTTCGGTTGCTCGGACAGCGGGGGAACAGGCAACCCATTGTCCAGGTGTACCTTGTTGATCAGCGCCACTCGTTCCCTTAACTGCTGCAGGTTAGCTCACACCTCAGCTGTGAAGAGTGAGTTGTCAGGTGGGGAGATCTGTTCCCGGATCTCTCTTGACCTGGTATCAAGGACTCAAGCTACAAGGTCTTTTTTCCACCTCGGGCTGATTGAGCCAATGGATTGTTTCATCAGTCAGCTCTAGGTATTCTTCCTCCATGAGAGGAACCATCTTCTTGCAGAGTCTGGTCATTCTGTCATGCTTGATGGCATGTAGAAAAAAGGCACAGGATGCCAAAAGTCAGGGCAAACATGGGATTTAGTAGAGGCAGCAACAAAAGGATCAGGCAAGACATGGGATAACATTACAATGACTGGACTGGGGAAAAAAACAGAAACGGGGACTAAATACAGAGGACTAATGGCAACAATCACGAACAGCTGGTAAACACAGGGAATCCACACAGGGTTAACGAGGGGGCGTGGAACATGGAAGGAGGGGACGATCGGGATATGACAATAAGAATCCAGATGGGAGGGTCGGAGGCCATCTGGATTAGCATTGCTTCAAATGTCATAAAATCTTTGATAATCTTTGGTTGAATTTTTAACACTGAGTTAAAAATAGCTGCCAGGCCGCCTCCATGCCCAGAGCCACGTGGTTTCTGTATGAAACTAAACCCACCAGGTGAGGCTTCAACAACAGGAATAGTGTCTGTGGGTCTGAATCAGGTCTCAGTTAAAAAAAACATTGGTCTGCAGCAGTGTCCAGCACCATATCAATGAAATTAATAAAAAGTGAGCAGACATTTAATAATGCACATTTTATGGTGGGTTTATGTTGTGACTCTTTCATTCTCATTAATGAGATTGATATTAAGTTATCCGCACAGGAGCCCCCAGGTGAACGTTTAGATGTAAGTCTCATTCTAATAATGCTTACAATACTCTAAATTTCTAAATTTCTAAATAATCGCTAGATTTAGGGGATGCCGTGTGATGGAGCATCTGCGTCAGGTCGAGCATGATCTTGGGGGGGCGGATACCAAGTCTCTAACTGGTGGTTAGGGGAGAGAAGCCTGCTATAGGTCACATGTAGTCTATAGAGAGTGTTGGTAAGGGACCAGAGGCAATTTGAGTCCAACATTTTGTTTTAGCTTTTTTTTCACACATAGAAATGAAGCTCCTCTTTAGTACCTTGGATTGTCAGACTTTGTGTCCAGCAGAACAACCAAGGTGGAGACTTCATTGCTGGAGTGGAGGTCCAATTTCGCCTTGATGTCGGAAACTCTGGCCCTGGGGAGGCATTTAACAGAAACTGCTGCTTTCTGTAGGAACTCTAGCGTGTCTAGAATCTTGAATTAACATGTGTTAATGTGTGTTTGTCTCACAGGAGGATGGGATATGTAAAGACTGAATTTCTTTGTGCTTGTTACCAGTAAGATTATAGTAAATATGTTTTTATGGTGGAATTAAATCCTGAGGATTGTTAATTTATGGCAGAACAAATTCTCCAAGCATAATGATCTGTACTCAAAGCTACTCCCAAAGCTAGCTTAATTCATTTGGCTCATATTAGTATGTGTGTAATTTACGTGTTCGGTTTCATGTAGGTTCATCTTTTGCTCAACAACTTGTGATACATTTGTGCCTGTTCAGTGAAGCTCAGGTACTTCATCAAGATTTTAAGACAGATATTATTAAGAATGAGAGACCGCAATATTGAACAGGGAAAGTTTTGGACAGTGATACAGGCCAAGTGAACCTGTGCTTTTAAGTTTTTGTCAGACCCATCATTTTAACTGACAGCAGATTCTGAATGATTTTGCTCAAGGTGTCCACTTACTTCACATGCTGTCTTTCTCGGTCCCATGCTGCTTTTACTGAAACTAGAGCTGCACCTCGCACTTTCAGGGATGGGGGATTGAATGCTGCCTTCACTTTGTCTGTTTGTTTGGAGTGTTGAACAGGTGTGCTCCAGATTTCTATACTGGTATCTCCTTACAAATATTTCATTTTTGAATTTTATGTATCCCTGAGGAAATTTTTTGCTGCCCAGCAGCATTATGGATATAAAATCCCAGAACTGCCCCCGCTCCCATGACCCTGTAGCAGATGAGCAGTTGGGAAGTGGATGGTAGGATGTATGAGTAATCACGTCTCGTTTTCGCTCGTCAGCTCACGGTATTGTAATTACTAAATTAACCAAAATTGAAACTAGACTATCAAGGAAATGGCTCGAAAATACGAAGCTACACTGATCAGGTTTCCTAGGCGCTGCCACCCCAGTTTTTGCCATGCAGCCTGCAGTTCCCCTTTCCTTCACTAGTGGGCATCGCAGTATAAGAAAAACAACCACGACAGTTAAATATACTGTATACTAATGGAACTTTCATAATTCTGCGAAATATCAGCAGTCAGAGGTTTTCTATAGGAAAATGGCACTATTAAAAATTTCAATTTTAAAACATTTATTCACCCGGTGATGCATGACAAACCGAAAGACAATAATTCTAAATATATTAAAACAATCATTATCCGCCAAACATAGTACGACTGCCACCAAACCGACCAGTTTGCAAGATGCAAATTTTAATAACTTTACGTACTTTGGGTGGATAACCTACGATACTTTCAGAAGCAGAAAGTGACATGTTTTAAGCCTGTTTAAATACTATTGTCGTTGTGGAATTCATCAGGACCCGCTTTAAAACTCTGAAGCAACATTTGCATGTGTGGGGTTGTTATCAATAGGAGGTCAAACAGCGCGCAGTATGGGGAGATTATAGACGGCGCTCGTCCTGTCTGCAGCGATCGGACCCGGTGAAAGGCTTGGCTGGCAGCCCGTCGTCTCCCCGCTTCCCCGCCTCCCCCTCCGGCAGCTTCCGAGCCGATCAAAGATAAAAAAAATTCTCCTCACGCCCGATTCCGCCTGACTCGTTATGATTGAACTTTGCATGCCGTCTTTCATCACATAGACCTACCTACCATGTTCATAATTTAACAGTAGTTAGATGTGCCAATTATTTTCTATGACTTTAAATGCTAAATATTCAGAACTTTTTTCCTCTCAGGCTTTGGCATTATATCTGTCGGTATATGAATATTAGGCCTACGTTTAACATACGAGGATGTCATTTTATATTAAATGGTTTTTTGCTCTCATCATAGCGCACATCACGGGGCACGGATCAGACAGTTATTCGTGTTGGAGGAACAATAAGGCATATATACAATGATGAAACAGCGCCTTGAAATGTATCTATTTCCTGCCATTTTGCTGCATGGAAATTTAACTTAATAAGAAAAAACCAGTTTGCGTAGGTTTTCAGCAAACGTTATACTGACGTTTGCGTGCTGTTAAAACTTCTAGAATATGTCCATGACCACAGTATAATATGCCCACGGCATGAAACAATTAACAGTCTGATCTGGGGTGAAACATAGATTTTCCATTGCCACAGAGTTGCCAGCTCTCACGCATCTGGCGTGACACTCATGCTTTCAGACTCTCACGCAAGAAATCTTACAGCAAAAGTATATTATTCCATTATAATCCTAAAATTATACATCAAAAGCAGACTATTTACAAGCTAATAAAACTGTTACATACATGTAAATGCGTGTGCAGACTTGTATCGAATTAAAAATCTCACTTGAGCCAGCTGACCGAAGCTGGCACTCTGTTTCCACAGAAACAAGTTTTTTGGCAATGATTGCAGATTAAAGTCACAAGGAAACATGTTTCAGAAACACATTTGCTTCGGTGAATGTCCTGCTGCAATTATATACACAATTGCAACGTCATTGTTTTTGAAACCTTTTAAAATTAAATGTTTAGTATACGCATCTGCCAAGCAGACCATATTAATAATTGTAAATGCTGTTGCCAGTTACACATGCGCATTAAGTGCACATTCAGTTCACACTCCCGCGACACGCAGGTATGTTTTCTTTGCTCATCCGTGAAATGCAGCAGCATCCCAGGCATAACAGGCAGAGGGATCTGGGTTCTGCCTCCGGAGTCCGGACCGTCCCCAGGGCCGCGCAGGTCACACGCCGGTCACCTGGCGTCGCGGCTGCTCCACGTCAGCCGGCTGGAATGTGACAGGAGGGCACGTGGCAACTCACTCGCACTCCCTTGTTTTTTAGGCACTTCCCCGGCGCGAGTCTGGCAGCGCACGGCGTCGCGAGTCACGAGGCGTGACTGATGCCTCGTTCGTTCCTTACGTACGTAACGGCTTTGGCGGAAACGTCGGGGTCACATGCCCAGGAGCGCGAGAAGCGCTGCAGCAAAACCCCGCCCCTCTGATCACATGCCAGATTTGTTTACTTCACCTCATCAAACTGTCTTTTCTTCACCTCAATTAAATTTTGTTATCGTTTGACACTGAAACATGAGAAGAAATCATATCCTGAGATTTAAAAGCTCGAGGATTTTCTCACACATGCAGCCTCCCATTTTCATTGTAGTAATATATTAAACATGTATTAAACATGCGTTGACTTCAGGCACGAGAACTGAGACGTCGGACACAGAGGCAATTAAGGGTGAGGTACTGTTAGTACGGACATTTTATACAGAAATAAGGAGGTCAGTAGAAACCCTGCTGTTTTTGAACCCCGGGCAGAGGAAGTCACGTAAGTCCACATTCTCTATACAGGAACAGAAATAACACCGCAAGAGCAGCCCTCCCCCAGCAGAAACCTCTCACTTTCAACGCTTGCTAGTCACTCCAGAGACTGAGAACACTGTTTCGACAGCTCTTACCGCAAACAGCCTGAAGTTTGACTATGCAATTTCAGTGGTTCCCACCACAATCATCTACATAAATGTCAGAAAAACTTGTAAGTGTCTGCCTGGTAATTTGAATGAACCTGCAGGCTCTACACATAGGGGATGCTCCATTTCAGCATATGTTAACAATCCCTGAAATAATATATCTGGATAGGTACCAGCAGGCAGAAGTGTGTGTGCATGCGTACGAATCTTCAGACATCTTTTCCCCATTTATTCTATATACATCCTTGTTTTCATAACACAAAACAGTGAGCTCGACTGTTGTGTGAGTATACAGTATATGGCAAAAATGTGTCATGAAGGGTGTGTTTCAAACCACATGCCATATCGTATCCCACTATCTAAAGCAGAACTGATAGTTCGCGGAATGCATACAAAAATGTTTTTTTTTCGCGTTAGAGAGCCTGAGGGAAGAGTCATATTTCTTTAAATACTACTGTAATAATGTTTCACAGAATATAGGCGACCATTAGTCATCCAATTGGACTATTTTTCTGGGTCTGTTTCTTCACATTTAATTACTCATTTCATTACCGGTTTTAGTAGCTCACTGTATAGAAAGATGCCACTTACCATTCCGTGACTGTTTTCCTAACTAACCAGAACACACAATATTTTATCCTACAAACATATAATTATTCTGCAAGTTAATTAGTGATTTTGTGCACGCGTATAATTAGCGTTTATTTGTACAGTTAAGTTTAATTGTATTAGCCTAATTATTTACGATTTTTTTAAAAAATGCCCTTGAAAGCGGCGTTCGGGTCTGTTTCTAGGGGTGAGACGTAAACAGACATAGCGAATACCTGGACACGCTGTGATTAAAAATGCAATGCACCAGTCACGAGCAGTATTGCAAAACTACTGAGGGAATGCGATATGCCCGTTTCCGTGGAAACCGCCGAAGCAGCAGGCATCCGCCGTGATACGGCTCTTACAACTGCCAGATCCATGCTTTAGGGTTCGCAAGAATAAGGAAGGGTTCGGATTACGGTTAGGGTCCGCAAGAAGGAGTTAGGGTTATGGTCCGCAAAACAACAGAGGCGGCGAGCTCATCTTCCACTAAAGCACAATATTTTGGGTTATATTCAACCAAGACAACATATACATGCACACAACGGCTATAAACCCACAGGAATATGAGACAGACAATGTTTGTCTAAATTTGCATCATTATACTCTACAATTGCATACCGTGCAAATATCGTTGAATATATATCGTGAGAATGGCTAAGGAGAGAGGTACCTATATTAATGAACAGCCCTTTAAATGAGATCATAAATCAGTAATCATGCATTAATTTCCATTAATTTCATCGAAGCATGCAGTGCAACTGGCGTTTAGCTGTCTGGAGCGGTAATGAACGGTGTATCTAAAATTTAAAGAGCCGGAGGGCATTTTTTTACAAACCCTGGCCAGGATAAGCAGTTGGCCGATGAATGGATGGATGGATTGGTAGATGTTCACGTTTCATTTTTGGAAAAATCCAGAAGGAGGCATATGCTTCCACTGCAGCATTGCTTTGGTTGGTTGGCGTCTGTGTTTTCGAATTAATGACCTACGCGAAACTTTGAAGTAATAAAAGAATCATGAAAAATTTCTTGCAACACATTTTTTGCCAAAGACAACTGGCGGTCATAACAGGTTTACTCGGAGTTTCGTTGACCGCAAACTGTGCGGCTTTCCGGAGATACAGTCCGGGAAGTATACAATCTGAATTACTCACCGTTTTTCCACTTCGAGATAAGATTTAAATTCAATTTTACATGCAATGAAGGCAACACAACAAAGGTCATTAAATATTATTAAATAAATGCGTAAATAAATACAGTTCTGGAAATACAGAGATTAAATATCTGATTTGATTCTCCATCTGGATCAGTACTCGTTCTGTTCTGCATCAGCAAATGATTGGTGTATTTGTTTGTCTCTTTTTAGTCACCTATCTGTATGTTTGTTTATTAGTACGCATGGCTTAGACATTTATACACCTTACGTTCACGTTCAACCTGTTTTTCTCTGAAGTAAAGGGCGTGAGTGTATGTGTCTATAAGGCAGGTCGGTTTCTGCGTTAATGACACCGGTAAACTGCGATCACAATTTGTTCACGTCAAAGCACAGTCAGGCTGAATACAAATCGCATTTTACTAAGGAATAATGCAATAATCCACATGAACATAAGCAGGGAGATTTCAGTGACACTGCTTGACTTACTGAATCTCAAAACAGCCAATATAAACCGAACGAAAAAATATACCTAAACATATACCTAAACTAAATCTTCTTCATAATACAGCAATAAAAATAGACCCCGAGACAATCGTAATACATATTCGAAATTGAAATAAAACAGCCAGCTTACAGCTTATTGTATATATTTCTTGCTGTTCCAAGCAAGAAATATAATTATGTAAAGTAATTGCCAGATTTGTTTTTTGCCAAATTGTATTCTTGAAAGGACGGTTGCGTAGCCCTGCTGAAGCGATAACAGGCGCGCAACGGCCCCCTCACTTAATAGGAAAAGCATTGTCTTAGGGTGTGAATCGAAAACAAACCGTAGAAAGACATTACGGTGCGATTGCTGGTGAGCCCGGGATTGAACACGCCGTGCAGGATCTATTTGTGAGTCACTGTTTCCAATTAGTGCAGAAGTGCTGTCTTTAATCAGAAGGGAGGGAGTGGGAGTGATCCTTAATTATTAGCTGGGTTACAGAAAATAGATAATATCTGTGTATTTACTGCCTGAAAGAAAAGCTGTGGAGTTTTATAAGCTGAACGTGTGGACTGAAATTCCATAGTGTGTGTACATTCCAAAGACAATTACCACCAAGGATAAGCCTATCTGTGTGCCATGCTATATGAGCTAAAAAAATCACGACAAAAGTAAATATGAATATATAGAGCATTGGCTGGAAAATTGGTCTTTAATTTGCCAAGGGACTGAAATTCTAATGAAATTGTCCCTGTCTGGTGTTCCAAGCAAATGCGGCTTTTACACCCCTGCAGACAGTCTCAAACATCTATTGATTGTAAATAATGCTGGCCTAAATATTTAGTGAAGACCGTGATGATCCAGAGCCTATTAGCATGTTGTGGATGGGACATGGGCAAAGCCTGTCTACCAAATTGCCATCACATGAGACAGCAGTCCTTATTTCACATTCCTGGGCTCAGGGGGCCTTGACTTAGTGAGCCAGTTTCACTTCATGCCAGATGGGGGTGCCACATGGGCTTCGACCAGCACTGTCTCAGCTGAGAGAAACCTGGATGCTCTGGAGGACATTGAGGGAAACATAAGGAGGGCATGGAGCTCCACACAGTCCACCCACGGAGCGTCACACATGGAGCGTCACACAGTCCACGCATATACGTATAGATCAGACTTCAGAATATCTGTGATTTGTTTGCCAGCTGATTAACCCTTTAATCACGTACACAAAGGTGACCAGCGACAACTGTTCTTTGGGGTCATTTCCTGACTATTTACATCGCTTCGCTCAAGATGAGAAAACCATACAGGTGTATAAAATGTCAGTCTTGGTCTCATTCCACTTGTTGGATGTTTGTTAGAGAACTGCGATGATAATTCATATTGATAAGGATGCAGATTTCAACACTGTTAAAATGGGTTCTGAAATGACCATGCAGAGAGCAGAGTCAGTTCAGGTCCAAAGAAGGTTGGCCATCCCCAGTCCACATGTGAGGAAATTGTAAAATCGTTTTTTGAGGCCATCGTCCCACTGCGGCTGTGGAATCCATTTTAGAAGCGTCTTTTTAAGGCAGATTAGCTCCTGTAAGCACGGGAATGAACATATACAGTGATTGAGGGTGTAATTTGGTCCTGTCTTTAATCGCAGCACTGCCTCTGTTGTCATATAGATGAGGAAACAATGGCGGTAAATCAGAAGCACGGCAGGGTCTGTGGATGAGAGGATTTAGCTGTTTTATGGGGTTGGTGTGAAATTTCACTCATCCGCCATTTGCCAGGGAAGCACACGCCTGGCACTCCTGTCCAGGTGCTGTCTCATCGCTGCCAAAATTTAGTGACATTTAGGCCAAACCGATCAGATGCATAATACAATAAACCAAATTTACTTGTTAACTAGGTGCTCCTGCCCATCCAAATGAAATTACACAGCATAAAATGCTTTTCACCCCAGACTGAAGTGCACCAGTGCTACTCAAATTAATTGTCTTTCACTAGAGAAGGAGATAGGTTTCCCTTCCAGGAATTTAAACCTCAAAGTTTCCTGAGGTCCACATGTTCAGCCATGGTGCTACAGGAACCTGCTGTTTCATAGACAAAATCCTTCCCTGTTTTCTTCTTTTCGTTATTTCTTTGTAAGAACTACTTGGACATCAAAACACTCAAATCTGAATTATATTGCTCTTGGCTATTTTAAACCCAGGCAAGGAGACGATCGCCTCCTCATCTATTAGAATCAATTATCAGCATGCCTCTCCCTGGAGAGTCAGGTCAGCATGTGTTTCTAGCATCTCAGGGTTCATCTTCCAGCATGGAAAACCCTAACTGATCTCTGGTTCTATTTGCAAGAACTGAGTATGAACTAAAATAGCTTAATGCAAGGCTCTTCAAGACCCAGGGTATTTTTAGCTTATTGCTACAGACCTTCACTATGTCCAGATCTAAGTAGATGATAAAACTGACATGCCAGCTTCAAACAGAACTCCTTATTTTTAAGCAATCTCACAAAATCCATCATTCCATTGCAAAAAAAAAATAACAAGGGCCAAACTGTACCTGCCTGGAAGAATAAGTAAAGTATTTTTTGCTTATGATGATATTTTTATTCAATGAATGTGACAACACAATCAACACGAGCATAACAGATATAATTCAACAACCATAAAATTCTATAGTCAAGAAACAATGATGAAATATCCTCAGTTTCACATGTAGACTTTTGTTTCCATGGTAATTTGTACAGGTGGATAACTGGAGGATTTCATCATTCTGTCAGTGTTCTGTCAGAAACCTCTGGTTGTTGCTGGCAGCAATTGATTATTACTGCCTTGGTGGAGTGATGTAATTGTTGTTTATTGACTTATATGATTTAATAATCTGTGTAATTTTGAATGAATGCACTGTATGCCACCTGAGAAGATCAGAGCAATGACCTGCAGAACGACATCACAGTTCAAAGAGCTGACTGGGACAGATACAGTTATTTTTACAAAGCTTAACTGGATTTGCAGAGAAACCTATGACCCAAAAACATTTAAATTGCTTTATACACACATACACACACACATACACACCCACAGTTTCAGGTCACGTTTTTTTCCTTATCTTTTCTGTCATCTGATTTTTCATAATCAGTTGGTGACGAAAATGAAACGCTAGCAGGTATACAGAAAGTAATTTTTCTTGCAGTTATTTGCAGTTACAATCATGTAATTGTTGTATGATACAAATCAAATACCGTCACACCAAACAACAATTAGTCATTGTGTCTATGATTATGTGTATGATTTTATTAAAAAGAAACAACGCAGGTGATTCAAAGCATGTGAAAGTGAAAGATGCACATGGCAGTTAGTTTCCATTGGCATTGAATTGCGCTTCCCACTGAGGCTGCGTGCTGTGACCCTGACGTCTGGCCTCCTCCAGTCCGTGTTGCAGCTGCTTGGCTCAGACCCAAACCACGATGGGTAAAACTCACACGCGGCTACTGACAAGCCCCAGTGGATCACACACAACAGCCAGCTCTGTCTATGTGTTTGGGCGCTACTCTGTGGTCGGATCATTGTAGAAGAAATTGTTCAATTTACTGACATATTATTTGTTCATTAAAATACTTATATTGAAGTTCCCTTCTTTCTCCATCTTGGCTCCTATCTTTCTTGGGTCTGACCCAGATTGCCGGGGTTTTCTGGCAATCCTTCTTCAGCCAAAGCTCAACTGGTGATTCAGTCGATGTTAAATACCGCAATTCCATCACAGGGCTTTTTTTTTCAGTACCACACTCTGATCTCCATGACTGACTTCAACAGGTCCTTCATCACGCGTGATGGCTATTCCCTAACAGATGGTGTGCGTGTTGGACTCCTGAGTACTCTTGTCCTTTACAGAGAGGCTGCATTATCTTGCGACAGTGCTCCTGACAGATTGCAGTTTACTCGCAGAATTCAGCCCGAGTATAAGGACTCCTGATTCTCCAATGGATTCTTTACAGCTGCTTAATTTTGTTAGTCCTTTTCCCTGTAGAGTGAGGGCATTCCTCATCGAAAACCTGAAAAGAAAGGCAGTGTCTTTTTTTAGCAAATAATTAATCACTTTGGGAGCCACTTCTGTTTCATATTCACCATTGATACTTAAATGTACATTTCTGCTAAGTAATGAATGTTTTATAGAGGAAACACCATAGTTGTCAAGTTGTCACGCCCAGCTCGTTACCTTGTGTTTATTCCTGATTGTTCTCACCTGTATCCTGTTACTCGTAGCTTTTCCTTACTCGTAGTCCACGTCTGAGTAAGTTTCCCCCAGATCTGTCACTGACGTTAGTCCTGTCGGTTGGTGTGCTTCCCTTGGTGTCAATAAAAAACCGTTCTATTTCGACTTCCTGGCTGGACTCACAGTCAAGACAGATCGAAACAATAGTGAACTGTTGTGGAATATTTATTGCATTTTCTTTTGCTCTTTATATTGGGGAAAAATCAAGTGATTTCACATCAGAGTGTGTTTACAAACTGATTGCCTTAATTTTTCTGGCTATGAGTTGGCATGATGTTCTTCTGACAGCACATGTCGGCACATTCCTGGGGCACGGCGATGATCACACAGACTCAGGTCTCACACCTAACCCTTCCTAGATGGCCACGCCAGGTGTTTTGCCCTATTTTCATCCACATATTTTCTCTGTGTTTCATCCTCTGTGTTTCACAGGGCCTACAGCTGAGCTATTTTGTGTTCCATCAATAACTGAAGGCTGCAGTATCTGCAGTGTCTTTCCCGTGTTCCTTCATGTTTCTGGATGTTAGACCTCTCCAATACCGACACTTCATTCTGACACTCCAAATAATGAATGCCTTGTCTCATTCCTCTTGACAGCTCCAGGGTATTTGGCCAGAAGCCCCCAAGTTTACCACCAGCATTTCTGCTCAACCTGAAACATCCCATCATGATGCTAAGTGTAGCTCCACTCCCAAAACTGAAGATGCCCTTTTTCCTTAAAGAACTCCTACTGAGGGTACAACTTTAAGCTCTTAATAAAGAACATTCACAAACAGACAATCATAATACATACCCAACAAACTCACATGGAAACCTACAATGTAACATAGGTTTTATGTAGTTGTGTTTCTTCTCCTTTACTTTGTTCTAGCTTTTATTAATCTTTACTACATTTAGCCTCAAGTGTTGTATGTCAGTTTCTGATACTGTTGTTTACATTGAACTTTACTGATAACAATTCACAACACTGCCAAAGTCCATTGCACTACTTTCAAATAAAAGTGCTGTAGGTGCCTATCTGTCAAGGGGAAGGGTTATCTGTCATGTGATATGTACATAGATATAAAAAAAACTGTTACACAAATAATTATGCTAATCTGCTTTTATTTGGGGGTGGCATGGTCGTGCAGTTGTTAACACTGTTGCATCACCCCTGGGTCTAGGGTTTGAGTCTCTGCCATGGCTCCGTGTGTGGAGTTTGCATGTTCTCCCGGTGTCGTTGTGGGGTTTCCTCCAGGTATTCCAGCCCCCCCCCCGCCCCTCCCCCCACTATACAAAAACAGATTGAGGTTAAGTAAGTGTAAGTGAATGGTATGTGAGTGTGCCCTGCAGTGGGTCCCTGCCTTGTGCCCGTGGCCTCCAGGATAGCACAGCCTACGACCCTGAAGTGGACAAACAGTTACCGAGAATGGATGGATGCTTTTATTTGTCCTAAAGTATGGCTGACTGAATCTGAGCAATGAAAAATGCAGCAAAAGAGAGGTTTTCTGCTGTAGAAGATGGCAGAAGCCAGTCAAAGCTCAGTAGTGTGACATCAGAAAACCCACTGCATAGTCAAGATCCCTTCGGGGATGTTGATCAACTAGCGTGGGAAAACGAAGATGGTGGACAAAAGGGGCAGAGTATAGTGGAAGAGGATGTGAGGCAAACTGAGAGGCACCCAGGGGGGAAGTAAGTGGAAGCCAAAGCAGGATGTTGGAAATCACTGGCTAAATCCCTGCCTTATTCCACTCATTCCAGTGAAGTGCGGATTGAAGTTAAGGCCTGAGTCGAGCATCTTGCTCCATCACCAAAGTACCCCTCCTAATATGGTGCCTTGACATCTCTTGCTGCTCCTCTCAGAGGCAAAGGGTCCCCACCGAACCCAGCAAGAGCCCCTGCAGTACAAAGCTGAGAGCTGTTCCCCAGGCTAAAGGTCCTGTGGAATGACAGGGTAAAGCCACGCAGATCAAAGGGGAATCAGAGCCTCTGCACTGCTAGCTACACTCCTTGCGCAATGGTGACTGATATAGAGAGCAGAAGCTTGTGTGAACACCGACAGTACAGTGCTAGTGTCAGACTTCCACATTCTTTACCCAGACTGGCAGGAGGTTGAGTTTTCAAAATGACAGACAGGGGGAGCCAGTAGAGGCAGGGAGACACAGCAGGATTATAAGTAGCCAGCTTTGCCGGCTTTAGTCCTGATCACAGTGGTATTTGTAATACTATACTGAACAGCTGTCATTAGTAACTGAGATAACTAATCTGCAAACTGACATTGTAGCAGAATCCCACCTTGCTTTATGGTTATTATTTTATCACGAGCTTGTTTCACAATGCCCTGCAGTCAAAGGAATATTTGCAGGTTCGGTGGACGGACTACAAAAGCAATGGGATTTGTAATAAATAATGATGTTGAACAGACAATAATAAAATCCAAATAAAATTCCAGAAGCTGTACAGAGACATGACTTACATTCTTATAGTTAGACACATTTTTTCTAATTATACATACAGCTGTGGAAAAAATTGAGAGACCACAGCACAATTTTTTGTTTCACTCATTTCTCAATTTATGGGTGTACGTCTGTGAATGTTTTTGTTTTTTTTGCAAAGTCCAGCCTGGTTCTTCCCTGCTTCTCATTAATGAAGGGCTTCTTCCCTGCTTTATGGGACTTCAGTCCTGCTTCTAGGAGCCTGATATGAACTGTCCTAGCGGTGCACTTCACACCTGCACTTAATATCTCCCATTCCACATGATTCATCCTCTGATTCACGAGAAACTGTCGGAAATGTTAGCACTCACCTCTGAAACTCGTTTCCGCCATTTACCTGGCTAGTTTTTGGTTGTTCTCATTGTCTCCACTTTGTTCTTGTTTACTGCACTCTTAGAAATTTTAAACCTGGAAGTAACCTGCTGCTCAGTGTAGCCTTTTGCCAGCAGAACAACACCGCAAAAAAATTACAATCTAGGCATGTATAATTTTCCTAAATTTAGACAAAATTCTAATTTCATTATTAAACTGACTAACAACACAGCTTATGAATAAGACTATTTTACTTGCATTTAGGCATATTGTCTTATTTTAGGAAATTTTACAAAGTACAATTTTCTTACTACACCGACAGGTAATTTTGCTAGTTTTACGCAGTCTTGTCTCAAAACAGAACCAGTTTATCTTAAATTTGAAAGGCCATTTTCTTGCAGTGCATGATTAAACCAAGATTTAAATATCACATTTTTTTAAATAAAGAGCTGTCTCTTAATTTAATAAGCCATTTTGGTGCAGAGAACTGGAACAGTGGAAAGTAGATTGAGGTCACCAACGCACTGCTGTAGTAAGACAAATAATGCAGAACCACTTGTGACCATGCTTTTGGCGAGATCTTTCTGCAGCAGAGTAACACTGTTGTTCCTCAGCAAGCATCCAGGGAGGGGATGGGAGGCAGCAAAAATGTGGAGTGCCGGGGGGGTCCCCAAGAACTAGGTTGATAAACACTGAATTAAGGTATAGGTGCAGTTTAGTATAACATCAGAGTGCCCAATTAAGAGCATAATTAACACTGACAATTAACACTTCCAGTGTTCCCAGAGTAACAGATGGCTCATAATTACAACGTGAATCGCATACTCACTGGCATGCCCCTGACACACAGTCTTCTTTCCACTTTATCTCTCCATCTACATGTAGCATCAGCTAACAGCATTCAGTCCTTGTTTGCTTCCGACTTCCTCAGAGTCACCGCTGGCAATATGCCGTTGCAAAATATAGATGATAATCATCCTGTGGCGCAGTGCTGCACCCCAAGTATGGAAGGGAAATGTTAAATTCGAGATCGTTCGCCTTTCCCAATCCTCCTCTCTGTGAGCTGAAAGTGGAACAAGACGTAAACAGATGGCAAGGTGCTCTCGCCATGGGGCCATGGATGATTAGTGAATATCGAAAAACAAAACAGTTGTTTCTTCAGCAGACAGGCAAAGGGGGCAGGCATTCTTATGTTTGGGTTTATTGTTGGAGACCAAGCCTCGATTAGCTCTAGATAAAATAAATTAGTGCTTAGACTGGCCATAGCCAGTCACTTTGCTAAGTTGCATAACTTAATCTCCACTGGCATAAGTCCATGTGGCCTTATCACATATTCACTGCGTGACTGATGCTAAAATACAGTAGCTCCTAGATATAGCTGGCTATCTTTACAAAGCTGCACCATGTTTCCTTCACGTGTCCTGCAACACGAACTTGGGCTTACTATCTTTAAATGTGCCCTTATGAGTAAGACTCAGTGTTCAAACATCTGATACCTTTAGCCAGTTCTTTCTTCCTCGGGGTGCGAGGTCATGGTTCGGCCCATTGGGAATCCCCAGCCAGGCGAGGCGGTACCTCAGATCAGGGCTATTCAACTCACGGTCCTCAAGGGCCGAGCCCTGCTGATTTTCCAGCCTTCCTTCACTTGTGGGCCAGGTGTGAAGCCTCTGACCAATCAGAATCAGTAATTATTAAACTAACTACCTGGGAGGACTGAAAACACAGCCTGGATTTGGAATCGAGGGCCTGAATTGAATAGCCCTGCCTTAGATGAACACACATCTAAACACTGTTGCATGTCACACCTAGGGTGGGCTTCTAGAAGAAGATTTACATTTTTCTACTTTGCCAACTAGTCTCATGACCCACTTTAAGGGCTCTGTGAAAATGCAGTAGTGTGTCATAGCAGCTATGTGGTTAACCACGTCTAGATGTCAGTTTCTCAATAAACCTGAGGCTCATTTCAGAGCAGCCTTGTCTGTCTGACAGTCAACCACTCCTACACCCTAAGCAGAGCAAACATCACCTTTGTACGATGGTCCCCTGTGGACCAACTTTCTATGACCGTTTTTGTTTAGCCAGCCTCCTGATTTCATTGGACTGCTGAACACAGACGGTGATTTTTCGCACCTGACATTTTGGACTGCTTTGTGGGAGATATTTGGAGGTATGTTTGTAATCATGAAAAAGTGAAAAGAACTTGGCGTCAGGAACCAGACTTGGAAGTGTGAGCCTCATAACTTAACTCAGTCAAGTGTTCAATATGAGAACTGGACATAAACAAGACCATCATACGTACAAGTAGATGTCTATAAGGGAGGCATGGAGTGGAGCTAAGTGATTTGAGAACAAAACTAATGTTGGGGAATACCCTGCAGAAACCCCAGCACCAGCAAGAAAGGACTCTGCGTCACAATGAAGTCATCGCTCCATGCTGTTTGACAGGCTGCCTAGGCAAAATCAGGCAATAGTGGGCATCTGGGTTTGCTTGATATCACAGTGTAATGCTGACTGTGACAATACATAAGAACATAGGAAATTTACAAACGAGAGGAGGCCATTCGGCCCATCAAGCTCATTTGGGGAGAACTTTACTAACAGCTCAAAGTTGTTAAAATCGTATCTAGCTCTGATTTAAAGGAACCCAGGGTTTTAGCTTGCGCTACACTAGCAGGAAGACTATTCCATACTCTAACT
>JABFEA020000001.1:7849313-7866555 GCA_019775915.2 Cyphomyrus plagiostoma | reverse complement strand
AAGCCCAGGTGGAGACTCGAACCCGGGTCCCAGAGGTGTGAGGCAACAGTGCTAACCACAGCACCACCGTGCCGCCCTTACTGCTCAATCCCTGCCCCTAAAATGCCACCCCTCCTCTGTACTACCCTGTATTTTACGCCAAACTCGGTCTGAGGTCCGGGCATTTGTCCAGAAGAATGCCAAACCATGAAACGAGGACGCTGCACCTAAAGGCCACATCCTGATTGTAGGAGACCAAAGGCCAAAGTTGCAGCCAGGGGTTGTTGGGGGGGGGGGGGGGGATTAACCAGGCTAGTTTAGGGAGAAACTTAGTGGAAGACCAGGTTCGCTGTCAACCAGCCAGAACCAAAACTCACTCCACAAAGTCCACTTTGAGAAGACTCGTTTCCTCTTTCTCCTTTTATCTCTCACTCATTTCCACAGCTGCATTGGTTTGTCAAAGAACAGATTAAGTATTTAAAGTTCCCTTTTCAGATTAGTCAACCACCCATTTACAATTCAACAAACAACAGGTGAAGAAACAGGGAACAGTCAAGTTATGTGGGATCTTGCACCCTTGGCTTCTTATCAACCAGCTCTTCTGTAGTGGTTCACCTGAGTGGACCTCAGCTCCCAACATCGCAGTGCTTCATCTCCCAAAACATCAGAAGGTCCAGTGAAAGATGTTCAATACCTGGGCTACAGCAAATAATACTTCACTCCGGAAGTTTTCTAAACCCTCAACTCCAGGTGATTCCTATACTGAGAACTCAAGATCAGCATTACATTCGGTAATCCCAAAGCAAACTTGCATGTTTCAGGAGCAGTTTGTAAAGGTTAAAGGTCCCTACACCTGCCCTTTATATTTCACTGTACTGTGATTTTGCATCTGTGAGGAAATAACTACCAGTAAGTCACCCTGGATAAAGGCAACAGCAAATAAAATAAATAACCATTTCAGTCATCCACTCAATCCTCTATAGTCGGAATATGAGAAGAGCACACACCTCACGTGAAGTGAGGTAATGTTTCTTATCCCGACCTTACTGGTGATTTTAGTCACTGAGCATCATGGGAACCACTAACTGATCCACAGCTCCTCTGCAGCCTTCATTTTACAGTTGTATGGAAGCAATACTTTCTGCAGAATAGAATGAGAGCCCTCGATAAACTTGATAATAATCCATCCAGCTACCCTTCTACTCATTCTCTGTTCTGCTTATCCAGCTGAGAACTGCCGTACAAAGACTAATATCAAAGCAAGCAACAGTTTAAGCTCAAATCGAATGGTCCTGCGTAGAAAGGAATGTTCAGTTTTCACAAAGCATTAGCCAGACAACGGGAGCAATCTGGACTATTTTCTGTGTAGTTTCTTCAAGTGATACATGTTTAACAATAATAACCTCTGCAGTCTCAATGTGGAGCTGGTCCATTAGAGGACATTCATTTAAAGGTTTGTGTTGAGTAGACATTGCATCCAGGAGAGCAGAATTTCCCAAAAAGGGCAAACCAACTGAAATCTGTCAGTTTGCCTAACTAATCAGCTTTACAAAACATCTAATGATCTTGGCCCAGGGCACCTGGCACCAAATCTGGTGCCCACTGCATAAAGGTCTAGGCGAAGAAATCAGTTAAAAACAATTAGAAATTTATGATGGCAAGAAAATTAGTAAAGTGGAAAAAAGGACCACGTTTTTTCAGTTCTGATCCGATTCCGATACATAACTGCCGATACCGATACAGATTCCGATACAAGAGCTCTTTTTACTTTGTTGTACTTTATATATATATTTTTTAAGCTAGTAAATACAAATGTAAGAAATGTATGACAAAAAATATCTAACTAGGCTACTACAAACATTCATAATGTACTATTCCACCTCGTTTGTTGTAAGCGTTTTTGAGGCATTTGCAGTTCAATATGAATATCTTCAAAGCAAGTATACACAAGTGCCGAATGCTTAAAATTTTAAGTTTTTCTCCCATTGGCGTTAGTGCAGTTATATTTTTGTTGCGATGGCAGCCTTGTGTCCTTCTTGTGTCTTGTGTCCTTCCCTTTCACTTTGTTAGGCTCCAACCCTAGACTGGAGCGTACCACAAGCTGCAGTGAGTTCACAAAACAGTCCAATTAAGTTAGCGACTCCCAAATCATCCATTACTTTATTTTTTCTCGCAGTGTGCTTTGTTAAATGGGATTGTCCATTAAACGCTATTCCCACTTCAAAACTTTATTTTACATAGATTGTAAATCGCTGTGCTACTGGTTTCTGTTAAAAGCGTATGATACTCCCAGATCGTCATGTCTTATCTTACGCTCCTCGTACTGCGAAGGGAATGCGCCTGACGTCACAGCAGGAGGAAGCCACTTTACTCACACCCACTGAGTAGCAAAAAAGACTGAGGGACAGCGATTGCGTTCGATTTGAATGCTGCAAAAAAACACATTTAAAATGAGAAAGAGCTGTCGCGCGATTGATTGCCGAAAACTAAATAAGTAACAGGACGTGGATCGGTCACGCATGGCTGATACCCGATCCGTCAAATAGGTCTGGATCGGTGCCAATACTGATCGGATATCGGTATCGGTGCACCTCTACTTAAGACACACATGATTCCAAAGTTCATCTGTCCAGGCCATGTGAGTTATGGGCAAAACGTTTGAAAGCAAAACACTCCCAAGGTGTGCGAGTCTGATGATTCATTATGATCTGTGCAGTGATTACAGCTACACATCTATTAACACTAAAAAAGCAACAACACTAATACATGCATCAAGATCAAACTTCTTTAGTGGCAGAAAATTACACACAGAACAAATTGAAGCAAAAAGGCCAAAACTGACTATACTGAAATTATAAATGACGACAGTATCTGAAATAAGGCCAAGTGTAAATATGTACTGGGTGCACATAGCATAAACATGTACACAGTGTCGTGGAAACTGCGGCTTCACACGATCTCTGATGCTCTGACTAAGGACTCTTAAAGGGGCCCCTCCGTTGCAGAGAATTCTCTTCTGTTTGTCTCCCTCTCTCACTCCCTCCGTCTCTAGTTCCTATCTTCAAATTGGTTCAAGTGCTGTATTGTCATGCTAAATTCACATCCACATAATCAAGGAGTGCACAGCAGCGTCAATGGCGCCCATAACGGCAATGCAAAAAAAAAAAAAACGTAGCTAATGGTGCATCAGGCTTAAAGAAAGTGCTTCTTCGTTAACCCCCCTTCCTACACTTCTCCCTCATATTCATTCTCTCTCTCCTGCCCTCTCCGCTGAAAATCCCGCCGTGTATGCCATGCGTTCAGCAGATAGAATGTAAATCAGGGCCCAACCTTGGAGGGCGGGGGGGGTTATGGTCTTCCTCGGTGGACTCCCACGAAACAATAACCGCATCGTTTATGCGCGTGGAGATGCCACTTGCTTCAGATGATGTCTCTCTGCCGAGCGGCACGCAAAGCAAACATCTATTATGCAAATATCTTATGGAAATCTTTCATGCAAACGAGCCAGGACTGATTTCAAGGATTTATTTTTAAAGTAATCAGAGGCATTAAGGGCAGAGCTGGGAGAAACAAAAACATGTCAGAAATGTTCTGTTTATTCTGATGCAACATCACCACTTTAATTACTTCACAGGCAGCCAAAGTAATTAAAAAACAAAAAACAAGAAACCATTAGTGATTTTATAAATAAGAGACGTTCCCTCAGACATTAATACGCATTAATATTAATAACACTGACTGCAGCAGCAAACTGTCTCATGAAATGTAATATTTTGGGGGGGGGGGGGGTGGGCCTGCTTATTCCAGCTGAAAAAAAACCTGGTAACCTTACCCCCCTCCATACACCCACGCATGGGTACATCCTAATCATTTCACAGGAGGCCGGGGAAAGCCTTCAGTGCTGCCATAGTGACTTCAGGAAGCTGCTGAGCCTGTCACGGTCACCGAGGCCTTCCGAAGACTCGCGAGACATCGCCGTCTCTCATGAAAAACGCGGCTCGTCCCCCCCGACCAGACGGGCGTGAGTTCGGCCGGAAGAAGCAGCTTTGGCGTGATGCCTGATGAAGTGCCGCTGTTTCTGCAGAAAGGGCCAGAGTTGCCCTCGAGTTTGACGGAGGGAGGCGTGCCATTTCACACAGCAGTGCGTGGTTCTGACACACACACACGCACGCACACATGCACTCACAAACCTGCATTTACACGTGCTCGAGCACTCACGCACGCACACATGCACTCACATATTCATGCGTTCACACACATCTTTCTCTGTTTGTGCCTTCAATTGACTAAAATTAATGAAATCAATTACCCTAAATCAAAAACTACCAAAACTCAAAAAGCAAATAAAAAAATTCATGACTAACTACAACTCTACACCATTTTGTTCATTCGTTTTTTCCCATCCCTGCCCTGGCATTTCCACCCAGAACAGGGTGGAACAGAGAAATTTTTCAGAATTTTCCAGTCATTACTGGAACATATTCTAACATGCAGTCCTCACAAGGAGAGAGACACAAAACCACATAAACACACTAACACACTGAGGCACAAACACAAGCACCCGCATGCATCCCTGTCATTAACAGAGCTGCACTCACATAAAACAAGTATGTGACAGACAGCAAACAACGACCAGCCGGAAACAAAGGAGTTTGCAAATGACCTTTATCGTCATCATCCTAGTCCTCAGAGAAGCCCGAAGTCATTTGGGTAGCAAAGCATGCGAGTAACTTTGTCAGAGAGTCTTTGTGTCTTCAGGAGGGTGTGGTCAGTGAGATGGCCATGGGGGGGGGAGAGAGTGGCATGAGGCAACCACACAACACTCAGAAGCAGACTTTAACCCAATTGCACCAGTACCCAACTGCAAGGGTCGGAACTGGAAATAGTAAAGGCATAACACCACTGCGAGCACCAGTGCTACAGGCAGAAGGTGGATCACCTGACTGTACGGATCAGCACTGCAAACCGGAAGTGGATCACCTGACTGTACGGATCAGCACTGCACCTCGGCTAGAAGTGTCTCCATTCAGCTAAAGAGGCACAGAAAAAATAACAAATCTTTTCAGAATGCAGCAGTATATGCCAGGAAAGGAGCTGCTCTTGTTCTGGGGATTCGTTCCTACTGTCGAATTCACCCTCTGCTTCCCTGCACTGGAGCCTGGGAGATTCCAGCGACGTCAGACAGACGTACACAAACTCATGGCACATTGACACAGAATTAAGATAGAGGCACGATTGCTGGATACTTCACACTTCTTGTTTTTTCACAGGGAAATCTATTCATTTGCCAAAGAGGAAATGTGCTTTGTTTTATTTCATCGCGTGAAAGTTACCTCTGCTTAGGAACTATGATGGGCTCACACAAACACACACACACACACACAAATTTCTGACTGGAAGAGCTGGGGATCTGGCTGCCAGGTACAAAATGAATCAGAAAATACCACCATTTCCAATTTACTTAATTTATTTCACAGTATATAAATATATTCGGAAGAGGCAAATCCCCAAACATTTTATTTTGTGCAGAATCATGAACGTCAGTCTTAACGAATCGTTGCCTCCCTATATGCCATAAGCCGATTACTTCACGCTCATTTATGAATTCTTAAAGAGACAAATTTCTCAAATGGCGACGTTTACAAGGTCTATGCTGAAAAGATAGAAGCGATTTTTCATCCAAAGTCATGAGATTCAAAGAGAAAACACCCTAGAGTTCTGCTGCTTGTACTATAAGGAGTATAAATATCCTTAAACAGAGCATGACGTCATCATGAGAAAAGGGTGTGGCATGGCATCTGTAAGGGAGTGTCAGGTGACTAAGGCTGGGCATGCTGATTGGCTGTACCTGTCCTCCACACAGAAATGCAGTCCATGCAGGTGGATCTGCAGGCCAGAGAGGCTTACAGTGATCCTGCAGGACCCACTGTCCAATAGCAGGGCCTTGTGCTCATTCAGCAGCCAGTCGGATTTCCAAGGGAGGGTACAGTGAATGCTGGGAGGGCCGGGGGGAGGGACTTTTTCTGCTCAAGATGTTTTCCTGACTTGTCAATACTAGTAATATTAGCTATTTCCAGTGAGTCAGGGCACAAACTCTCCACTCATCTATGACAGAACCAGCAGGTGCCATTTAGCTAAACCTCAGACTAACCTTCACCTCACAAGGACAGGTATTAAATTAATGAATTAGCATGAACAACCACATGCCCACCTCCCTGCACAGGGCACACTGTGCCCTGCTCGTGCCCCTGACACCTTAAACTCACTCTCGCACATCACAAGAAAGACTCATCGAGTCTCAGTGGCGTACAGAATCTGCTAAAAAAAACGCCTACGCAACACAAAAAAATGACAACAAAAAGCCATGATCTGCTCCTGACCGGTAAGAGCTGACAGGAACCGGTTAGCCACAGTGCTAACAGCGACACTCATGCGACGGCAAGCATGACGACTCCAAGTCCAGAAGACAAAAAAGATCACACAAAGAAACAGCCAGACACAGGAGAGACATGCAACATGGGGATGAAAGGGGTCACGGCCTTCAAACTACAGCTGAGAGCACAGAGCCCAGGATAAGTCACCAAGCATGCACTGTGTGGTGACGGCAGGCAGTGGAAGCAGCGGCAGCAGGCAGAGCTAGAGGCCACAGAGAGCCCTGCTTACCTTTTCTTAGGTAAACGTTATCTGAGAAAGAGAGAGAAATAGAGACAAAATGTAACAAAACCAGCTGGGATGGTTACAGCCGTGAGGATGGTAACCGCAGTGAGATAGTGTTCCTGCCACACCATCAGGATGTGAGACAAACTCCCCCTGTCCCCTCTACCCTCGTAAAGGGGGGAGCAAAGAATTAGTAGGATTCAATACTGAAAATGTCCCGATTTGCAAACCATGTCACACCATGTGATGCCGGAATGGTCGGGAGGTGAAATCAAATTTAGATCTTGAAAGTGAAAGTGAAATTCATCTTTCAACCTACTTATATAAATATAAAATCTCTGCTGGCTTCCGTTCAGCCGGTCGGCTGCCGTTAGCCTGTAGCACATGGCATCAAAGTTTTTTGGAGTTAGCGACATCTGGCTAATGCTAAGTTTAATGCAGGCAGGGATGCAGGCAGAATGAGGACACTCAGACCTCTACAGGGACACGAGCACACAACTCCAATTATCACCCATCACCCAAAAGTGTAGCCTTACTAGTGATTCTTGTTTTGGTTTGAAAATAAGTGATGTGAGCAAAATCTGAATAGCGCTAACATGACTGTTGATGCGAATCGCTGAGGTGTGTTGCTTGCTGCCTCTCTGGCGGTCCTCACCTCCAGGTGCATATGCAGGGCGGGGGCCACAGGGTAGGGGCCACAGGTGCACTGCCTAATCATTCACTGATTCAAAACATATCATTGGCTATTGATATGGTTAGCCCCTCTGTATGAATTTTGGCCTCTCTTATGCCCCACCCCTACAAAAATCCTAGAATCACCCCTATTGTAACAAGCAAGTACTAGTGAAGATGCTGGACAAAGAATGTGATACCAACATCCCTCCGTCCCCTGGCAACCCGGCCTGTACATCTATACATCTCCCCAATCAATACGGAGAATTATTCTTCAACCAGGATCGGGTTACTTAAGAACCTCAGACTGGCGTCAGTCGCAACTGCAGCCTTTGACAGTTATTTTTAATTCCTGCCAACGATCGACTGAACTTCCTTAGACTAAAATTAGAGGTAGGGCTTCCTTCCCCTTACCCTGGGGAAGATGGCACGGTGAGGAACACCGTGGAGGGGGGGGCATACACTCACCTTCTGGGGGCATCAGCACCTTGTTGTTCTGGGTGCACCAGCCCACAGGGTGCAGGTCAGCCGTCATGACGTCGCACCAGAAGTCGGCCTTGCGCTCGTCGCCGTAGCCGCAGAAACGTAGCAGCAGCAGCTGGCCGCACGTGGTGATGATGGTCGCCACCCAGTAAGTGTCCGGATTGCCCTTATTGGCCACCTCCAGCTTCATCCCAGGCTGGAAACTGCTCTGCAGGCTGATCTCCACCTGCGGGATCCAATCGGAGAGTAGCATGTCACAGAGAGGGATCCCTACTGGCTGTCATCAGGACGACACCAACAAGGTTCAAATTAGAGTGAAAATGACACCTTGACAACAGCCAAAACACTGAAAAGTCCACTTCACAGCTTCATAAATAGGTATGCAACTGAACAGGTGGGTGTCGGGCACCCAGGTTAGCAAGGTCATCAAACTTCCAGGTGGGGGTTCTGCTTCATTTGCTTACTATTTAAAGACCTTCTGTTTAACCGAGACCAGCAGGAAAGGGCATGTGTGCGAGCACCTATCAGGGGGGTGAAGGTACAAAGGTGACCTTGGTTACAGGGATTTATAGTATGGATACCTAACAGTAGGTACTACTAGTCATTGGAACACCTGGACAGATTGCAGGTGACCAACACAGTGGCCAAGGAGAGTTTCTGACCCATCGCACATGCGTGTACTCTGAAGGTGCCGCTGAGAAGACCTGTGTGGGCCCTACAGCTTCAACCATGTAGTCACAAATCCAAAACCTGGCCATGACTGTTGTTTTCACAACAACTGGGCCGCAACCAAAAAGTAACCAGATCCAAGGGCACTTTTCAGGTGCCGTACTATTGGTACTTCAAGGCGTCAGATTTCCACTGGTGTAAAAACTGGTACTGGCACTGAATGATATCACAACGAAGGGCAGGTATTTTGTACTGAATTTGAAAAATAGCTGCAGTATATTATAGGGCTCGGTGCAATATTAATACCAACATTGCATGTTACACACGTGAAATTCTTACATCGCTAATAATCAGGCTTCTTCTTACCTTCATGCAGTATGGACATTGAAATGCAGGGAGTTAAAGATTCACTAAAACCTTTTTACTCTGTCATAGGGAAGAAACTTAGCTAGCTTTGCAATTTTAATATTTTTTGCTTTTTAAAGTTTTCTAGTGAAAGATTAAAAAATCAGTTTGAAGTTTACCTACGCTGCTTTTACGCAAGTGCTGTATGCCTTCTCTGAGACAATCATAATCATTTTCATCCTTGCTGTTTAAATCCCCCAGAAGGGTTTGTGAAAAACTTTTTTGCTTTAAAAATATCCCAATATTTATCAAAGTGAAATTACATCACTATACTTGGAAATGTTCCAATACCATGCTGTCCTAGTATATTACATTAAAAACTTTTTAAATTTCCTTTCATGCCATACTGATCTTGTTCTATCTGCTCTTACCAACCAGACCACAATTAATCCTTTTTAACTTTGAATACTGTTTGTTGTTTTCTGAGTTTGTAACATTTTTCAGGACAGCGGTTGCATTGTGTTGAAGCAGGCTATTGGCATAACTAATCAGCAAAATAGGGCTTGCCAATCTCACCCCAAAGTACCCCTCCTGGTTTGGTACTTTGGGTACTAGAACTTTTGGTACTGGTACTGGACCAGAAGTGAATGGAAAAAGGAAAGTACTGAAAGTAGTGGTCCAAAAGTGTGGTGTGGTGGAAAGGCTCCCCAATTGGGTTTAAGGCAGCAAATTTTTGTAGCATTTTTAATGAAGACCTTTGGGATTTTTTTCCCTGAAGCCATGAAAAAGCAGACTGAAAATTCCCAGAATCCCTGACACATCACCGGAGTGTCATGAATCCCTTATGATTCCCAAAATATTAAATCAATCACATAAAACAGGTATGAGGCACATTGTACAAAAGCACCATGCGCTTTAAGTAAGGCATATCCACCTGGACCCAAAGAATCTCTCCCTTACAGCCAGGATTATCAAACTCTGCTCATCATTCACTCTTAAAGGTGATTTTCCTACCGTGATGGACTTCACCCTTAGAAAACGGGCTGATTAAACCGCGATCATGGTTCACTCTTAAAGGCAATTAGCCCTGTTACTCACCAGCTTCCTCTCAAATAATGCCCGTTTAGCACATTCGTGTTCTCTGTTTATCCTCAGTCAGTCCGTGTCTCAGCGTGTAGAGAGCTGACATTAAGGGCTCGGCATACAGACTGGCCTTAACACTAGAGGTGTCCAATGCAGCTGTGCCTTAACACTGCATCCCCCGATGACGTCCTCGACGTTGCTCTCCACGCAGGAGCTGAAGGAACTTCAAGGAGCTGTACTGCACTAATCTATGTATGCATGATTTTAAGATCAAAAGGATCATTGCAGTGCAGCCCTGCTGGCTCAACTGCAGTAAAACGTATGCTAATATATGTCTCCTTACATATCAATGGAGTCCTAAAGGTGTTAGAAACTTTGGCTACATTACAAATTATGCACAAGTTACAATGTGAGCCGAAGATCCCGTCCGCCATTCTAGAGGAGCATCTGGCCTATATTGATATTCTCAAGATTTCTCTGGAGTCTTCAGGATGGTGACTGTGCCTTAGAGGAGCCGCTGCTCTGCACAGATTCAGGGCCACAGCCGATGTAGGAAGGTCAAGGAGCTGAAGACCACTGTGGCCTCAGTGTCTATCTCTGTGGTCACATGTCGACAGGGCGGGACATCACAGACACACTAGACGCTGGTCTGAGGGCACCTGCCTGTAGCTTTCCATTAAGATGTGTGAGTAACACTACCTGTCCTGATATGACTTACTCTGGATTTAGAATCACTGGAGTTAAAGTACAAAATGAAGAAAACAGAACTGCAGCCCTTGAAATCAAAACATTACAGACTTACGATGTTTTTAGTAATATAAAACATGAAGTGTAAATTCAATTAAACCACCACGAACACAAAAGCCTAATGTAAAACCCTACAATAAAACCGACATTAAATAGCACAAAACCCTTAAGTAAACCCGACAGCAAACATTCTACTAAACCTTACAAGAAAAGCAACATTAAATAAAGTACATAGCCCTTAAGTATACCATACAGCAAACATTGTATTAAGCCGTACATTACACCCAGCATTAAACCCATTACTAAACTAAGCACTAACAGCAACAGGAAACACAAGTCCACCCAGAGTATGGCAAGCGTGTTCCTCTCATGGGGGGGGGTTTCAGCATTTTTCCCATCCTTAACTTCTTCATGCAAAGTGAGCTTTGCCTTTAACTCCCGCAGTGCCTTTTATTCCCCACGTTTGTCGTAACTCACAGGATAAAGGTGGACTGAGGGATAACTCACGTGTTTGAAGGCGGTGTGGGGGGCAGCCACTGCCCCGTTCTCCTCCAGGTACTCCTCCCAGCTGAAGTCCACCTCCTCTGTGGAGTCTCCATCTAGCACAGATCACAACATTCACAAAGAAGGCGGCAATAACGCAATAAAACGGAGGCCGGTGTGAGGATCGATTCAGTGGCGTGTGACAGACTCCCCATCACAGAACACTGCATAAAGTCGGCGGACAAACACCAAGGCTAGGAGTACTTCCCACTAACAGCTAGTCAGGTGACCAGGCAAGACGCAGAGTATCCCCCGCCACCCCCCCCTCCCCCGCAAGTTAGCAAATACAGGAAACACAAACGCTAAAGCTGCAGTGACAAAGAGCACAATCTCACAGGAATGTAACACTTTACGTGTGACTGCCTCGGCCATCACACGCGGAGGCAGGCGAGCCTGGAGACCCTCATCGCCAGCTCACGCCACATCGCTTCATTCTGTACACTTGGCTGCTTTCTAAAGCTCTTCAGGTGTGAAGGAACAGCCAGTTTTCTGAGTCAACCTGGGGGCCTCTTACTCCACAGAGCCATTAACAGTGACTTTTAAAAGTGGCTTTTGTGTGACTCACACTTCTAGCTCTCAATAGATGCACATTTGCCATCTCAAGTCCCCGTAGCACAGCCATAAAATTAAATGGTTTAATGCAGGATGAATATGTTGATATAATGCCACGTCTGCCAAGGGTGCTGCGCCAGTGTGCTGGAGTACTGGCTGCATTTTGCTGCAGAATTGTTTTGGGGGTTGCCATGCAGTAGCTTCTGAAATTTACAAATATTTCCTATTTCTGCAGACTTTTCTTTCAACCTGGTTGATTTCAGGCCATTTTTCAACCGCTTAAATGACTGAAGACAAAAAATAAATAATTCTTAAGCATAAACCGATTTTTACTTTTAATTAGCAAAAAAACTCAGCAAAATGTTTAACATTTGCATGTAGTAATTGTATGCTGTTGTTTACAAACTTGCTTTTGATTAAAAGAGTGACTTTCAGAATTCTGTTCACGCACAATTCGGCCCTTTAAACAAGAAAATAATAATTACCACTGCACTTCGACAAACACTACAAAGGAAGGTTATCAATTAATCAACCAAGCATGGTCTTATATTCAACAGCAAACAGCCAGGACTGGCCAGAAGGAATTATACGGGAGAAATGTTTTAAAGTTTAACTGGTAGAAGACTCTATCTGTGCCATGTAGCTGTGATAGAGATGTGTGATAAAACGCAAAACTTAATATTGTTAGGGCAAAACTTAAATATTTATGCATGAGAAAATGAAGGTCTTGCGCGAGTGCGGGGGAATCACTCCAAATGTGCGAGATTCCTGTGAAATGCGTGAGCCTTGGCAGATTTGCAATCCCATTTAATTTTCTGTGGAAAATGTCCCTGTTCCTTTTACAGTGAGTGTGTGACATACAAAGTTTCCCATTTTATGAGACCTAGCCAATGTTGCACCGCTATTCCAGCCAGAGCTGTCACGATGATTCGATTAAATTCCATTAATCAATTATTAAAAGGCATCAATTAAAATTTCCCTAATTAATTACTAGACACTGTATTGTGGAATGAAGAGGATGCATCAGAACGGGGAGATTCATGTACAGAAAGTACAAACCCAGACCACAATTTTGTTCCAACCAACCAGCTGAGGACTCTGTGACTGTGACTATTTATGCTCAACTGGTTGGTTGGAACAAAATCTTGGTCTGAATTTGTACTTTCTGAACCTGAACTTTCCACCTCTGTGGTGCACAGAGGATGCAAAAGTATCAAAAGATTGCAAAAGATTGTTAATCATTTAACAATGAAAATGCAGCCATCAGTGTTGCAAAGCTGAACTGAAATATCACTCAGTACATCTGAAATGAAAGACATTCAGGTTTGACAGATTCACCCAATAATCTGAGGTTAGCCATAGATAAGGCCAATTTAGCCTTTTGCAGTAACTTACCCTGTATATCTGTTATCACTCTGACTTAAATTATTTTGCTTAATTTACTTTCTATGATTCCTGTAAGTCAAAATAATCACTGAAAAAGAAGGTTATGCCCATAACCGCATTATTCTATACAATACGGTACATATAACCAATTAGCACGAATGATGCATTGTGAATATATTGTGTGTTAGGGTTGAACATTGTGATTTTGGAAGTTTATGTAATATTTAGCCTTTGAAAATTAATTATACGGTATGCCCAATTAGAACGTATTATCCACCATCGGTGTCTTGCTGGTGCTGTTAGTTCTGCCAGCACAGACAAAGAAGAGCCGACAAATCGCTGCTGCTTAATATCATCTCTCTGGAATACAAAATATATAGTCGGGGAAAGACAAATGCCTTTTTCTGACCTGTTTTTGTTCGCTCTTCTCCTCTTCATTTATTTTAGCTTTAATTTCTAACAAACACCCCACCACATCGATGAGAGAGTCCAACAGCAAGGATGAGAATGATTACCATTGTTTCGGAGAGAGCATGCAGAGCTCATGCAAAAGCAGTACTGGTGAACTTCAGACTCATTTCTTTTTTAAATCATACACTAGGTAATGCTGAAAAGGAATGATCATTAAAATTGCAAACATTGCCAAGTCTGGTTTCCTCTGACTGAGTCAAAATATTTAAAATATTTTAGCGCAACTTATTGACAGTTTGGGCCTAGCAGACTATTGCATCCTTGTGATGTGACAATTGCATGTGCATGAAATAACGTGTTGAATCTATCATTACACATCGTGCACGCCTGCCAGGGTGGCACAGTCTCGCGATATATACTATATTATATTAATTTTCATCTTATACAATTTATTATAAATGATTACTTGATAAACTGTCAAATCAATCAGTAGATTACACAATTATTCATATAATTGATAGTGATATCCTTAATTCTAACCTCCTGATGGTCCCAGCCAATGATGCTGAAGTACTGTTACTACTAACAGATCCCAGCCAATGGCAAATCAGTGCTGTTTGTAAATCAGAAGTTTAAACCTCTCCTGTTTCTAAGACCAACTCTACATGGTAACTGAATAACTGCTTCCCCAGCAGTTTTGTCTCTGCAGCTGGGCAACAGCGGGAAACTGGCTGCAGTAAAATAAAAGACGCAATTGCTGTACAAGGCACAGGAGGTGCCAGAGCGGCCCAGCAGAACATTAGCAGTTACTCATTATTGTTGATTGGTCAACAGCGACTCCCATGCCACTTCAGCCTCAACCCCCCGCCCAGAGTTCACTGCAGAGTTTGCAGAGTTTCAGGTCCTTGCTACAGGGCTCTACGCTCACATCCCAGTCCAAATTCCAATCGACGGGCAACACCTTCCTCCGTAGCTGGACAGCGAAGTGATCAGGCACCTCGTCCCCCAGGGGGCGCTGTTGCAAGTTGCCAAACCCAAAGTCGGCCACAACAGTAGCCGTATCATGAAGGGCAACCAGCAACACCGCCCCCTGGAGGATGAGGCAGGAGCACTGCACTAGCAAAGCACAAAGGCAGGCTCATGCAGGACAGCGCTCCAGGCGCTGCTTCACTGTGGGAATCTGGAGTTTCATCTTATGTCAATCAAGTTAATTAAATGACTAGAGAGAATTTATTCATGGACTTCTTGGTAAAAAGTGACATGCAGTACGTCTTTCGTTCCCTGTTTCGCTACGACTTTTTACGCAAGTGTAATTTCCCCTGCTCTGTGCCAATATCTGACTTTCGGCTGTCTGTGCGCCTGTGTGTATGTGCATGTGCGTGTGCATGTGCAGTTGAGATTAAACAAAAAGTCTTTTTCTATAAATGCATGCAAACTTCAGTCTCTTTCCACAAAGACATGCACACACAGATCCAGTGGTAACACAGTCCCACCTCACCTGAATGGAGCTGTTCTCCCTTCCCATTGGCCGGGCTCTGCGACTTCCCCGGCAATACCAGCGGTGCTGATTCCTGGACATCCGCCACAAAGGATGACATCCTGCCCACTCTCCGTCGTCTGTCCGTGCTTCAGAGCATGGCCTCCTATCCTCTCTCCTAAAAACAGTTCATTTCCAATTTCATTTAATTTTTTGCATGCTTGCTTTTGGCTTTTTCCACCAAAAAAAATCATGCGATTTCATAAAAAAAGGCAGGTCTGGACTATTTTTTTCAACGAGCAGAACTTCCTTTGTCATCATTGACCGAAGACCTTCCACACTTTTAGAGACGTTTACCCAAATGTCATACCCAGGAAGCAGACACAAATGGCTTCGGCATCCACAATCATGAAGACATTTTTTCTTCTAAGAATTATGCTGTCCGTACAGGATTATGTAAATTTGGCACTATATTAAATAAAACATTACCGAATGGACAAACAGAAGTTTCATTGATATATTCCAGAAGCAGTTCTTTTTAAGAGGCAAAACATTCACACTGTTGACCAAAAACCTCAAAAATTTGTCAACAGCGTATCTGTGTTTTTTTGGGGTTTTTTTTAAACAAATTCTGTTTTTGGACTGTCTCATCAGTCATTGATATGAAATTAATGATTAAACTACCGAAAATGAGAAAGTGCCACAATAAGCCGAAATAAATTGCTTTAATCAGGACATATTTAATACGAAATGTAATTGCTTTCATCAGCCATCACTTGCTGCCGCCCAAAGACAGCTGCTCGCCAATTATCAGAAACTGTAAGGATTCCCAGAAGGAACTAGTGTCTAAAATGCGGAGTTACATGGAGGAACAGTCTGTTGTTTTAATCAGTCCACAACAGGTAGATACACTAAATGGCAGCAATAAATACCAAGCAGAATAAGCACAAAACAACCAATCATTCCAGACTGACTGATACAGCAACATACAATAGTGCAACTTGTCATTCAAGTTGGAAACAGTATAAAGAGTAAGACAGTTTAAATGCACAGATCTTCACTAGACACACCCAGTAAGTAAACAATGCTTTCAGAGAAGACTCCCTTTTCCCCAGAACTCAAACACACACACTTCATTCCACACAGCCTTTATTGCATCATTATAGTCCGATATGAGCACCACTGAGTACATCCTCATTTTCTCATTATCTGATATCAGGGTCTCAGTCCATCTTCCCCTCAGAGATTCCGGCATGGGAATAATTCTTGGTGTTCCCTCTTCAGCCAGATGCTTCCCGATCTGTCCTCTCGTACGCTTTGGCTCATCCGAGCTTTGCGGGGAATTAAGAGATTATTATCATTCTTATTTCAGTTCTCCCGTCAAACTTTCCCCAGGCGTCAGTGCTTCTCACACCCTGCCCTGCGCCGCCGTGTTCTGGGTCCAGCGCCAGCTTTCTCTCTTCAGACCCTTTTGCTTCAGATTCTTCAGCCACACCAAAGTGGATTGGATTAATTACTTCCTTCCCAAAATACCATAAATCCCTATCCTTCCTACGAGACAGCTAGGTACAGTAAACCACAGCCCAGCACCAGTGACGTTGATGACTGGATCTGACACGTTACGTTTTCAAAGTGCTGGAAAACTCGTGTGTAAACAAATGCTGACTGACCCATTGCAGTGATAGCCCTTTTTAATGAACAGCAAATGATGCTGACTGACCCATTGCAGTGATAGCCCTTTTTAATGAACAGCAAACAGATGCTGACTGACCCATTGCAGCGATTACCCTTTTTAGTGAACAGCAAACAGATACTGATTGACCCATTGCAGTGATAGCCCTTTTTAATGAACTGCAAACTATGCTGTATGCTATTCTGCTTGGTCTGATTCAACATCCCTGAAATAGCCCCGTCTGGGAGCAACTGGGAGAGTTCTCGGCCTCTGGTTAGAATCATTCTGACCCTCCAGCTCTTCTGCCTTGGATCCGAAGCAGTTTAAAGGTCAGTGTACCAGCACTGGGATCTGGGGGCTTGAGCTGCACAGGGGGTTGCCCATCCTCCATGCTGCACCAGCCAGGTCCCTGAGCCGGGACGAGAGGCTGACACCCCCCACACTCACCGGCTATGTTGAGCAGTTAGCTTATAAAGTGCAGCCCAGTGGCCCTGCATGCCCACATTCTCTGCAGGGGACCCAGGCCACAATAAATAAGAGACAGTGTTCAAAAAATGTGCATGGGG
>JABFEA020000001.1:7835920-7848772 GCA_019775915.2 Cyphomyrus plagiostoma | reverse complement strand
TTTATTTTTGGCAAAATCATTTTAAATTTTAAATTAAATTTTATTTATTTAAAAATAATTCTTTATTTTTTTTTTTTAATTTACGCCCCCCCCCCCCCCCAGGAGAGAATCAGTATTTACGTGGAATTTAATGGCTAAAATGGCCCCAAAGATACAGTGCTGTCTTTGCGTTACATAAATGTTTATGTAATAACACTCATCTGCGGTTTAAATTACATAAATGTATTTCGTTACAGCAATTAATCATTCATGCCCGACGATGCTTTGTTCCACCCCTGGGTCCGATTTAAAAAAAAAAAAAACACCCGCATTTCGGCTGGTCCGCATACAGCGTGTTTTTGTATCTACAGAAGCAGAAATATCCCTCGGGATTATTTGCTTGGTTTCAAATTGTCTGAAAGGGTCATAATAATGAAAAAGGTTAAAGTCGATTCGAATCTTGGACGGTGAGTTAAGTGAAACGTGGACGTTTCTCTGACATAAAAGCACATTATAGCCTCTCCGTAAGTAACAGACATTTTTACTACAGGCCAGTTACAATGCGCGCTGTCGGGCGTCGCCCTGCCGCTTCTTACTTTATCACCTTATCTCTCGATCGCCAGTTGCCAATGTTGAGAAATCAAATGTCTGTTGCTTTCTTGCATGTCAAACTTCTAAGCTTACCCGGTAATGACTGTTAAAACATAAAAATATCTTTATTTTTATAGCACAAAATCGCAACTTAAATTAGTGTAATAGAGGCGCATTTTATGCAGTATGAATTATCAGTATTGAGAGCCCTAACTTTCGGCATGTGCTATATATAAGCTATTAATCTCTGGGTCTCTGCCTCAGCGCAGTCTGAGCCACTCAAGAAAGTTTCAAGGAGATACTCCACGAATAATGTGAATAGATCGCAAACAAAACTTCCATATCGGATCCAGGTGGCATAAATGTCTGGTTTCCAATATAAAGTTATACTGTCGTATACGCACTAAGATCAGAGGTCTTCCGTGAACACAAACCGTAGCCAGGATTTTTTTAAAAAACCCAAGGTCAAACGTGTCAGCCCTTCCTACTGTAGGTGCCCCGTAATGGATCACGTGTATTGGAGCTGCAGAGAAGATACTGAGGACTTGACCTTGGTGTCCTCGATGGTGGGTACGGGCATAAGTTAACATATCAGGTCCTCTATGCAAACACTGTACCGTCACTTCAAGTCTCCATAGATATTTAATTGTCGGAGTTTCCCCGCTCCCTTCGATGTTGCTCTTTTAATTAGGCAGTGACAAGTCAATAATGAATCGACGCTCAGGTATTATTAATATGCAAGCTATGTACGTTTTGTTATTAAGCTGTCTCATCATTTCTCTGGCATACACACGAAGGCAAACAACACCCGAGCAAGTCGGGATGCTTTTCAGCTAAGCTTAGTCACTTCGGCAGGCCACCATGGACAGATACAGACCAGTTTTAAGATTAAGACTTAAACCACACTCTTAAAACGGTTTACTAGGGTAGCGCGCAATTGACAACGGAATTACCAGAAGGTCGAGTACAACATAATTTACATTATTTGCCATCTCACAAGTTGATTTGCCATCAGGGCGACAATAAGAAGATTAAGACTTCCACAAATGTCTTAGTATATGGACTATGACCTAAATGGTTTCGTGCTTTACAGCGACGTGGTGTATTTCAGATGAACCCATCCAGCCATCCATCCAATATCCAAACCGCTTATCCTACTGGGTCGCGGGGGGTCCGGAGCCTATCCCGGAAGCAACGGGCACGAGGCAGGGAACAACCCTGGATGGGGGGCCAGCCCATCGCAGTATTTCAGATGAACGACTAATATAATTCCACAGATTACTATTCTGGAGTAATTCACAGATAAAAATAAGATTTGCATGCAGTTCAGAAACAGGATAATTCAATTAACTTAATTATCGAAATAAACCCGAAAGTCTTTCATAATAAAATTAATAACCTCTTTAAAAAAGATCGCCGAATGAATAAGATAGAAGGCATGAAGAGTAAACAGGACAATATGCGTGCATGGTATCCGGACCAGCTTGGGCTCCTCTTCGCAGGCACGGGCAGCCAAGCTTGAAGCATGCGGCACTCCGTTGATGTACTTTGCACAGTATGAAAGTATTGCAGCGGAAAAAATGACCAAGACATCACAGCGCGTTCACTTTCTATTTAATTCAATAGAGTACCACCAGGCACAGCAAAAGAAACTTGAACCGAACCGGTAACTCTCTTGAGTTAATTTTTTCCCTATTCAAAGAATTTATTTTCAGTTTTTGCACACCTAAGCCCGCCATGTTGAAAGAGGCTTGACATTATAGACTCCCCGGGTGTTCACTGGTGCTTTTGCGCACTTAACCACTAATGCAGGGAGAGGGAAAATGTCACACCCATGTCGTATTAATTGAAAAATTGCGGGCGCAATTAAAATCGAATTCACCGTAGTCAACTTGGGCTTGCTGGCTATAAGACGCAGAAGATGGTCATTCGCGCAGAAATCGAAAGAGGTTATGTAAGTTATAGACCAAACAAAAAAAACAGGATATTCTTTCCAGGTCACAGACCTGATATTAAACACGTTATTATTTAATCAATTAATTTCCGCGTTCTATGTTTTTTAGAGAAATGGAAATACATATAGTGGTGCAAAATGGCCAAATCGAAAGTTAAAAGCACCGTCATACGATTTGCGTCGCCATAAGCAAAAGCAGTAATTATACACTGGAAAACACTTTGTACAACTTGCCTGCTGTTCGCTACAGTATATTGCTGCTTCTAGAAAAACACCCTCGGAGCCGCTTTATATTTTAACCAGGAAAAACCTTCGTGGGTGGATGAAATGCAGAGAAAACGACGGACATAGATAGACGGGACAGTCAGCTACCTAAAGAAATAATCACTAGACACCTGTCTTACCGTAATGAAGTTTTTCCGCCGTTTTAATCCACGACCCTGTTTAGAGCTCGGCTGAAGACGGGGAGCGGCGTCTTTTTCAGCTGCCCAGCCGAAACCTTCTTCCAATATGGCATCCCATAACTGCGCATGTCTAAAATCTGCAGATTATTTTCCAGCCAACTCCTTCATTGACCTTTACAGCAGTTGCTAATTTTTTTTCGTAGCCAGTTATAAATTGAACGCAAAAACCTCCCACCCCCTTTTTTTCTTTTCTTCCCTCTACCAATATGATTAGAGAAAATGCTGTATCGGCACTAAATTAATCGATCCACCGAAGACAGGCCTCTTGGATAGTTTAACTATTAACAAGCACGTCGATTTTTGTTTACAGTCTAGTTTTAATGAACTTGTAGTGCATGTGGTAAAGTGTTTTTGACATCGCGATACATATCGTCGGCATCGTGGATATGAACAGTTAAATTAAAAAACTGAATTTTAGAGGATTAAAAAATAAAAAATTAACTGTCCTTATTTTAACACTGCATAAATAGTTGTATCATCTGTTTTTTCTTTATCTGTGGATGAATTTCTTCAATCAATCCCCACTTATTCATTGTGGAATGCGAAACCATTTTAAAATGTTTTTGTTTTGCAGCAGAATTCCGAGTTTAATATGGAAAAAAAAATTTATTTGTATAAAAAAAACGTTTATTTATTTAATGTACATTTGTGTGAGCTATATAAATTCCAAACGTCAAAAAACGACTGTAGGGTTATGTTAATCTTGTTTATTGTGGCATACGTTAAATTATAATATTAGGTTATATGAACTGCCGGCAAGGAATCAGCACTAGAATAGACAAGAGTTGCTTTTTAATAGACGTTACATTACACAGTTAGTTGCACAGTATGTTCCAAAGTCCAAAATGGCAGATTGCTCATCTCCATATTTGTGGAACAACTGGGTTCCGTACAAGCTTATTAATGTTTAAATACAATAGGGATAAAGTATTTGATTAATTCATTTCCGTACCGATGTTTAGCAGGGGTCGAAAATCCGATCTATGTATATATGTGCATGTTCCCACACTTTGAAAGAATTGAGAATGAATGCTAAATTAAACACTTAGGTAACATGAATACCTGCATATAAAATAGCCATTTATAACTAGGACAGGAGACCCCTGGCGTAAGCTCGAGCACTAAAGTAAACCAACGAATTGCACGTGGGCGGTTATTAATCAAATACACAAAATGCAAAAAAGGATTATTTCTGGTCATTTTTAAAGCACTTTTTTCGGCGAATACAGGGTTTATATATACTATATGCATGTTTGGTCAGTTGCCGTGAGCTTGTTATTTTTATGTCTTTTAAAAATAAAACGTTTGAAACCTTATCCAGTCCGTAATTCAACACTGACCTCTAGCGGTTATGTGCCCTCGTCAACAAACCAGCAAAGCACATTTTCTGTGGGTTAAAAAAGATTACTGTTTCCGAGTTAGTTCCCCTTTATGGCGTGTTTTTTAATCAAGGCCTAAACAAAACAACGTTAAAATGAACAAATAGATGGAGTCGTGGGTTGTTTTCCAGTTATTCGTTAAAAATGTCACTAAACGGTATATTGCTGCTTTATGGCCTGCGTAACGGCGCGCGGAAGTGTTTGTGGTTATGTCAATTAACGCTTTCGCTGCATCATAATCCTCAGGTATCATTATTAGCATTTCATCTAACTGAGGAGCATAGCACCCTATGTATTTTAGTTTGTTCATCCAGATTTCTCACCTCAAATCTTCGAATCCGAGAAGAGTCATTATAATGAGTAACTTTATTGACCATATTTATTCTTCCTTCCTTTTGATACATACAATTTGAAACCGGGTGGAGAGTTTCAGAGGTGTGCAAAACACAACGTAGTCCTATTTACCACGAGCGAGATTCTGAAGACTATGCTACTCTTGGTAAATATTTACGCTGTGGTTTACATAACTTAAAAACACCCTATGGATCATTTAAGCAGGATGCTTGTGGTGTTTTGATGCCAGATAACGCGTTTCGTGTGCGTGCATGTTGCATGAATTTCTCGTGGGAACATAGCGCGTCACTGCTTGATTTAGCCTACTGAAATGAAGTAGGACGGTACAAAACATTTGTTTGACCCTTATGAATTACTGCATTGTTTTAAATAAGTGTCTCCTTTAAATGACTTTGCAGCTTTTTAACGGGTGGATAACAGATGGTTTGAAGCTTGCTGGTTGTCTGCGAAGTGGGCCTCGACCAACAACAGGGAAGGATTACCTTCGTGTGATTAAGCGGCATCTGGTGCCCGCGGCCGACATTCGGCCGCATGATTTTAAACTAAAGCTTCGCTAATCGGTGGCAGCCGCCCGCTGCACACTAGTCCGCGCGGAAACTGTCGCAGTTTGGCTTATGCCAAGTGGACGGAGAGTCACATTTAAACATACCTTATCTCTATGTTTTATGGGTCATATTATTATTATTATTATTATTATTATTATATTAGGCTAAGTAGTTAAGACCGCCCTGTGCAGACGACCGGAATGTTCTGAATTACTCACCAATATAGCTACTGACTTTAGGATAGCCTACAAGGGCGTCGCTGTACCCCTTTTACTGGGGCACCCCAGATAGCACACATATGTTGAAATGACGTCGATTCCATATCAGAAATAAAGGTTGAAACAACGGTGATCTTCAATGTTTCGCTTTATATCATAATTGAAACGAGGTTTTGCCATCATCATTTTTTCATTGTTGAAAATCTGACCAAAAATCAATTCAGTTTCAACGTTGATAACTGAACACTGATCGTAGTTCAACGTATTTAACTATGATTCAACATTGAAACAATGACGTGCCCAGTATTTATGTGCTGTGCCCCAAGAAAATCCCACGTAAGGGAGGAGGGGCTGTGCCCCAGTAGAGCTTAATGTCTTACCAACCTGCACACTCAGAAAAAAGGATAAAAAACGTACCTTTGCTAGTCACTTGGGCTGTACCCTTGTAATTGCACAATTTAAGGTACAGAAATTGACTATGAGGAACACAAACAGCAATAATGTTGCATCAATGGTACTGAAATGTTCCCCAGAGTCCATTTCTGCACCTTAAAAGGTACAGCTACCAACAGCTAAGGGTACAATTGGCAGACCTTTGAGGGTACAGCCCCAGTGACAAGCATAGGTACAAATTTTTTATCCTTTTTCTGAGAGTATAGTTTCAAATCCACTCTTGAAAAACGCGAGCCAAAACCTAAAAACTGAGCTCACACTACAATCAGCGTCCCCACCACGGATAAGACGTTATAGGCTGCCATGTGTAAATGGAAATATGTAAAATGTGAACAGTGCATGTCAAAAGCATCAAAGCACATCGAAGCATCAAAAACATTAATTTATTGCGCTTGCTGTCTTCTAACTGCGTATATAGTGCAGGTTCGCCAAGAAATAAAACGATTCTGGGCTAATGAATAGAAAACGTACATTTAGTATACAATACTGTACTGTATTCACTTCATTTAAAATTATGCTTTGTAAAATTAGTGTAGAATTAGATTGATTGCTAATACAAAAAGATGAAGAATGTTTTCCAGGAGGATTTATCAGAACAAAGACTGTTTATGGAAGAAACTTTGAAGAAAGCAGTCTTCTGTTTACTTTCCGGGCGCTTGCCAAGACGCCTGGCCGCTACGGTGGGTCCAGCACAGTGATTTAGGATTTGGATCTGGCACCATCAAATCAAAGCAAACACTTCCTGTCGCCGATCTGAACTCCTTCCAAAGAAATTCGATGCTGTGGATTCAATATTATCTGAGCTGCCAAGCGACAGATTCAAGGCATGGTCGATTATGTGTTGTACGATTTATAAAAGTTGTTTTGTCGTTTTAAAATTCAATATTTATTTGTGCATAACTGTCGAAATCTTTCTATATATATCAGTGAATGCAATATTGATAACTGTATTATTATGTTAGTGTGTGATTATGCTATCAATGCTCTGAAGGATTCGCGATTGTGCAAATCAGGTAACGGCACCCCAGGTGAAAGAAAGCCTTCTATAATTAGATCTGACTTGCCGCGCGTTGGCACGGTTGGTTCTAACGCCGATGCTTGCACAATAATACAAAAATAAGGTTTTGCGCATATATTACACACAGATTGCTGAGCCGTAGTACGGTTGTGCAAACAGGAACTCTGCGAAGAGGCGCTTCGTTAAGTTTGCAGGGACGCGTATTCCAGCACCAACCGCATCAAGGCTCCGCTGATCACAGCAGATCTTTTCCTGTTGTTACTGGGTCACAGGACATTTACAGAAGCCTGTAGTCGCTGTCATCATTTACCACGTGAGGAACTCAGTGTCGTTGCAGCTGGATTTCTAATGTAATCGTACCTTCATGTTTTTGTTGCTGGAGAAAAAAATATTAATGATTATAAAAAGATTAGCAACTGTTATACAAACTGTTTTGGGAAACGGTTCAAAAATACTGTATTTTCTAATATAGACTTTTATTTCCGACATTTCGCAATACTATAACATTTTCAAAAAGTATATTGTTATTTAATAATAATGTGGTCTTTAAAATGAATATATTGTGTCATTGAATCGCGGTCTGTTGTTTCATGCTGTTTTTAATGCAACTCAAAGGCAGCGTTCTGATTTTTCTTTGTGCAGATATTTGACAGACTTTTTTATTTCTTATTAGAAGATTAATAAATGGTAATGCAGTGGTATACATTTTACGACAGTATAAGTATAATACACCGTGTGAAATACGATTAGGCAACACCTGAATGTATTCTGGATGTTATTAAGGTAGTGATTTACATGGGGAGCCACATAAAGGCTCAGATTGATCATCTGAGCCCGTCCAGCTCCTCTCACGTGTGTGGAGAGAAGGATAACAAAGGAGGGGGGAGCCGCCCCTTGGATGCACGTGAGAAAACCAGCAGCAGCAGGAGGTGACGTCAGACTCCAGCTTTCCAGCATGTTTTTAAAAACACGGGGATTTGGGGCATCTAGGAGAGTTTTTCCCCCCCAGCTTCCAGTCGATTTCTAAGTGAATTGATTTATTTTGCTTACTTATTCATTTAACGTAACTTTAGCAAGAACGGGAGAACTCAGGCTCCTTGGGTTCTATTAGGGTTTTTTTCACTGGGAATCCAGGCTGGATGCATCGCGGAACACTGGAGGAAGTCCACTTCTTTTGTTTGCTTGGACTGTCGTTTGCTGATGTATCAGTGTTCCCTGACAATCCACACACAACCGACGGGTACAAGAGCATATTCCCGGCCGAAAGAACGTGTTTGATGGGAGGATGGTGGTGTCTGCGAACACGACAGATGTTACACGTGGCCATGGGTGCGATAACGGGGCACTCATGGACAATTTCGGGGTCTTGATCCAGGCGCTGCTGGCGATCGTGGCTTTCAGTACTTTGATGTGTGAGTACAATGTAAAATAAAACAAAAGCGATATTGTAGCTTGTTGATGTTGTTCTCAAACAGTTTTTATTTACCATTATCGAATGATGTAACCCTGTTTGTTCTGAAAACAGAAAACCCACGGTTTTATTTGGTTCACACTCCTAATGCGTGGCAAACGTTGCAGTTTCCTGTAACAAAAACTTTAACTAGGTGTCATTGTGATCTGTTGCGTAGGCTGTCGACCTGTTTTAAAATTCAATTCCCTCACGGCTACGCCGAACCTCCCTAATCTTTACAGGTTGTTGTGCCGCTTAAGATTTTCGAATTACTCATTTTCAGCGTAGTTTGTGTTATAATAAATCATGGAAGCGTCAAAGACCTTAGTTGTGTACTTTATCATTAGCTGTCGTAAACCATGCTTGTAGCACTGGCAAAAAGAACGAATTCTAGCGTAATCCGCAAGTTTTTCCTGAAAAAAAAAGTGTAGTGCTTGATAATCGTTTCCTTGCACTGAAACAGTTACTGCTCACAGGCTATAGTGTACTAATTCATTACTGTAGGATGATAATGTGTGAGTACTTTGAGAACATATTCTTGGATTAAATCGCTTCTTGATTGACTGTAAAGACTGGTAAAGTGACATTGGTTTAAGATGGGTACAGGCTCTGTTATAGGCTGAATTTTATATTCTCCTTAGGGGAAACCCTCACTTTTCTGAATTTAAGAAGCTTACAGCAGGCCTACTGTTTGAACCTCTTCATTAAAAGCCCAGTCTAATTGGGGGTCCAAGCCCCAGCAGTGATGGATCCCAAATGTTTTTCTTTTTGTGTTCGGTCACATGTGCGTGTCTGCAGTGCTGTGATCATAAAGCACTTCTTTTTTGTCTGTACGCTATGAATAAATGGCCTCATTGATTTTGGTCTGTTTACACGGCGAATGTTTTAACCTTAACATATCAATGGTGTTGTAGTTGTTGATGTATCTCAGTGTGCTGGTCTAATGTTGCGGTGGATCAGAGTAAACGTCCAGTCTGCTGTCCCGTAGCTTTCTTGTGGAGGACTTTTAAAAAACAAAAAAAAACTGCAGCACTGCTTGCAGCTTTTGTAGTTTTCAGAAGATGAATAATTGACCGCAGATTATGAAGGTTCGTCTTATTAACCAGACTCTGCTCCTGTCTGTTTTATTGGCAGTAAAAAGGTTCCGCGAACCAGCTGGGATAAGGCGACCATGGAGAATCTGGTAAGATGTCTTTTGGCCCTATAACTTTCTTAGAATTTCCTTATTGTATTCATTTTATCTTTTGTGATATTCCCATATATAACTTTTTTTTTGCATCTCAGTCTGTGTTAAGAAATGCAGGGGGTCGATTAGGGCGAGAGTCCGAGATGCATTGATCTGTCTGGTCATTCTAATGTTTAAACCTGTGTTTGTTATACATTGTTGAGGCATTGCAGTTTTTTCCTTTACACGTTTATTCTTGTTCTTTTAAAGAGTTTGCTAGGTGTGCATTTTGGTTCTCCCAGGTTTTACGACACCTCGAAGCAGGCGATCGGCGCACTCTTCATTCACTTTGCCAACGTCTTCCTCTCAACACTTACCATTGAAGACCCCTGCTCTTTGTAAGAGGTTCATTTGGCACTTGACATATTCAGTACAAACGAAATTCCCGATCCCAGCCGCATCCAAGCAAGACCTTGTCCCTTGTAATAAAAACACCGACTGATTCCCCTGCCTAGCTGTGTAAAACCCCAATTCCTGCTGTGTTTATCAGGTATCTGATGAATTTCCTTCTGGATGCGACATTGGGCATGCTCGTAATCTGGGCGGGGGTGAAGGCAGTCTCCAAGGCCGTCGACTACAAGAAAGTCACCCTGCTCACCTTTGGAGAATATGGTGAGGAGTCCGAATATATTTGAGTGGAATGCGCATCGCAATGTTTCCGTTTTGTGGTGTACTTTGGTTAATTTCTGCTACCACTAGGGGGCATTGTAACATCAGTACAGGAACCCCGCCCCCATTTACAATAGTACAGTGTTCCTATAAAAGCGGTCATAAGGCGAAATGATGTAAAGCGAAGTAGCAATCACCATTAATTAACACGGAAACAACAAAACGAAAAAATAACCTACCAAATCATACCAAATAACAGATAAATCCTAAAAACAGTTACGTAATGAAAGCATAATTGATACACAGCCTCCGCAAAGTAGAAATGTATGTACAGTGAGGTTTCACTTACCATACTCAGTACAGTCATGCTTCACTTAACACGGAAACTTTCAGAAATATGCATCTTTAGGCTATTGTGCAGTTGTGAGAACATTGAAGTGTATTTACACAAACCTAGATGGTAGAGTCTACTGCACCCCTAGGCTTACAGCACAAATAGTAAAAAAGTACAGCATAGTAAACGTATAAACCAGTGACGGTTATCATTACCAGGTATAATGGTAGTGGTGTTCTTACACGGCTGGCACCAGCATCACTAGGCAGTAGGAATTTTTCAGCTGTTATAATTGATCGTATGGGATCCTTGTATATGCGGTCCATCGCTATGTGGTGCATGACCTTATATCTGTAATTGGCTCACTGATAAACAAATACTAAACACTGTTTTCACTTTTCTTCTTTTTTCGTAAAAGCACAGATCCTTTTTGGATTTTTTCAGTTAGTAAAAACAGATGTAGTCAGTCTTTTGTAAAAACAAAGTTTCGTAAGGCGAATGTGCGTAAAGGTCGGATGCCTGTATTTTGGCTGTGTGTCTTGATGCCTCATGCCTCGCAGCTTGTGGGTTGAAATCCTGCCCCCTAGCATGTGCACCATGCACGTAGAGCTTGCACCTTCTCCCTGTGTTATGTGGGCTTCCTCCGCTTTCCTACAGAGCTCTAAACAATGTGCACTTAAACAATTAGTGTACCTATATTACTGTGCATTGTGCTATGAGCTAGAATGCCGTCCAGCTGGTACCTTAGCCTTGTGTCTTTCTGGGGGTGGGGGGGGGCCACTAGATGACCTTTGACCCTGTCAGGATAAGTATGTGTGCTGCACACATGCAATCAGCATGATCTGATGAGGAACTGCAACATCAGCGCAGTCCTCACTAAGATAACATTACATAATGCAGCTTACATATAAACTTGTTTTATTATATATGTTATGTATATAATTTAATGCTATGCTAGTTATGCTACGAGATGATAACACTCATAACATGGTTGAAGGATTCCTCTTTCACCTCCCCATTTCTTTTTCATTGTAATTTGTTGGCTGTTATAAACACTTATGCTGATTTTATCTGCAATTCGATCATATCAGCCAGCAATATCGGCACGCCGATTTATCGATCCGGCTCTCAGCTAGACCATTTTGAACATACAGAGAATATGCTGGGAGCCTAAGATGCTAAAGAACATGTTTGTTTACAAGTGTGTCCGTGATCTCAGCCCATTTTACATCACAGACCTTCTGACTGGATATGAACCTAACAGGCCGCTGAGACCATTAGGATCTGGACAGCTAATAGTACGAGGCAAAGTCAGTGCCACTGCTAATAAAATAGTTGCTTTTTCTTTATTTTAATGTCTTCAATTTGTAATTTTTAATTACTGTCACTTTTAATTGTCTTTTGCTTTTTAAAAAATTTTCCATTAAATGATTGCTTTTATTTGACCTTATTTTATGTAAAGCTCTCTGAATGGCCCCATTGTGTTTTGAAGATGTGCTATAAAACTAAACTTACCTGTACAGTGGTACCTCGGTTCTTGAACCTATTCCGTTCCGTACTCCAGATCGAATCATATAAAGTTAGAGTTCTGATCGAATAAAAAATTATGGAAAACCAACTGGTTCCCGGCCCCCCAAAATGACACCTAAATATGTTTTTTTTTTTTTTTAGCATTTAAACACAAAATGAACAGGATAAAACAAGAAAAGCATTTTTTTCTTAATGGCTTACAAAACGATAAAGATCTTATCCCAACACTACCCCTGTCTATCCCCGATCGTCCGCTGTTTCCATGTGCCACTCCCCTCGTTAACCTTCGTGTGGGATCCCCATGTGATCAATTGTTTCTGGTTGTTGTGATTAGTCCTCTGTATTAAGTCCACGTGTCAGTTTGTTTCTCCAGTCATTGGGTGCATTCGACTTGCTTACAGCGCTGGCTAAAAGCAACACATTTTGATCCTGACGCAATGCATTACTGTTCGATGCATTGCGACCTCTCACCTGGCTGTACAAACTGGAACCGCTTCCATGACCAAACACCTTTGCCCTTATTGGCTGAAGAGTTTAGTTAAACGCATGACGTTTGTATCCCAGGCAGTTCCGATGTGTGATCTGCTATTTCTCTCGAATATCACGTAAAGCAATGAGACCTGGTTTTCAATTAATCTACCTGGTAAAATAAAGTTTAAATAAATGTCATAAATGCACTAATAGTACACGTAAGTTAGTGGTTTATTTATTGTTAGTTACTGTAATGTTGCGCTGCTTTATTTGGTTAA
>JABFEA020000001.1:7786312-7800077 GCA_019775915.2 Cyphomyrus plagiostoma | reverse complement strand
TATCTCTGGCCCCCTATGTCCCTCCTTCTCTCCCCCCCTCCATCCTGCTCTCCCTCACCCCCTTTCTCCCAGGGTTCCAGCCGCCTTTACTGGTGATGTGACCCCTGCCAGCCGGCACCAGACCATTTGGGCCTTCCTTGTCCACCAGCAGCGGCTGATATAGAGCCTTATATGCAGTGCCTCTTTTTATACTGGTGACCTTGTGTCCCACTTAAAAAGAAGCTTCTTAAAGTTATATCAAACAGCAACGGATTTTTAAATGCTGTTAATAGGTCTTTTAAGTCCAATATATGGTGTACACAGGAATTTATTAGCAAAATGAAAAATATGGTATCGACTCATACAATTATGAGAGTCAAATAAATGCATGCAAATCTTGCATACAAAAGTTACAGAACTTCTCTGTGGGAAGTAATTTTAATATTTCTAAAATAGAAACTGAAATGCGTAATATGAGATCTCTTTTCAGTTGAATGTGCTTGATGTGAGTCGGCGGTTCCAGACTGTGTTGTTCGGCCGTTACTTGTGATTTCGTCACACATTTTGAATGTTTGTGTTTTGGGGCAGAGGGGGCAAATTTTTGTCCCCCCGAATCTCCCGAGGCCTCCCTCCTCTGAAACCTGTGACTCACCTGAGGAATTTCTCTGGTGAATCGGCCATGTCGTCGCGGCTGGAATCCGCGGCTCGCAACTGGTGGCAGTGGCGCCGAGCTGTTTGGTCTGCCGAACCCGTGCGCCGGCTGACTGGCACGCACACACGAGCGCCCATCCTCTGCACATCAAGCGCGTCATGCTATCAAGCGCCGCCATCGCTGCGGGGGGGGGGGGGTGCATACCTCCTCCAACAGCGTGATACACGTCCCTCATGCGGGAAGTGCCTGCCTGTCAGCCCAGCAATATTCCTTCCAAATCCGTTAAACGATAAAGTTCCAAACGCTTCTTGTTTGTTTGTCAGGACAGCTGTGGTGTAACTTTAAGTGAAACACTTCACTTAGGTATCAAAGTATTCAGGTTCCCTGGCTGCTGAACCCTGACCCACCTATAACAGCCCCCATCACTGTCCCCTTTCAAATGACCCCCAGGATCGCGTGTTGAGTCCCCCCCCCCCCACGCAACGTACAGTTAAATTGCAGACTTAACTCCTGGGCTGTGGGTTCGAGGTTGGCACTTGGCTAACTCATGGCAAGAAGGTGATGGACCTTGCTGACAGTTGCCCCCATTAGCAGTGTGCCCCCCCAGGCACCCCACCCTCGCCAATAGTATGAGAAGGAAGGGAAAGTTGCTGGCATTTTAAATCAGTTTTTTTTTTCAGCAATATATGTCTTCCTTTAAAATAGGCCTTTATTAATACTGAAATGCCAGCTTTATTTAACTATTGGAAGTTAAATGGCCCTGATGACAGTGTAAACTCACTTTTCCCCCCGTCTTCCTTTCTTGCCGCCTGGGACCCCCTGACACTGTGCAAGACAGAGTGAGTGATGTAGCAGCCTGTATACTCAGAATCCGCCATGCTGTGTTACTCACCCAAAAGCAGTTACGAAAAATAATCTTGCAGTTTTGTTTTACTCAAGGAAAATTTGATTCATAAACCTTGATTCATTGATCAGTCATGTTAGTTTCAGTTTAATAGACTAAAACGTTGCCCTTCGTGTCGCTGGTGTTTGGAACCATCTTAAAAGATCATTTCAGCACGTGAATTAACGTCTTGGCAGGTTGTTGCATATAAGTTTTAATTTAATTATTTTAATGCATTTTTTTCTATACTCCTTTTGCTTGTTCAGTTCATGTTTTATGCATGATTATCCGCCTGCTGTTTACAGTAATGCTGCGTCAGGCCCCTGTTCTTTCGATCAGCATCTGTCCCTGCAGCCTTGTGTCGTTCTGCCCGATCAGAAGCACTTCCAGTTCACCTGGATGTTCACAGAATCTTCCGCCGCAGGTTTGCCCGGTTTGGTGGATGAAAGGTGTCAGTCGTTTGTAACCGTGGCGATAAGCTGTCTGGTTTGCGGTGACCTTGCTGCATTCCCAGGGCCCCTGGAATGATTGTGGGGGTCCGAGGGAACCCCACATGCTTCTATCTCCGTTTCCTCCTCCTCAAACCCCATAGATGGAGCCATTTCCTTTACTGCAGAATTTCCATCCTGCATTCCCCGGAGCCTTATCTCCACCTTTTCCTTGCTGTTTTTTGATTTTCATTTTTTCTTTATATAGGGTACAAATGTTCTTAGATAAAAATGAACGTGACTAATCACGTAAGAGAGTTGCTTCTTAATTCCACTGAACAAACCATCGTTTGTGGGCCTGCGCTCATCTGTTTGAAGTGTCGATGAAACATTTTTTTTGGGGGGTGGTGGTTTAGGCATTAGTAGTAATGGGAACCTGGTAACAATTGCCGTGTAGTTAAATGGCTTCAGCCAGTTAATGATTTTCTTTTCTCTGTGTGTGTCTGAAACGGCCAGCAAGGCACAAGGCTTTGGGGATTTGTTCCATCTCAAACTCGGCCAACCTCCTGTTCGAACCCAGACGTGGTGCGGGGGAGGCCACGCCATCTTGGGGTGGATGAGTCTCTGAGCCAGGTGGCCCCCTCCACCCGGAGCAGCATATTTTACAAGGTTCAGTGACGGCGCTCGAGTGGTTCCTCTTTAAAGTGTAATTGCTGAAAGACGCAATTTGTTCGATGCTTTGAAGTGAAGTTAATGTGGTTACAGGGTGGGGGTGTGAGCGGGGGGGGGGGGCCTGTATCGATCAGAAACTGTGGGAGGTGCCCTTTGTTATTTTTGTCCACTTTTTCTTTGTTGTGGTCATTTGAGAAATTAAACTATAGCAGGAGTGTCACATTTAAACTGGAAAGAATCCGGCTTGTGGGCCTGCTAGGATTGAGCAACAGGTCCGGTGCGTAGCTGCGGTCTGGAGGGAGGGGTGGGGGGGCCGCATTCATGGCTCCACGGTTGACGGCAAGTGCAGGGCCCATGTGGGCCGTCCCCCCCAGCATGTCACCTGCCGCCGTGCGGCTCTGAATAACGTCCCGGCGATGTGGCCTTTTCACCGCCAGCCAGGGGGGAGTCGGGGGAAAAAAAACATAAACAAAACAAGCATTTAAAGGAGCTCCGTCATCAGCCAGTGTTTATTGTTTGCTGCTCTGCCGGTGGCGCCAGGCGCAGGAAAACAGGCCAAAAAACACTTTGTTTTGGGGGGGACTGGATTCTGCGGTTTTTGCCGCTCAGATCGTAATCACAGCCCCCATCTCTATTTAAAGGCGGAAAAAAATGCGGGCGTGGGCAGGCACATGCGATGCATCATGGGACGAGCCGGGGGCCACGGCAGGCCCTGCGTGGCTGGAGCCAGGCTGGCGTGGAGGGAGCTGTATGCCGCCCCCCCCAACCCAACCCAGTCCAACATGCAACATCCAACAAGGCTCAACATGCACTTTGCTTTCACGATATGATATAAATTAATACATAGCTAAGTGTGATTTTAATGTCAATTTTAGTGACATTTTGAAGTTCATACAGTAGCTACATGCTATACTAAAAGGCATCGATGGCTCTGTCTCCGTATGGCAGGCTCTGGCTGCCCAGCACCACACAGCAACCTGCAAAGCACCCGGAGCAGAGCAAGGTGGCGCTGTTGCTCACAAACGCCGTGAAGCTTCCGCAGGCTTTCACGCTGGCCACCTTTTTCCGTTTCCTCAGAAAGCAGACATTTGCTCGCTCGCTCACTTTCAAGTTCAAGTGCTGTTTCATGTGGTGCTTGAATACAAAGATGTAGCTTTTGCACCATGCATGTCTTTAAATGACGGACCTGTGGTCATTAAATAATTAGGCCGCTTATCATCATTAATAGACTGTAAGTGGTTATCCACCGCTTACCGCAGTAATGGAATGGGTCTTATTTCCCTCTCTAGCCCCCACCCCCAGCCAGCCGGCCCCACCCAGACTGATGCACACAGCAGCGATTATTAGGCCTGGGCAGTCGGTGCCTACAGCCCAGGCCCGTGGGGGTGGGGGGGTAGGGGGCTTATCTCACGCAATTAATCAGGGAACTCCTACTGCACTGCAATTACCCTGGGCTTTTTTCTTGACTAACTTTTAGCCTGAAGGTTCTGGAAGTTGGCGCCCTACCCCTCTGGACCACTTCTCTCTGTGTGAAGTTTTTCCTAAATAGCTGTAACTGAAGGTCACAGAAGTGGGTCTGGTCTTGACTGAGTTGGGGGGGGGGGGGGCGTTCTGCAGGGATGAGTGTTTATGTGTGGGCAGGGTTCGCTCCAAAATTCTTATGTGATTTCCATCTTTTGACCTAGCTGGGGAAAGATATAGTTTAATGTGTGTGTTTCATTCCCTTGACTCTGTCTGCAGGCCATCAGCACGGCCTTCTGGAGACAGGAAGAGGAAGTGGATCCTTTTTTTTCTTTCTTTCTTTCTTTCTTTCTCATCCTGTGTCTCACTCCTCAAATGACTGGGTGACACCAAAGCCCACGTGAGGTTAAACAGCAGTACGTCTGTTCGTTTTGAGGTCACAGAAACGTTGCAAATACAAACCGCATGCATCCAGAGAGACTAGGAGCAGATCCAAAGACTCCAGCCTTTGCTGTTGGGGCTAAGAAACCCCGTTAAAGAATCAGCAGAATAACTTCGTAAGCTTCCAGGTCTCGATTTTGTCTTTTGTCCCGAAGGCTCTGGCAGGTGTTTCTGTTGCCTGTGTCCCTGTTTCCTGCCAGACTGCCGCCGAGGCCCTCACTCAGCGCTCCCGACATTAATGGCTCCGTCCCTCCTCCAGCCCGTTTGTTTTAATGTTCAGGACGGAGGGAATGGGAGAAGCCGCTTTAATGGTGCTGAGAGGTTAGCGCATGGGCCCCGGTTAAACGCCGATGTGCCACTGCTTCTCTCACCGCGGCAGAGTCCATAGTCAGCCAGTGCTTACGATGACTCAGCAGCGTGAGACGCTTGTTCTTTTACATCCCAATAATTTTTCTGTTTAGTTTCTCCTCCTGCTGTATTTCTCAGCGATTGAGTCAATTAGAAGTTGCATGTGTGAATCCTGGCCAGGACTTGGCGGGGGGGGGGATTATAAAAAAAAAAAGGGATTACTTATAAGTCGGAAATCAGTGGCAGCCGTAAATAAAAGCCATGTTTTCATAAGGACACGGCACATGTGAATGGACACTTTCTGAGCCCCCTGTGATCCTTTCTGTCATCTTTTTTTGTTGGGGGGTGGGGGGGGGTGACTGTATTCCCAGGCTTTTGTCCACGGCTGCACCGTGCTCTATAACTGACATTGACGTCGGCCATCGCCGCTCAGAACTGGCAGAAACGTGCCATGGGGAAAGAGCAGTAAATTTCATTGTTTACCTGTGGCCACTTTACAAATTAAATGTCAGGGCGCAAAAATAGTGACAGGCTCATTTTGCGGGATGACGGCGGCCGGGCCCCTGTTCCTGCTGAATAAAATCCTTATTACGGCCGGCGGTAATCATAGCGGAACAAAGAGCCATGATTAACGACGGCAATTTATTGTATCTGGGCTGGAGAGGCGGCGGCGGACTGGAGAAGAGACATCACGGTTATCATAATTTATATCATAAATAACGGGAGGGAGCCAATCATGCGGCTTGGCCGATCGGTCAAAGCAAATAACCTCTGATAACAATTACTACACGGGGCAGTCACGGAGCCCCGAAGTCACAATGCTATCTCCGGACTATTCTGTGGTTATAGAATACAGCGGTATTACCATATAGATTACACTATTTATAATGGTGCATGTCACTCCCACTCCTACTTGCTTAAAGGAGCGTTTTTAATGTTTCCATTGTGGAGAGAAGGAGTAGGAGGGCAGGGAGAGATTACAGCGTGGCAGGATCGTAAGGCTCTTCGGCGGGGTGGCGGGAGAGGGGGGTCAAGTTTGGGGGAGTGGGGTCTCTTTCTGGGGTGGGTCTTTTTGTTTAGACACCGTAACAGCACAGTGTAACGTGCCGTGTAACGACAACCCTGCAAATGCGATCGGGGTTTAACGTCTGTGCTGATAGTTATGGTCTATAATGAGCCAGAAGAAGATGGAGAAGAATGAGGGATTACTCCTGATGTAGGCGGAGTGGCTACAGGAGGCCTAAAGGCCGACATCGAAGATCAGTGTTTATATAGAGAGGATTGATGTCGCGAAGACAGTCCTGAGGTGTGAGCTTGATCTGGGCTAAAGTGTCGTTCTGCCAGTGTCCTCTGCAGTGGCGGTAAGCGTGGTGGGTCAGGACCTAACGGGCCACAGGGTCACGTTCAGGAGGGGGCCTGCTGTTATACCGCAAGGTGCCTAACTCGAAGTTCTCCAGTAAATTACGTGCTGAGATGTCACACAGGCTGGGTTAATGACATCAGCAAGCTCCGTTTTGGGATTTCCTGTTGACAGTCTTGTTGTGTGAGGGGACCCATTACCTTCTGTACCTGATGTCATATATTCTAATGCTGATTTCTATAAACGATATCAAACAAAACCATATCTTTGTGTAGCTCACCAAACAAGAACGTAATTGTAATTAATGAATGGTGTGATGCAATGTGTGTTAAGTACGAGGTTCAGTATGGTCTAGAGTCTGAAATTATATTTTTTGTGATTTTTTTTAAATTTTTTTATTTGAGGTTTTGAGTATCAGTAGTGTTCTCATTGTTTTAGTGTATTTTGCTTTTTGTTGTATGATGCCCTTCAGTAAATTATAATTATATCCTGGGGGGGGGGTACTGGATTTGTGTTTTTTCCTTTTCATTTTCCCCTTCACCTTGATCTGCTGACTTGATGTTTGTCTTTAGAATTCAGGCTCTATTCAGCAGCCCTAGCCCCTCGCACGCCATCTCCCATCTGCCCATCACCCTCTTTGAGGTTCTGTGTTTTTTTTTTTTTTTTTTTTTTTTTACACACAATGATCCTCTTTCTCCTTCACCTTTGCAGAGGAAGAAGAGGAGCAGGTCCTCCCTGACATGGGCACGTCAGCCGAAGCCATGCAGGTCCCACTGGATGAGGAAGAGGAAGAGGACATGGATGAAGAGGAGGCCGTCAATGATGAGAATTACCTGGCCAAGAGGCGCCTTGACAGCCCCACCTCTATGGGTGTGGTTCCTGCCGCAAAGAGGCCACGCCTCCCAGGTTTTCGATCACCAGACAGCCCAGACTGGGGGACCGAACCACGGGAACCGCTTAGCTCACTCAACCCCCAGCGGGTGCCAGCCCCTGCAGGGGTACCCCCTCTCCACCCCCACGACGGTTCGGGCTCCCAGGCTACATCCCCTGGAGTGACGGACCACATCCCCACATCCAGAGCACAGCTGCCCACACCCAAGATCCCCATCACCCCTGGTCGAAAACCCAAAGTCGGCTCACCTGGCAGGCAGAGGGTCAAGTCCCCAAAGAGGGCCAGCTCCGGTGGCCTGCCCGGCAGCCCGGCCCGCTCACCAAAAGCCTCACAGAAAGACAAGAAGAAATCTCCTGGGAAGACCAAAAGCCCCAAGAGTCCCAAGCAAGGCTTAATCAAAGCCATCCCTCCCCAGGGGAAGACAGATCTGACGATAAAACCTTTGCTCCCACTGAGTGAGAAGATAGAGAAAGAGAACATCCTTCTAAAACCAAGTGAATCCATGGTGCTGGAATCTGACAAGCCACCTGTCGAACCTCTGCCCAGGAAGCTGGAGCTACTGGACAACACCATTGATGATTCTATCGCCGCGGTGATTGCTAGGGCATGTGCAGAGAGGAAGCCCGATCCATTTGCCTTTTCCTCGGGCTCGGAGTCTGAAGGCGATGGCTTCTCGAGTCCACGGAGGCTCACCATATCGGAGCCCATGACACAAAAGCTGGCAGTTAGTGCGAACAGCTTTGGCAAAGACTCATCCACGCCGCTCCCTCAAAATGTTGGTGCAACATTGACTGGTAACTCATGGACGATGGATGATTCCATCAATGAGGTCTTACGGAAAGTGAACCAGGGATGTCCTTCCGGCACCCCCCCAAATCAGGCGTATATTTCATCGCCTTCAGCTTCTCCCCCAACTCCGGAACCCCTGCTGAAGATGTATGAGGAGAAGAACAAACTGGTGGTGTCCACAGATATCAAGAAGAAGCTGAAGAAGGAACTCAAGAGCAAGATTAAAAAGCGGGAGAAAGAGAAACAGAGGGAGAAGGAGCGAGACAAGGGCAAGAGCAAAGAGAAGAGCAGAGAGAAGAACAAGGACAAGGAACGAGAACTTTCTAAAGAAGCCAGGCAGCCCTGGAAAGACCTTTCCTCCAAGGAGGACGAGCAGAGGGACCTTCTCAAGCCCAGAGACTTTTCAGAGTCAGATGTACCCAAGATGAAATCTAAAGATGGTGGTGGCTCCAAGAAGGAGAAGGACAAGCACAAAGACAAGAAGAAAGATAAAGAGAAGAGTAGAAAGGACAAAGAGAAGAGAGACAAGAGCAAAGACAAAAGCAAGGAGGACCGGCAGAAGTCTACGGCCTCACTCCTCCTCGGCCTGAAGGAGGCACCCCTGCCGCTGTTCAGCCCCGCAGCCTGCCTGAAGCTGCCCTCCATGCTGCCACCACTGCCCCCGATCCTCCCTGACAAAGCCCCCCAGGACAAGGACAAGGAGAAGAAGAAAGAGAAGAAAGAGAAGAAGAAAAAGAAAGACAAGGACAAAGAAAAGGACCGTGAGAAGGAGAAGGAGAGGGCGAGAGAAAAGGAGAAGGAAAAAGAGGAGAAAAAGAAAGAGAAGGAAAAAAGAGAAAAGGAGAAGGAAAAAGAGAAGGAGAGACACAAGCTGGAGAAGGTATTTGCATTTTTTTTGTCTTTAAGAATATATTAGTAATGTTTCTGCGTTGCTGCATTGGCCTTATAAAATGTAAGTTGCAGATTCAGTGAAATGCATTCTATAGACCGTTGTTAATTTTATTATCTACTCTGATTAGGATCTCTGAAAAAAGAAATCACACGTACATTAAACGAGCAGGGATAAAGGAAGCAGGCCAGCCCCTCATGACATTTTAGGGTTAAGTGGTGACTATGCTCTGTTTTTGAGCCAGCCATTTAATCTGTATTTCCTCTCAATAATAGTTAAAAAAGTGAATTCGTAAAATCTTGTAGGTGCGTCAAATTGCCTCAGAAGTCCTGTTCTGCTAAGGAATTAAATATTTTTTCAAAAATAACAAAAATAAAGCTACAGATGGTTATGTGACACAGACTGAGAATTCGTTTCTGCTTTTTATCCTGCAGGAGCTTTTTCCATAACGTTTTTTAAGAAAAATCCGTTATCTCTCCTTTGGCCTATTCCGCGTATTTTGTCGTAAGGCAGAATGTAGCTGTGATGTTCGGAGGGTTGCTTAGGATAGTTTTGAGCTGATTAACACAGGCTACTTCTGAAAGTCTCTCAGCCATTTTTAACGTTGCTCCGAGTTCCCAAAGTGATTTTCTCCGGTACCAAAGTCTCCCGATTCCCCCCTTTTTTTTTTTCCTGGGCCTGTTTCCCCAGTGTCCTGTGTGGGGGGGAAGGGGGGCAAAAGAGGAACTGGAGAGTTTGTGCTTTATCGGTGCCTCGAGGTGCATGGTGGAGGAGCTAAATCCTGTGAGATTAGCAGAAAAATGCAACATGCTGCAGTCAGGGGCTTACAAGGCTGCTCGTATTGGTTCAGGTGAAAGGAGTTTTTCTTTTACATAAAAGTGGACAAATCCTTCTGACAATGTATTTCCAGTTGGCATACAATGAAAGCTACTATCTGTAGATGTCACCCCGTTCCACTGGTTCAACACCCTGGATTGCTAGTCTTGAATGAAGGGGAGTTCATTAGCGTGCATGTGGAAATGTGGAATTTGATTTTTGGGAGAGAGAGAGTTGTCAAAAATAATGAATAAAACATTTTGGTATTTAGTTACAAAAATGCAAAACTGGTCTCGTCGTTGGTCAGACTATGAAATATTCAACTGAGGACAGCAGTGTAATTTTCTTATGTGAAATAATGGCTGTTTGCAGGACACTTTTGTCATGTTTCAGTAGAGAAATCACTAATTTTATGTTTCATCTGTGGATCTTAATTGTTTTATTACCAGGGGACTTTAGCTTCTTTCCTGTGGAATCTTCGAGAATAACAAATGCAGAATGCCCGCTGGCAGCAGTAATACGACCCCACTGGGCTTCCAGGTCCTTCCATGCCGTCCTTGCTGAATTGGATCCCTTTTAATTGAGGCTACTTTCATACCTCAGGCCGGGTGGGAGGCCATATTGGATGATATTCGCTTGAATGTATGACATTAATAGTGGTGGCTAATGTGAAGCATGCCTATCATGTCAGATTTCCGTTCTGAACCCACACGCGGTGCGGGTTAAATGGGAAATAAGGAGTTGTGGATGGTCAAGCTGTGCATCTTAATGCACGATTAGCATAAGTGTGCAGCGCGTCACCTGGAGCGCTTATCTGGCTGGGACAGGGTCTCTTGCACCGCAGGTGTTGAGGGATCCAGCCCGTGATTGTGGCCACCCCATTTGCACAGGACACTGTGGTGCTTTCAGAAGTAGCGTGCAGTTTGCTTACAGGTTGCTGGAGATCGCGTGGCACCCCCCCCCCCCCCCGCCGGTGTCTGGGTTTTTTCTCCTCCTCCTTCTCCTCCTTCTGCTTCTTTTCTCATGCAGACCAGAGCTCTAGCTAATACACTGCCTGTGCTTCTATATCCCCATTTTCCCTGGTGGATTTTTTTTTTTTTAATTGGCAACAAGGAATACATTCTGTGTTGATCGGTCGGAGTTGTTGTTTGGCATCGGCCTTTGACCGGGACTCAGCAGTGACGGGTTTCCAACAGCGCTGAGGTCATAGGTTCCAGTACAACAGTATGACACCTCATCAGAAGCATATTAGTAGTAGTTGGACCATCCACAATGCCCTCTAGCGATAGTCCAGCTACAGAAAAGCCAGATTGGCATTAGCTTGGCCAGCAAAAATACATGTTGGCATTGCCAAGACCACTGAGAGGCTAGACTTGACTCAACCGCTGAGGACTCAGGTTAGCCGTAACACAGCTGTTTTAAAATGCAGATTAGCATTAGCATGGCCTTTGGGAATGCTGGTTGGCATTAGTGATATGAGACCCATGGTTGTAGGCGCAACCCTAACCCTAATCCTGTAATGTACCCCAGTGAGAAGGCCTCCGCAGATCATTGTCCACGCCCTGTTTTCTCTTCCTCGCCGTCTGGTCACGCTCAATAGGTGCCGGACAGAGGCTGTTTTTAAACAGCCCTGGGTGTTGAGTTACCGGCGGGCGCCGTGCGGTAAAGTATCCCGTGCATGGTAGCGCCCAGCATGATAAGGTGCCCCCCTCCCACCATGTGCTGGCTTCATGGCCGCTGCGTGTCCTCAACTGTCTCTACATGTGTGCCCCCCTCTTCAGGTGAAAGCGGAGCCCCCCGTGCCACTGCCCTCCCCAGTGATCCCCCGCCTGACCCTGAGAGTGGGCGCTGGCCAGGACAAGATGTGAGTACCGAGAGGTTGCCGTTCCTGAGCCCAAGTTCCGTCCCCTATGCTGCCTCTGCTGTAAGGCTTCTCGACCATGCAGGCCTTCTGCTCCTGCCCCAGATCCTGCCTCTGCTGTAGGGGCTTCTAGCCGGGCAGGCCTTCTGCTTCTGTCCCCTATGTTGCCTCTGCTGTAAGGCCTCTCGACCAGGCAGGCCTTATGCTTCTGCCCCAGATGCTGCCTCTGCTGTAGGGGCTTCCAGCCGGACAGGCCTTCTCACCTAACCCTGATGTTGCCTCTGCTGTAGGGGCTCTCGGCCAGGTAGCCCTTCTGCCCTTGGCTTCCCTGTTTCACTGACAACCCTGGCTTTTGGGCAGCTCACCCTGGGTGGCCCCACGCTTAGCACGTTCCTGTCAATGGCCTTAATGTGGGGGCGCTTAACCTGGCTGACCCAGATTGTAACTTGAGCTTCGTGGAGGCTTTTACCCAACAGTTCTGTGATATATGTGGGGGGGTAGACATTGTATAGACTACTACCCCACCCCTCCTCATGGCAGGGTTACAGGAAAGGATGGTTTGTCTTCAGGTTTGGTTTTGATGTGAGGAGTGTGCTTGATGATTTCTGTACCCCCCCCTTTCTGCTACAGAGTCATCAGCAAGGTGGTGCCAGGCTCCGAAGTCAAGACCCCTATAGCCAAGACCCCTGTGGCCAAGACTGCTCCAGCCAAGACTCCAACTCCCAAGACCTCGACGCCCAAGACAACTATTACAAAAGCTCCTTCCAAATCCGCCCCTCCTGCTCGGCCCCGGTCACCACCCCCTGCCCCAGCCTTACCACCGCCACCTGCACCAATGCCAGCCACGCCTCTCCCGCCCCTTCCAGTGAGCCCTGCCCCAGCGCTGCCCCTTGGTCCCATCCCAGTGATCGGCTCTTTCAAAACACCCGTCCGCAGCGTGGTGACTGAAACAGTCAGTACCTATGTGGTGAGTCTACCGACTGTGCCCCCTCCCCCAAGCCTTGGTCCAGAGTCTGCTTGGGACTCTGCTGCTCTGGCGTGATCTGCATCCTATTTTCAGAAGAAATTTATTAACCTTTCCAATCCTGGCGATTTTGTTGTTTCTGTGGCCTCACTCTTCTCTTCAGTGCCCTCTGCCACCCCCAGTGTAGTGATTCTTGGTCCCCCAAGGTTTGGGGGTAAACACCGCCAGTGTTTCTAGCTCTCCTGCCTCTTGCCTCTGCTGCTTCACAACGATCATTTAAAAGTGCATTAACAGCTTGTCGGTTAATGGTGCATTCACTTTCGTTTTAATTAATGATCTCCATGAAGATATCAGTGAAGGGGATGCAGAGAGAGGCCGAATGGATTGGTACCGATTCCTAGGCCTTATCTCAGGTCTAATGTTGTGCTGTCCGTGTGTGTAGATCCGAGACGAGTGGGGTAACCAGATCTGGATCTGCCCCGGATGCAATAAGCCCGACGACGGCAGCCCCATGATCGGCTGCGATGACTGTGACGACTGGTACCACTGGTAAGACGCATCCAGCATCTGCCCACCCACTTCCTGTTCTCTCATCGGTTCTAGTTTCTATAGATAGGTTTTGTCATTCATTAGGTAATTATTCTCCCTCAGTATGTAATCACTCATGCTCCTCTTTTGAAAACTTTCAATGAGCTTGAGTTTAAAGGTACAGCACCCACTTCTCTTGGTCTTCAGTTTGTAATTTTTTGATATGAAGTCCCCATCCTTGTCCATTGGTTCACTTGATGTCCTGCCTTCAGAAGCTCCCCTGATTGGTTCAGGTCTTTGGGTGCCTTTACATGTTTGTTATGTTTTCATGCCTTGGGTGTCAGCAGCATTCAGTCCTATGTAGCTTACACGATTGCATTCAGCATGGCCAGATCAGCCATTTCTGGAACATCTCAGGTCCCAAATGCACATTCACTGTTATGGTGCTCCATGCCCAAGACAAGAACAGAAAAAACATTGGGGTGAGGTTTCAAACCACTGTTGAGTCTTCAGGAGGTGTGATCAGCAACTTGTTGAAGCTTTTTTTTTTTTTTTTTGCTTTTTGCATGTACATATTAAAATTTCTGTGGTAAGTTATATCCCCACTCCCTCCCCTCCCTCCATAGGCCCTGCGTCGGCTTGCTCGCAGCGCCCCCAGAGGACGTTCAGTGGTTCTGCGTAAAATGTGACGGCAAGAGGAAGGACAAGAAGCACAAGAAACGGAAACATAAAGTGCATTAAATACAGCAGCTTCAGATAACTGTCCTGGACAGGCAGTGTATGCTGGCTCCAATGCTGGCCT
>JABFEA020000001.1:7753478-7783782 GCA_019775915.2 Cyphomyrus plagiostoma | reverse complement strand
CCCCCCCCCGCCCTTTGTTTGTTGCGTGCCTTCAATTTGCCACCCCCCCCCCCCCCCCCCAAGCCTGGGACCGGACCAGTAAAAGTGAAAAAGTATAAATCTATCAACTCCTGAAAGGGCATGCAGAAAACAGCAAACTACATTTTACAATGACATAAATAGTGCTAATTATCAGTAAGTGTGGAATTATTATTATTATTATTATTATTATTGTTGTTGTTGTTGTTATTCACTGTTTCTACATCGATCCCTTTTCTAATGTGTTGCATAAGTAAGTTTTTCGAGTTTTCTGTCTTTCTCCAACATGACAACAGTTCAGTGAAACAGCAAAAGCTTACATATATATAAACACTGACCGTTTTTAAAGGTTATCCTTTGTGTTAAAGGACAACGAACTTTAATGTGGTTACTAAAACACCATTTTAATATGGAAATGCTCGAATTATAATAATAACCTCTATGATGTTCAGTACACACACACGTAAATGAATAAAAGTAATAATAACACGGAATGCACAATGTAATCTTTTCATCACGTTTTGCGCTGAAGCCGATATCCCCCTGTATTCTTAATCTCAGCTTTATTGTTTTATCTGAAATACGTATTTGTATTTATTTTGACCATAAAATGTATTTTTCCACTGTCCCTGCCCCCCGACGCCAGTATTTCGCTAAACGGTCGCCTGGGAGGTCTGTTCTGAAATGTTAAACCTTCACGGCATCTACTGCTGAGAGTGTCTTTATTCTCGAACCAACAGACGCCTTGGTATATCCGCTGAGCCAAGAAAAGGAAGTCATGATTAGTTAATTCTGGCTATGCCTGTCAGTCTGCAGTAATATAAAGCACAGTGAAGGTGAACAGGAGATCGTCTGCATATACTGTGCCGTGGGTGACTTGAGATTCCCAACATGGGTTTTTCTTTTAAGTTTCAATATTGAATCTCAAAAATGCGATGTGTAACCATTTTCTTTAAAAAAGATATTTTAACATGTGGAGAAATCGCTCCTCGGTCACAAACTTGTTCACAGAGAGCTCTGAATAGCGTTTTCACAGTGGAAAATGAGAATTGGGGCTATTTGCAGCATCTTCAAATATATTAAAGAACCACCAACAGGTGTCCTAACCTTCATATGATTGCCTGACATTGAAGACAGCCTTCTCATATTCAGTCAGACAATATTATGGTCTGTCGTTAGTGTTTATAATCTGTGTATGTGTCAAGTGTGGGGGACAACACCTTTAACATTGTTAAAATTTTGAAGCCTTAAAAAATGTTCTTTTTGTTTCCTTCTGAAATGTGTAAAATGAGTCGCCCCCTGCTGGATACTGTTACTTTTTGAAGAATGCCAAGCTGTCGTTCTAACATGATCGATTCACTATAAAAAATGTGTTGAAAGTTCGCATCCCCACACGACTGGGCAGTCGGCCTGGATCCAAAGAGATTTTCTCCGCATTTAGCCGGAGACGGAGATATTACGTACTCCTCCGCATTTTCTTGTTTTTCCCCTACATTGATTCTCAAACATTTTCTTAATTTCTAATGTATAATCGTTTTGAGGGAAATGACAAATTCACGTTCAGCACACTGGTTAACTATTTCGACATGGTAATTATGCAGAAATTGAGTGAACTGAGTGAATACACGAATAGCCTGGCGGAAGGAATTGAAAATATATTTTAAAAAATAGATACTTGCGTTTGTATTATAATGACTAAATGACTTGAAACGCTTGTAATTTGCAGCAATCGCGAAAACAGGCCATAGCGTATTTGGACACCGTGTAAAACAGACCAGGCAAAACGGTTTTACTGTACTGTGACACGTATTCATTCTATCCAAGAAAACCGTGGTTTTTAAAACGGACACTGACTGAATTAGCAGATTTTGATGAAATGACCCTGAATCGTGCAGCCTTTAATTATGCAGTTATACGAAATCCCATTAGCAGCAATAAATTTAACCAAGAAAATGAGGATAACGCACCTATTCCTCGACATTTCTATTTAGGCCCATGTAAAAATATATATTAAATATTATATGATCAAATGTTTTTATATATGTAATTTCACTTGAACACTATACACCACTTACTTTCTCACATCTGGGCCGATGTTGTGCCTTAAAATGGTGCTATTTAAATTATCGATACACGCATTAATAGTAGTTATCAAAGTGCTATTCCGAAAAATGTGTTATAATTTAACAACAAACAAATGTATTCCTAGAGATGACTAAATGTTACTGAAATGTAAATAAAGTCATTAAACAGGTTATTTGATTCGGGAGTCTAATTTCATTGATGGATTTCTCCATTCTGGAACAACGGGTAGCTATGAATGTGGCCGTGATTATCACTCTTTTAGATATTCTTAGAAAATTACGCTTGGTGTTAGAAGGTTTTGGAAGTAATTGGTCACTGCAGAACCATGACGACATATTCGCAAAGGAAAAAAAAACGATCTCAAAGGAGAATTGGGTTAGTAATCCGCCTGTTATGCATTTAGAGAAACTTTGTGAGGTGTAGATAATTAAGGCTTTATGTGTTACAGGACCTTAGGAAATAATTTAGTGTGTTCAGTGTCATCATTGCTATTTTCTCTGCTCCAGCCCATCTACTCAGTCTTGTCTGTCTTTCCACGTCTATATGTTCACGTTAACCAGCACCCGATTTATAAAGCGCCGAATGACGTCCCAGGCATCTTGAAATATTTGTGGCCCATAGAAAAAGTGCGGGGGGTGCCTGAACTGTGGCGTGTCCTTTCAAAGGGTTACTGAGGCTGAACAGGGCCTCTGGGACTTATCATGGTTATATAAGTAAGTAAGTAAATAAATAAATAAATGTAATTAGCTGCTGCAACGACACACCACAAGCAATCGCTTTCTTGTGCAGCTGCATAAGCCGTCCCTTGTCGCGTGACACTCCCGTACTCGTTTGCGTTACATCCATCTATGCAGTTCGATTGTGTTCCGCGGGGAGGGAATGCCGTTATGGCCCAGTGAGTATAATATTATTTTATATGTCAAAATGAAGGGAGGCGAAAGAATTTGAATACCCCCTGTGTGTCGCCACTGTTCAATATTTAGAGTGAAAGAGGGGACGTGCTTTGCTTTGCTGAAAAGAGCGAAAACACGGATGTAAATGCTCTCCCCGCGCTAGGGCCGACGCCGCCTTTGATCAGAAAGGGCAGCTCGTTTTGTCACCTGGAGATGCTGATGTTGTTCCCCCGCGCACGACCTCGTCAATGGGATGGGGAGAAAAAAGGTGGTAAAATCATAAATGGATGACTTTGTGACGACCTCTGCTGCAAGCAGGCGCGGGATAACGGCCCCTAGTAGACATGGAAATGGCTTAGCGCTATCGCCGTTTCCGTGGCAACCATCTGAGTTTACCCCCCCTCCCCTCCATCTCAGGAAGAGAAATGAGTTATGAAAAGACTGGAGTGAAGCAGGGATTAAAACATGATCCTGGGGACAGCGTGTCAATCAAAAGCCAACTCGAAAATCTGTTCCTTCCCCATTATAAATCTGTACTCGTATAGGTACCTGAAACAATTTTATATTTCTGGGCAGGAAATGATGAACTGATGCTACCGAGCGCCAGTTCAGATGTGGACGTTTTGCCTTTAAGTCTCATAGGGGTCCTCGAACTGAAGCGATGCTTTCTGTAAGCAATTTTTTAAATTATAATGGAAATGCAAATGGCTTTAGCTCTGGATTTATGTAGGAACTATTTCGCATTTAAAAATATTAGGCCTCCACATTCATAATCGAAATAATCTAAATCTAAGTGTATTAATAGTTATTAAAATACAGCTCGTATATTTTACTGTATATTTATTTAAATCTGGCTGGAATACTATATAGCAGAATCTGTCACTCCTGCGATTATAATATGGATATTTTAACATAATTACTGATTGCTGTGGGCCAGTTACACAATGATCGCTAACGTATGGAAGTGAACACTAGGATAAAGCAGCCGTCGATCGAGCCTAAGCCGCATGGCCACTGGCGCTCGAGACGCGGAGAAAAACTTAACCAAATTGGCTTGACCCTTCTGATATTTGATATTTGCCTCCTTGACACTCATTTAGAGGCGCTCGTCAGTAAAGCAGAACATGGACAAGTCCGGCCTGAAACCGAAGCCCCATGCGCGCAGGGGGATATGGAGAACATGATAGCTGGAGCCGCACACTTTCCAAAGGATCTCTGGACATTTTAGCCCGGCTCGGTCGTCCTTGGAGCGCCAGAACGTCGCCAGGCAGGGTGTAAACGTTAAATGTTAGCTATTTGTCCAAGTCTTTCTTTCTTTATTTCATTTCTTTCCCTTTTCTTCGTTTCGTCAAGTTATCTAGACCCATTGGTACAAACAGCCATTCACTATAAGCAGCTTAAGGACTTTCTTAATGATACTTTAATGAATTCCCGAATGAATAAACGGATAACTTTAAGAAAGGGGGCAGGGAAACGTGGAAAAAATATTTGTAGTCACGGAGACGAAAGGCACAGTCTCTTGGTCTGCTGGAACACCTTGTTATTTAAAACGTACATTTTCCTAAAAGTGAAAGCGAAGGACATGTGAGGGTATTGCTTGGTGTAGGCCTTTACTGAAATGAGCACGCCGCCTTCACAGTACTCTGTGGAAGCTCTGTTAATCATTGATGAAACGTTTACACTGTTATCGGAGGGGGGCTGCTTTTAATAAGCTTAATATTTGTTATCAAAACAACTTTTAGTGTCTAATGCAGTCACACCATGATCTGCAATGTTTGGCAGATAATCTACTAATCTTTTTTTTTTTTTACCCGTTCGCCTTTCCTGACCAATTCAAAGCAGCTCCTCTGTAGGCCCGTTACGATTCTACAAACTTCAGAACAAACAAGTCAGAAAATATTTCTGTGCCGTAATTTTTGTGATTGCACAGACACCGCGAACCGCACTTGGTAATAGTCCATACAGCAACGCAACGGTAGGGCTATAACTGCGTTTCAATATTTTACTGCACTGCGGTTGCCGGGGTGGTTGTGCTGCAACATTAGAAAACGACACATGACATGGGCTCAAATTAAACATACAAAAACCTACAAGGATAAAATAAGCAGGAATGAAAGGTATATTATAAATGACAAGTGAAGATGAAATCTCACGCAGCTGATAATAGCACATTATTGTGAGCAACCGTCCAAAATCAGCACGGTTTTTGACTAGGCGACTTCGAAATGTTATTTCGTAATTACAGTTGTTTTATTAATAGCAGTATTTGTATTATATTGGTATTATCAATGGTAGAGTTTAGTCTCGGTTATAAGATTTTTTTCAATAAATGCAATGATTATTATATTATTATGATTATGGCATGTCAGTCTTCTGAATTTTCATTTTCTTTTATAACAAAAGTACGTAGAGTTTTGCTTTTTTAAATTAAAATCAGTTTTACCTTTTCAAACATACTGAAACATATTTATCATTTTAATAGTCTTAATGGCTGTACAATTATATCCATCTTGAATTCGGTTAAACTTTCAGGTATCAAAGATAAGTTACCAGAACTACACCCATCTACCACCCTAGAGTGGAAGATACAGGCCAATAGCTTTAGCTTTAGCAACCTTGGCTAATCCAATGATGCGACTGTAGGTATACGTCTTCAAAGACTGTGATGTTTGTACAAGTGAAACAACGTGGCCTGTTCAGTTTCATGATTAATTATATTTTACCGAAGATTAATCATTGAAAATTAAACCTCTTGGAGGTTTTCAATTGGAGAGGGATGGGAATTTCTTCAGAGCGAAATGGCCCCGTCGATTCTTTTTAGATGCAAATATTTTATCTCCGCTTTACTGCACTGTTCCTGTGTTTATGATTAATTATCTCCTCCCGGTTGAAAATAAATCACGCGAAATCAGGATCTTGACTGTTCCAGCTCCTAACGCACCCAGCAAAGGCAGGATGGTCCTGTTAATTTCAGGTTGAAACTGACACACTAATTATAGAGCAGTATAATGGCGTAGCACTACAGAGAAATATTACACATTTGCGGTTTAATTTTTTGCAATTTATTTATTGGTTTATTTATTTATTTCGTTATGTTTTAATTAATTTATTTTGTTATCAGATCCTTCTTATAGTTTACCAATTAAAATCGTAAAGGCATTTTGGTGCCGCGGGATAAAGCGCCCTCTTCCCCAATACCGGCCATCGCTGTGCACCATCTGATTCATTGTGATGTATTAGATGCAATAAATTATCCCATGTAACAAAACATCGTGAGCTGAAAGGCTGATAATCTGGCGCGCGGAGATAAGGATTCATTATTCCAAATCATTATGAATCCAGCGTTGGCTGTGACTTCTTTCTTAATCAGCTTCTGTGATCCTGGATATGTGAGCCGACCAGATAAGCGGGGAGTCGTTTATAATTCTTCCCACCTCGGCCTAATATTTTAAAATAAAGTCGGAGGGAAAGAATGCGGCAAAACACTGGGCACGCGGCACCAGAAGAATAGATATGATTTGTGGGATGGAGAAAATTCCGGATCACTGAAGTCATGGAAGATTTAATTAACGTTTTTTTTTCCGCGCGTGGATCTCAAATACATACACATATGTTTATTTGTTATACATGTATATGTATGTGTTATGTAACCTATTTTTAGTTATACATGTATATATGTGTTATGTAGCCTATTATGAATTTCCGGTGAATAAAATTGTTTAAACGATCTCCTCTATTAAAACTAACAAGGAAAATAAACCTATATCAGTGGAATAATGAGATAAAGAAAAGAATACGGGATTAGTTTCAATCTATTCACTGTAATGGATCGATAATGATGACAATAAAAGAAACCTGTGTCTAATGTGAAGGCGATCAATGCATTGAATTTGCAAGATTAAAAACAAACAAAGAAAAACACCACAGCAAGATTTAAAAGAAACTGATGAAAAGGGCGTCTAAACAAACCGTCAACTCAAGCAGCACACACGGCCGGTTAGCAAGCCAAAGCCGCTATAAATACCCAAAGAACGAAATCAGTTTATGCGTAGCCCAAAAATGTGTATCACCTCTGTTGCCAGTAAAGATTTATACTTACAAACGGCACGGGGGTGAAACAAAAACTTTAATTTGAAATAGGAAACGTCGTTTGCTTGTGAGGATTGTAAATATGTAATGCAACTCGGATGATATTTTCTATAATATAGGGAGGCGCCTATTAAGAAATGTTTACCTATTTTTTGAATGATTATTAATATTATCAATAATAATAATAGTAATGATAATGAGGTGTTCTGTACTTCTGAGAACAACATATTAATTTCTGTTTACCTAAGTAATTTCTTTATAATCTCACCCATTAGAATTTCGGCGCAGATTAATAAGTATTTCACTTAGACAAGGGTCTGATCTTCAATGTAGGCTACGCTTATTTAGCATTGATATCAAAAGCAGAAAGTGCATTCAAAAAGCGGCAGTATTTAATTGCATTCCCCCCCTCCAAAAAATGGATTAAACTAATTAATTTGCAAGAGTACTTACTTATATTGCATTTACAATATGCCGTAATCAACTGTGGAGTACACAACGACGTGACCTTTGTCTGTTATTATATCAAAGGCATCAATATGCGTATTTATCACTAACGCACATTAACGGAACATTAATATGAAACTAGGAAAGGCTTTTTTTATTTTAAAATAAGCACTTTATTTACGTTTAAAGAAGCTTATTAAATTATTATCATCTGGATGTGCTCTCGCTTAATTCTATTAAAATATTGAAATTCAAATTCTTCAAATGAAAGCTCTTGTTGCCCTGGAAACATTGAATTATTAATTTTTTAAAAGACACGATTTGGCTCGCTGCTCCTTTGTAAGTTTATAGAGTCATGTTGGCTGCCAGTTATCTTTAATGTATTACTTTAATTGAATTTGTTTTCCAAAGATATTGGCGTGATCAGTTTACATTCCGCCTCCAAAGACTGAAGCCTCGAACTTCATCCAGCCGCGACGTCAGCACCACGCTTTTTTTCACCACGAGAGGAAACGCTGTAGGCTGCTGGCTAACCTATCTAAAGCTGACGGTCCGTTCGAACTATTGGACCTTTCGATGTGTCATTTGAAGCATTTATGTATTTCATCGACACAGATGCCAAATGTATTATCATGAACCATATTACATTGTTTTTGTGCCAAGTATGAGCATTTTTGCACGTTAAAAATCTGGCTCAGCTGCAATTACATGTATAATGGAGCAATTAATTTGTATGTGTATTATAAATAATATACTCCCGTTTTGTTTCTACTATTGTGGGCGTAATTAGTCTATTTTTTATTTTAAAAACGAATTAAATTGTACTTGCTTTTGAACGTAGCCGCGATCTGTATAGTGAACAAAGAACATCAACGAACACGTACGTTCTAAAGAATTCTGGAATGGTGCGAGCATAGCCAAACACGCGTGGGGCATATACATCAATTTATACAACGTGAAATTAAGTTTCTGTCTGGTGGAACCTTGGTTCATAGCGTGACACAAATACATACGCAACGTTTTATATATCCAGCCCTAATCCCAGAATGAATATGTGCTTGCACGGTAATGTTCTATTATTGAATGAAAGGTGACGAATGTTAATGTTAATGCACATAATAACAACTTGAGACAACCTCAAGCGACGTTAGCTGTGTCTGCTCCAAAAACTGGGAACCGCACTTCGTTGACTTCGTTAAGTGCTTAACGACTTTATTGGGGTAAATTCTATTGCAATGCAACGTGGTTTTCCTCGTCACCTAGTACCGACCCGGAAGAGCTCTGATCAAATGTACAGTAAGAACGGCAGCTGCGTTGGCTGGAAAAGCTGCTCAGCGCAAGACCAGATTTTCCCCTTCGCTGCTGACGCGCTAAATGCCACCAGTGGTCGAATCGGTGTCATTTCAGCGTTACATCTACTGGAGATTTAAAAAAAACAACAGTATACAACCAGCCTGATCTTTGCAGGTCAGTAAATATTTAAACGTTTCTTCTCGCGCCTGTGTGATTTGTGTATGTATGCAGCTTGTCTTTTGCATCCTTTAAAAAACAATCCCTTTCTGTCCCTCATTGTATAGTCTCTGATCTATACCTTTTGTTTGCGTTTAAAGATAAATTTTAAATTTCGAATGAAACTGATGTATAAATAAATAGAAACGGATATTGCAAAAAGATTGGGCATACAGTTTATTTTCGATTATTTTACCCGAATGTGTAAGATTTTCATTGTCGACAGGCAGAATTGTGATGTGCATATATCGTTTTGTTCGGTGACTAATGCTTTTTTAAACTATCGATCGGTTCACCGTGTCTCAAATACTAATACTCAAAAGCCATATGGAAATTACTTAAAAGGCAAAGGTTTTGTGGCAGTTAATTTGGCCGCAGCTCCTATTTATTTTAGTGCTATCGCTGTAGTTCTGTTTCTCTCACGTACACTTTCCGAAATTGGTGTGGGATTTATTTTAACAGACACACTGGTCAGCTTTTCAAAGAGTAATTTACCTACATCACATTCCCCGAAAAAGCGAAGATTTCCGAAGGCTGTTTAATGATCTATTACCACCTAGGTTGGTGGTGGGTTGAGCCCGTAAACCATGAAATTGATCAGATTAGCCCGCAATGAGCTCTAAACGAGTCGGGTGTGTTAAAGCCGCGTTCCCAGCTTTTAATATGTGTGTGGCTGATATTGGCTGATTTTTTATAAGTGGGAAATGAAAATAAAAGGTTATATGAGGGGACAGTGTTTTTGGGTTCCAGGGAGGACGGAAGCGCCCTGTTTGGCAGTGATCGAAACAAAGATGTGTTTAAGAAATCATGCTGCAATGGTGCCACTCGACGGTTAATTAATTAATGAATCAATCACTGGACCGTGCTTTTAAATGTAGGCTGAAAATCGCTGCTGAATTTTAAATCACAGAGGCTACGTAAATATTCATTTTTATTTAATTTACGCTGGGTTCATCAGTTATGCGTATCATCGTCATTTTCTATGGCGGAATGGTAACAGGTTACATTTGTAGATTACAGTAAATTTAAGATGGAATTTAAGTTGTATTTTCATACAGAACACATCTATTTCGCCTTTGATACATCCAAAACAGTGTGAAATCTCTTTATACGCTGAAATATCTTAGGTCTTGTTTATCTGATGTTGTCGGTTAAGCGCTGGAAAAATGGCCTCTCTCAGCATCATCACTTTCTCTCTGTGGGTAAGGGGCGCACCAGTTAGCAGACCGATTCGTAATTTTTCATTCGGCTTTCAGAACTGTAAAAGAAAAAAGTACGATAAAAACATCCCTAGCCGAAGTGTCAAGTTTTGATCATTCTAAGAAGCACACATCATTTCGACTCTCAGGGGCCCGTACACAAATGTACGCCCCCACTAAAATTCTAAGAATCTTGTGTACCCAAATTATTTTTTTATTCATCACCTTCAGCAAAAAAAAAAGACCTACTCTGACTTGTTCTTGAAAGGACTTGCAAAACCTAGATATATTACTCATCTATGCCCGACTTAGTCGTTACATTTACCAAAGGTTTATATCTGTAATTGAAACAGTAGCGTTTTGCTGTATGCGACTCTTCGTTGGAGTTGTAATTATTGCATTCCATCTGTCCAGTGTAAGTCGGAAATAAGAAAAAAAAATTATATAAAATTGTTTAATATTTAATCAGTCATATTTAATTAAATTTCTCACGCACAAATGCATAGAATTTATTATTCCTGTAACATAAATTACATTAAATTCATCCTTTCGAAATACATTTCTCCTTACATTTTACTCTGTACACCGTGAACTGCAAAAAAGCATAATATTCCATTATTCATAAATATAATCATATACGTGAAAAATATTTTTAAATCTGTCTCAAAATAGCATCGCATGCTGGATGAAGTCTCTGTTGCACGAGGTAATTCGCAAGCAGCCGCTCGCGGGTCGTGTCCTTTGGTCAGCCCTCTGGTATTTATCCTGTGACTGTTCGCAGAAGCCTAGCCGAGGTATTAAAATAAAAGTGAAAATGAAAACCATTAAATTAAACGCACCGTCTCCTTAATTAAAGGATCGTTCATGTACAAGCTAGGTAAAACCAGAACACACAGTCCACGGGTTGCTTTTACCCTCTTTTTGCAGTGGTGCTTGGATCATCAGAGCAGCATACATTAAAGATTAGCTTGTTGTTTTGTAGAGTTATTGTATCTGTTAATCAGTTTAATCTAATTTTGGAGTGGAACCTTACGTGTAACACGAACAATGACACGATATTTCAAGCACATCTACTGTGTAAGTAAAATACACGACAGCGTCTACTATTCGAACCCACACTGAAATCTATACAGATTTTAATCAGTGCTCCCTTGCAGAGTCGTTCAAAAAATACCTGCACAGTCTAAAGCTACCAACGGAGAACTGTACTGTCTTGCACAGGTATTATTATGCACGCGGTTAGCCATTTACGTTATCACTTATTACTTTTGGCCTCGAGGCAAAAATTGATACGGGTTCTCTGTGGCTTTCTCTGCGCATATTATTTTTAAGGGGAATAAACTATTTATCAATTATCTCGCAGAGTGTAATGTGTTTGCCTCTGTGCGACCTCCGTTCCGTTTTTCTGTTGTTTTGTATAGTGGGAGAAATTCAAACGTAATTTTTAAGGAACATCCATTTCCTCGCTGAAGAATGAGCTTCCGTTTCACATACATGGAAGCAGGAAGGGATTCGGCCTCTGGAGTGCCTTCCATATTCTTTAAACTTGAAACTGCCAGTCAAAATAACATTCTATAGACCTATTTATCGTCGTGTGCTGCCTGCAAGCACCTATAATGCAAATTTGTGTGACGTAGCGCACAATACTTTTTCTAAAGGATAATCACGCACGACAGCATGACCGAGGGAGCGGGATTGTTCTGTCCGTGGCAGTACAACTGTTTCCATCGGCTCTCAGGTTTAGGTTCGTCTGAGTCAAGAAGTTATTTCTGCGTATTCTGTGGAGGAAAAGGTTACGCCAACTCAGCATATTTGTTTTTCTCACACAATAGATACACAGTTTGTGCCCGTGTGCGGTTACAGAGAGGCGTAAAAGCTACGTGTATACCTCAGGTAAATTAAGTTTAAGTAGGGCAATGCACAAGACATTTGCGTCTGTTCCGAACAGTCATTCTGAGGACCACCCAAAAAATAAATGCACCGCGTATGATTTAAATACACAACTCCGTTCAAAACTCACCTGTTTAGGATCTAAAATATTTCTGAAATGTGTTCGCATATTGTACTTATTGGACGAAACGAGTATATAACCAAATACTGATGTTTCTATTATATTAAACACGTTAATTTAACGTGACATAATTTGAAAATGTATAACAAATTACGCGTTTGTTGTCTTTCACTTCTAAACACGGCAATATAGATTATCGTTATAAATTGAAAGTGTAATGAAATAATGTCAGTAAACTGTCATCCCCGAAGATACCGTTACTAAAGAATATAAATAATTCTAGGTATTTACAAACACTTGTATCTAATTTGAGCGCGCACGTACTCCATCCCTCCTCCAAGGAGCACAGAAATTCGTTTCCTGGCTGTTTAATGGGATGTTGACGTCACATCCAGTGGCGTCGGTGAGGCTGGCCATTTCAGCACATTGCATAGTATCAAAAGAGCAGCCCCCTCTTCCCCAATTGCATACTGTCAATCTGGAAGCACAAGGCAGCCAAACTGGGAATTAGACACTGAATACCACCCCACAGGGCAGCCCCCCTATTACCGAGCAATCAAGTGGAATAATACAGGAGTACAAGACAATATGCCTACCTGACTTTGGCAGATGAGATTCAGTACAGTCAAATGTGTCAGGATAAATACATTTTCATCAGTTACGGTCATTTTACGCACATATCAACTCTGCGAGGTAAAGACCCTTATGTTACCTTGAATTAAGTTTATTGGTCATAACGCAACCGTCCACCAAAAGTATATTTTCAGAGGAAAGAGAAAATTGTAATTTTGAAAACATGAAAACGCTCTAAAGGATTTATCTAATTCAAAAGAAGCAAATCGCCACCAGAGACATTTCTGCCGTACTCTGAGTACATAAATCAAGACGTGAGACGGGATGTCACATATTACAAGTCCGTCACCGCGAGAGGACGCACTGTCACAGTTTTAAGAGAAGAGTCGTGTCCTGGCCTGCCTGACATTTTGCAACCGAACAACATTTCGCCTTTACTTATTACATAGAAAATGTAAGGACCAAAGGCAGCCCCGAGTCCTTCTCCGGGATTTCATTCGCATTTTAATTAGAAACTTACAAGTTTCATTTTAACACAGATATATTTGTAATGCAAAACGACGGCGATCGTCACTTCATGTTGATGCGTTTCGCTTCAGGTAAAGGTGAACAATACTCACGCGGAATGCACGGAGCGGCCCCCGAGGGATGCCGCGTCTTTCCTACTATTTCCCAGTCTCGTACTGACGAATGGCGATACGACATACTCGGCCAATCTTGACCGGAGATACGTGTATTCTTTATTTATAGCTATTAATGTAAACACGTGGAGTATATAGAGAAGACGGCGAAATATTTGTAATTATTGCTGGCGTTTAACTAGGAGTCAGACCGCGCTGGGCTGGCCCCTCCCATGCCGATGACACTAGCGGGACCCTCCTTAAGTTGCGTCGCGCCACAGCTGTCTGCAACCATTGAGCTGCCTGGCGCCATCCTGAAAGAATGCCTTCACTGTAAAAATAAAGAGAGAAAGAGCGATGGAGTAAGAGTAAGACGGAGAGAGCTACTGCTCCTGCTTAATACAAATTTGTTCTTTGAGTTTTAAATTCGCTTCTGGTCCAGTTTGCGGTAACTCATCTTCGGGCGAACGAGATCGATTCTGAACACGCGCAACCACTTGTTGCCTCTGCTACTCAATACCGAAACCGTAGGGGAAAAGCAGAGAACCTCAATGTGGAATTGGAAAAGACTGTGGACATAGATACGAAAGCGTAGGAGTGCGACCATGTCTCAATGTATGCCATTTTTTTTCTATGGTTATTCAAACAAGATACACGTGTATTATGTAGCTAGCGTTAAATATCAATAAGAAATAAAGTGCATTGTGCCCGATTTAATTTGTTCCTTTTGTTTTCAGGTGATCGACAGATATTTATCTGAATAGAGAAGACACCTGTGGATTTAATATCACAGGACGTTGGACACATACTTTCTTCCTTTTCGAACTGCGTTATATTCGATCATTTTTGTGCGCATGTTTAATTGACAATGGAAGTAACCGCAGATCAGCCTCGGTGGATGAGCCATCATCACCCTGGGGTACTGAACGGTCAGCACCCTGAATCGCACCATCCGGGCCTTGGCCACTCATACATGGACCCTTCGCAGTATCCTCTCCCGGATGATGTGGATGTACTGTTTAATATCGACGGGCAGAACAACCACGTCTCTTCGTACTACGGAAACACAGTCAGAGCCGTCCAGAGGTATCCACCTCCCCCTCACAGTAAGTTGCGCCTGACGCAAGCCAAATCAAATGTTGTTAATGCGTACGCCTATGTACATTTAATATTTTTCTGGTTCTAAAGATTAAATTTAGATCTAATTTAAAGGCGAAGACCGTTGTCCTTTCAGTTTATTATTTGTCTCTACAGCTCAGAGCAAAGTTGTCAGTTTTGTTTGTTGCATGCGAAAAGCATATAAGCTCCGCGGTATTTTGAAACCTTACCACTGTCGTTTAGATGTGGGTTACCGTTGACGGCTCAACACTGGTTTCATAACTTTCCAGTGTTCTGTCATTTTTACGTTTAAAACACCATCAAGGTAAATGGTTTAGTCGGCGGTGGGTTTTGGTAATTAGAATATAATATGCGGGAAACTCCGACGTAAGAAACAAGGTGCATTTAAGCGAACCCGTGAAACTTAACAGCCCTCGATTTTTCGAAGAAGACAAAGGTCTGCCCATTTAAACATTTTTTATAAGGATATTAATATAACTCAAATTATTATATGTCACATGCGGAAAAATGTACACTTCGCAAATTCAGGTTTTGCGTTTTAATGTGCTGTTGCTACGCTGCAATGCGATGTATGTCTGCAAAGTGTAGTAACACACATAACTATAAATGAGCAAGAACAAACACTACGGAAGAGCGAGTGCTGAATTTATTTACTTTACTTCCTGAACGGAATTGAGAATGATGACCCTGTTTCTCTTACCGGCTTGCGTGCTAAAATTCACTTTCGGTATTCGGTGAGAAACTTGCTGCACGAGCGATGCAAAGAGGATTTCATCCTGCTTTCTATTAAGTAGCTAAAGTGGAAAAACGGTCCATTATCCGATGTAGTAGCTTTACATATTTCCTTCGGCTGTCAAATACCTTTTTTAGTTTATCACTGATTGCGTGTTTATTAATTTTGTAAATGCCAGGACTTTCGTAACGAGTCTGAAAACTGTTCATCGAAAACATAGACGGCGACGTGTAAAAATGGTATCATTGTATGCATTCTTAATGGACAAAAATGGTTGAACGCTTGATATTTTCTTGAGGGTTTTAAAAATATTTCTTTATTAGACATATGTGAGAACTGTATCGCAAGAGTAGCCAAACAAGTAGGCGCATAATAGACGGAAAGTCACAAATGTGGGTTATCGTAGCAATTTATCCTTCGTCTTTTCAATAAACGAACCCTGTTATAAAACCAAACATCACTCAAAACAAGCGGCCGAGAAGGTAGCTTCGTATTTTTAAGGACACTCGTTCATTCCATCTTTATTTTTTTCATAAATGATTAACATGATTAACCACCAGTAATGGAAACATGAATACACTTCGTCAGTCAGAAATACGAAAAGAAAATACGTAATAAAGCGTGGTGCTATTTTTTTCCCCAATCTTGCGTCCTCAGGTAGTCAGGTCTGTCGTCCCCCCCTCCTTCACGGCTCGTTGCCTTGGCTGGACAGCGGCAAAACCCTCGGCTCGCACCCAGGCGCCTCCCCATGGAACCTGGGCCACTTTCCCAAGAACCCGCTGCATCACGGCTCCCCCGGAGCACTCTCGGTTTACCCACCGGCATCATCGTCCTCCTTGTCGGGGGGACACTCCAGTCCGCACCTCTTCACCTTCCCCCCGACCCCCCCTAAAGACGTCTCGCCAGATCCGAGTATATCGACCCCTAACTCAGGCAGCTCAAATCGCCAGGAGGAAAAAGAGTGCATAAAATACCAAGTGTCCCTGGCTGAGAGCATGAAGCTGGAGTCAGCCCACAACCGAAGCATGGCCTCCATCGGGACGGGAGCCTCTTCCGCTCACCATCCCATCCCCACTTACCCGTCTTACGTCCCCGAATACGCCCCAGCAAGCCTCTTCCCACCAAGTAGCCTGATTGGCGGGTCGCCTCCCAGTTACGTTTCCAAAGCAAGACCAAAAACAAGGTCATCTTCAGGTAGGCTACTTTCAAATTTCTTCGATTTTTTTTTTAATACTGTTGGAAACTGGTGTCTTTATGTAGGTTGTGTTAAAGGTTATTCTCTGTGCCCGTCCCAAAACATTTGCATTTATTTTTTTTTCCCAAACTCACAACACCCTTGGTAATATATAAATTAAACCGCATCTCTGTATTATGCATTATAACGGAGGATAACAAAAAATATTTTTTCTGTGACCACATGAAAACATGTATCGCTTTCAATAACCATAAACGGTAGTGTGTTAGGCAATAACGGGCCATGTGCAATCTTCATATGAGTATTAATAATGTCTCACAGGCAACGCATTAAAATCTTTAAATCGTTAGATTTTGTCTTAAATCTTGTAACTATAACATCCTTCGTAGTGCAATTCAAGATTTATCGCCGCATAAATTAAATGAAGAAGTCATTATAATACATTTAACTTTAAAAATATATGCATAGGCCCATATTTTCATGTTCATTGTTGTGATTTAAAAGTACCGAGGCCTGCACCAATTCCACTAATAACTAAATATAATGGTGGCTGTCCCTCGGAAAGCACAGTTTTCTAGAAAGAAATAGGAATGTTTTTAAAGTAGCATCAGCAGAGATCCGTTCTGGGTTTTCATTTTCTCCCCCACGTTTACTCTCCTTCCCCGGCTCTGTTTCGTTTATGTGTTTAGTCTAATCCAATTATTTTCAGACTGCTGCACGCGACAGTTGCATTGTTCGCGCAGCGCCAGAAAACTTTCATGGAGTGCGGATGCGAGCTGTGTTGCAGGGAATAACCAATAGCAACTAGTCATGGCAGAAGTATGGCCGCCTAAACAAAACATTATGCAAACAATCTATGTGTAATTACCCTAATGGTAGTTCAATTATTACTCCGGGCGAAATGTCATTTAAAATAAACGATATGTTTGCAGTTTATTCGGAAAACGACATTTAATTAGGCCTACTTTTTTACGGATAAAAACAATAACCTGATTGAAATGAAAATTATTTTAGAAACGTATAAAGGCCTATGTATTTATCATAATGCCTTAATTAAACATAAAGTTGCGTGATTTTCTGCGATGAATTGTTTTTTCATTTCGTTGCATTATATTTAAAAACATTTTTTCCTAAACAGGCTGTTTGTGGTAGTGTCTTCTGCACTAGAAAAGAAATGATTCAAAAGGTAGTAGACTGACTTTGTGGTCTACGAAGCCGGAACTAAAATCTGCACAACACAAAACCCGTAGTAGTTTTTTTTAACACTTGGCCTTGAAGGAATGTGTAGTGTTGGGTTTTGTGTCGTGAAACTCACCTGTGATGCACGCATCTCTCTTGGTAGCCGATGAGGGAAATGTGGCAAGTTTTTTTAGAGAATGAAAAAGTTAATAATCTGCCGTCTCGGGGCGCATGCGTGCTAGCTCGACGTTTGACAAAGCCTTCTGTGAGTGCACCCTGCTAGTGCGAAGGAGAGCCACTCAGCTCTGTCCTTTCGATTCCATTGGTGCGGCAACGGGCTTACTAATAACACACACTTTAATTAAAACATTCAACAGACGAGCGCCCAGGTAAACTAACAAGACATTTTTTTAAACGTCATCCTACAAAATGACATGATATCACAGAAGCCTTAAATAAACTTAATGCAAACCAAGGATACGTTATTTCTTTCGATTTATAAAAACAAACAGATTAATCACATTATTATTATTATTACTATCATCATCATCATCATCATCATCATCATTATTACTGGTAGTAGTAGCCTAGTAGGACTATAATATAAATTATTCTCTGAATTTGTGAATCCCATGCTTGATTTAAGTGGATTTTGAATTTCTGAATTTCGTTCAGACACTGAGCATAGTAGAATATTCAATAGGTTTTGAATATAAATCTGTTAATTGGATGACGGTGTGTAAAGCGGTTTAAATCCTCGCGGGTGACTCTGAACTGTGGGAAAGAACAGCGTGAAAGTGACCCGTTTATTCTGGCGTGTGACGTATGAATGCGGGGCTGTTTTTTTCTGAAATTCTTCATGTTTGGCATGGAAAACAACATTGTTAAATGCAAAAACTTGTGACAGTGCTTTTGTCATTATCATCATCATCGTTACTATTATTAACAATGCAATTGTTTTATTTTTCCTTTCTGCTGTTTCCTTTCTTCTTATTATTATTATTACTATTATTATTATTATTATTATTTCAGAAGGCAGAGAGTGCGTTAACTGTGGAGCCACTTCGACCCCTTTGTGGAGGCGTGATGGCACTGGTCACTATTTGTGTAACGCGTGTGGACTCTATCACAAGATGAACGGGCAGAATCGCCCCCTCATCAAACCCAAGCGAAGACTGGTACGTCTCGGACGCTCCTATTGATCATACTCTATCTCTTTCTCTTTCTCTGCCTAGGAAGAAGTTTTAGCTGCAAGAAATTGACTCGCCAAGCACAGGTCTCATTGCTTTCAGATTAAGTCCTGCAGTTCTTTTCGTTCTGCAGTATTTGCCCACTTGCCATTTTTTTTGTTTTGCACATATTATACAGCGACTATCAGTGACCTACTATAGTTGTTGTTTTTATTTCTTATGCTCTCATATATATTCCGTTTATCATGAGTATTACGGTACACGCTCTCTTGAGTTTTTTTTCTAGATTACCTGGAACTCCGGGTTATATGCAAATACTTAGATTAATAAATAATTTTTCCGTTATTCTTGTGCATATTACGCGGAGACTGAATACACCGGACACATTATCATATTATCGCGGAATTTTCTGGTGTACAGAATAAATGTCCTATTTAGTCATCTCTTTTTAATAAACCCGAAGTCACAGTGACCGAAGCAAAAAGGAATTCCCAACTCAGTGTCACGGTAAAAAGAGCCGCTTTCTAGGCGGGGAGTCGCTTTCGGGGCGGCTGTTTTGGCCGCGCTTTTCTCTAATGTGAAAACCCGACTTCCTAGGAAAAAGCTGGCGGAAACGTGAGCGGCGCAGATAAGTGGTAGCGAACAACATGCTCCGCTTCGTAGCCTAAACATGAAGGGAACCGGGCAACAAATCACAGCATGTCCCAGGTGACGGCTGCGGGCTGTTTTTGTCCCAGACTAGAGGCAATCCCAGCAGAATCCCCATAACGCACGGGGGTAAAGAGACAATAAATATAGCTTGGAGACGCGGAAAACAACGAGGAACAATGAACACGAATAAGTCAATGACGAGAGATGACCATTTTTACAACCCTGGCGACCTGTTCTGGAAGGAGATCATGCCAGTTTCGTAATTTGGCACGTGGAGATTCTGAAGTTGTCACGGACTTCGATAAATACTTTTTTTCTCAGTTGCCGTCCTAATATTTAGCCTAAGTTTCACAGTTCGTTATGACATCTAAAACGATCATGGTTGTGTTCCATTCTGAGTCTGTTTGTTCAAAATTATTCCGTTATTGAATGCATGTTCTTACACTGGCTAATGTCAACTGATAGTTATTTCGCAAAATAGGACTAGAATATGTTTTGGTTACTATATTTTACTGACATTGATACTGTGGTGTCACATTCGCGGAAAGCAGGCATAATATAGAATATACATGATGTATGGGGTATTTCGTTTGTTTAGTGTCTTTGTGAATATGTCATTTTGAGAAGCAATATACTCAAACTGCATTTTTATATAGGCCTAAAAGGTTTTGAATGTTTTAGGTTTTTCTGCCTTAAAAATGTCCATTATCCGCAATGCTTAAAGTTTTTACACCTAAATATGTAAAAATGTGTGTGCAGTCTTTAAAGCCTCTCCTTAACGTAAGTATGTTTTTTCTGTTTCTCCAGTCGGCCGCAAGAAGGGCAGGAACGTCATGCGCAAACTGTCAGACGACCACGACCACATTGTGGCGACGAAATGCCAACGGAGACCCTGTGTGCAATGCCTGTGGGCTTTATTACAAACTGCACAATGTGAGCTGCCTCACCGCCATTATCGTGCAGTGACACTGCAGTGCATGTTGCAGTGTGCGTGTGTGTTTTGTTTCTGATTTTGTGTAAATCGCTCTTTCCACAACATTTAGCTTCCCTCTACATTTGCAGATCTGACTACCGATAAGAACCAATTGTTCAGGGACTTAAACGATTGACTTTTAACCACGTCATATTTACCCCATAACTTCTAATAGTACCCATATTGTGTTTTTAATTCCTCCCAGAGAATGTACCTGGGTCAATCATCATCATTATTACTCAAACAGCACTATATAATTATAGCTACATTACGCTTTTTTTTCCGTAATCCCTAGTAACACTAAAGCTACCAAGTAAGGACGTTGAGGTTATCAGTGTAATGATCTAGCGTTCAAAGCTCCTGCTATGCTTCTGCTGTTCAAAACCCAAGAGAAACATATAATATAATTAATAGTGTCATTAGCTAATTTTATACTCACCTTATGTAGGAGCCTTATTATAAGAAATTCTCATTTGATAGCATGTATTTCACACAGGCCATCCCTTCTGTGCTACACATATTGATTCGTTCAGCCATGGATTGTAAATTACGGCCATGATGATGTACATGAATATCGTTGTGTGTTGAGGATTACTGCCAATTTAATCGGACACTTTTCGAACTCCTAATGTTCAGGCATACCGTCCATGCTGATTTACGTCCATTTTCCTAATCACCGGCATCAAGTCATCAGAAGTTGGGTGCAGGGTCAACCAGTGCGGCATCTATTGTCCCATGTACCCATTTGGCGGTGTGACTTGTCCCATTTTGGTGGCTCTTGAGTTCCACTGCCTGATGATTCAACATCTGAAATGCTACAGACTAAAGTCCGTCTCTGACATGCTCAGGTATGACTGGATATGTCAGCAGAGAGGCACTGCGATGTCACGCTACGAAAGACACAGACGTTGTTAGCATGTGTCAGTCATCTGGACATAACAAGCCACATGTGACTAAATACCTAAGAAAGGTAGAACACCTCCCCCCCACCCCCCAGAAACATATTACTACATGAATACTTGTGGTAAAGTTTATGAACGACATTTGAATAAAGTTCTGCGTTCTCTAAAAACCGGAAGTGTTTCTACAATTTTGGCCACTAGTGTCCTGCTACCTGTGATGTGCAAAATCAAGCAGATCAGGAAAAAGGTCTCTATGTTGGCTCAATGGAACCGTAGCCGGAAGAGCCTGCAGGCCAGGAGATAGCTGGTGTGGCCCGGACCGTCCTGCTCCGCTGCTTGGCCAAGGCCCTGGAGGCTGGCCTGGCCTGGCATGGCGCCGCTGCCAGATTTGGCCCAGGATTGAGGAATCCGCGCCTAAATCCTGCCAGGCGTTGATGCGACCTGACATGTAGAAATCAGCCTCCTCACAATGGAACACAGAAAATGATTCTGTACCCGGCTGTATTACATATCATTGGTGCCCCTTATGAAATCGGAAACTATTCTGCGACAGCTCTCCCGTTTTTTTTTTTAACTCCACAAGGAACCAAAAACATTGAGACTGAAAGTTTATGATTTGTGGTGAGCCCTGCTTATCAACTCAGGTTATTGTTTTTCATAACAGTGCTGCATTTTAGAGAGTTTCTTAATATTTAACAATAGTATGTATGTGTTTAACACTAAGGTGGCTCTTGGGGCTGAGACAGAACTGCCATATTTAATTACATACCACAATCCTATAATGCATTTGTTTGCTTGTGAGACCCACCTTGGCCAATCTGTTTGTGTCTTCTCTCCTCTCTCCTGGCAGATCAATCGCCCCCTGACCATGAAGAAGGAGGGCATTCAAACCAGGAACAGGAAGATGTCCAGCAAGTCAAAGAAGAGCAAAAAGTCACAGGACAGCATGGACGAGTTCTCCAAGAACTTCATGGACAAAGGAAGCTCCTTCAGCCCCGCAGCTCTGTCCAGGCACAGCGTCTTCCCGCCCTTCTCCCACTCAGGTCACATGCTTAGCACCCCCACGCCCATGCACCCTTCTTCCAGCCTGCCCTTCGCTCCTCATCACCCGTCCAGTATGGTTACAGCTATGGGCTAGACACGCCCACTCTACCAAGGCCACGCCCACCTATGCCCTCTTTTCCTTCCCTGAAGATGAGAGACTTCCCTTTTCTTTTTAAAATGTGAGGGGGGGGCACATCACTGGACCTGAGGGCCCGGTAGACTGAATGTTTGCCCCCCTCCCCCTTTTTTTGAGGACCATTGGGTTGTCCTACTTGAGAGGAGGGATGGAAGGATCTTGTCTTGTGAGACTCTCAAGCGTTCACCCAACAGCTGAATCGGGATTTAATCTCCGTGCAGAAGCTATTATCTGAAAGAGATACTCCGAGCCTAAAAGAGAACTTCACAGTCTTAAGTAGGCTTTTTTCCAGAACCTGTGAAACAGGAATCCCTCGTGCTGTGAACTCTGAATATATTTGTACAAATTGTATGAAATACGGCCTATTTAACGAAGACTTGTTAATTAAAATATGCCCATGGGTGGCAATGATGAGAAGGGTACGAGTCGGGGCACCAGGGGGATCCATCGGGCACAGAGAGATGGGGAGGCCTACAGACAGTAGACACACCCCCCCATTCACTCGCCAAAGGCTTCTCAATGCATTAAAACTGCCAGGCAGGCAAATTATGTCAATGGCAGGAATTTCCATTTGAAATGATGGTTTGACACACACAAACACACACGCATGTACACACACCTATCGAAAGACATTTTTCCAGCTCACAGATTATATGCATTGTGAAAAAAAGTTCCATGTATTTGTTATTTGTATGTATAATTAAGAGTACCAAAAATATGAAACAAAAATGTAGAATTATTTCTGTATGTCACACAAGCTGAATGGTTGTAAAAAATTTAATAACTGCTAGTGTAAAAAGACTGCATTTTGTTTCGTAATATTTTTCTCTTTCTTTTGAAAAAATAAACTAGTTAAAATTCTGTTGACACTGTATTAGCTTTTTAAGGTAAAAAACACTTACTCTGGTTTGTGTGGTGTGTGATGTTTCACTCATGGTTCATATTTACCCAGCATGCACTGCAACAGACCCATCACCCCACTGACAGGAAGTACAGAAATAAACAGTGACACTTTGGGAGGTTTCGCATCCTGTATGCCCCAGTTCAGCACTGTGCTCCCTTCCATGTAGATCACTGTGAATATTGGATTTTTCTGCCCAAATCAATTTGAGAAAATAATCCATTATACGTGGAGTCACATTGGTTAGTGAAGGACGTTTTGATGCGCAATTGTTTTTGTTTTTTTTTTTTTAAATAATTATTCTTTGGGTAGTCCTATTTATGGTGGGCAGCAGGCAGAGATAAGCTGGAAATAGTTTGAACAAATGTAAAAAGTGAAAGACCATAACTCCGCATCATCATATTTCTCAAACCATACTATTTAATTTATTATTAAACCAAATGAAAAATGACAACATTACATTGTTTTTTAAAAATATTTATTCAGATTGATTTAAACATATATATTGTGTTAGATGCAAATGGGATGAGAAAATATATTGTGAATATTTGTTTTTGAAGACTGGGTGTTGGTGTGTATTATTGACATTAAAGCCGACTGAAAAGGGTTAAATCAAACAAAGAAAACTTGGTAAAAGTCCTTTTGTTTTTCTTGGCTGAAAATAGCTGAAAACGATCAGTTAGGTGATTAAATGAAAATGTCAGTCTGGGGTGTAGAAGGATGCAAGTCCATGCAAACCAGTCAGTAAATTTGGAAGTGCTTTGCATATGCAGAGTGTTGGTTCTTCAGGCTGCCATTTCTGTGTGTTTGTAGGAATTCATTTCTATGTGGTCACTGATATCTTGTAAATTTTAGGATCTGTCTCTGGATGTGAGCATTCCCCGTCAACTGTGACTCATCACCATGGAGACAGAGAGACCGTTTTGTAAATGGCATCCCTGCTTCAGGAATTCACCATATTGTGTTATGTTTGGCAATTGTTAATTTGCATCATTACACCCCTGGGGGTAATATTATTTTTCCATTGCTTATGATGTGTCTGGTCCATGTATTCTGTGTGCTGTCTCCCTCCGACATGAGGCACTGAACAAGCCATCTGGTCCACTGGTGAGCAGGAGGATTTAGGACAGTGGGTAGAAGAGTCCATAAAATACAGTACATTCACATGAATGCAGGATAACACTGGGATTCCGCTTGATTTCCCGTGATCACGTTTTCATTGAGGTAGTATGAGTGATCAGAAGGTGAGCACTGATTTCTGCTTTACAGAAGATCACAGCGGAGTTCACTTCCCCTAATAGACCAATGCCGTTGTGATGGTTTTCAGTTTCAAAATTAGAAATACTCAATATAAACCATTGTAGTATACTGAAATCCCATGAATTAGTGGCTCAAAAGTCAAAGGCTAGAACACCTGTGCCGGGCTAGCTGAAGATGTGCTATCATTTTGCAGCAGATGTGGGACCTCACATTCAGGCAGGCAATGAATACTGATGTGAAGTTCATGCAGGACACCATATCAAATGCTGTGACATTATATAAAGGCCACTTCACTTGATTCATCAAGTTTGATGAAGTGCCTCTTTCCATACTAAGAGCACGTCAAGACTAAGCTCTCAGCAGCGATTACTTATTTCTCATCTCATTTCGTCAGACCAAGAGAGAGTCCAAACGCATATGAGGATCAGCTGAAGGTACAGACAGGTACAGCTCGTGAGTGAACACTTTGTTGCTGACGCTCTTCCCTTTTCTCCATCATGTTTGTGTAGAGCTCACAGCTTTGCACAGCTGAATGCTGATATCAGCAGTTGTGCTGCTCTTTAGCACTGCAGGGTCACCAAACATGCCACAGTGGACACACATCTTCCTACTCCTTGGCCGCAACTCCTGCTCATCTGCACAAATAACACAGATGTAGTGCAACACATGGCAAGTTCTGGTGCTGCACTAGTTTTCTAATGAAAAGGAGCCGGACTTCACAGCCTTTGAAGCTAATTCCTGAAGATGACAACCTGTCACTGGGAGCCACAGCTCAACTTGAATGAGATCACCTTCACAGCACCTATGTCCTTGTTAGTGTGTTACTCATGGAAATATTAAGGCATATGCCATATTTTACCTTTTTGTATTAAAAAAATAGCGAGGCTGACGAAATGTAGCAAAGATGACTTTATTGATAAAAAATTATGGGAAAAAAAACTGTGGGTTGTTTACCTATCACTGTGTGGTGTGAGAAACCACGGCAGTTTATTTTCTCACTCTCAAACATCATATATAGTTTACTGATTCTTGGAAAAAACGCTTAACCGCAGGGTAACCACGAGTGAAGATGTCACATTTCATCTATAGCTAATAAAACAGGTGGTAGCTAAGAAGTCATTAAATTGCTATTGTTCATACGTTCATAGGTGTCATACGTTATATTAAGTAAAATTCATTGTCTGACGTTTTCGACGTTTGATGCCAATGCCTTTTTTGCCATAAAACGATTACTACAGGCTGTATGATTGTCAAAACTGGGTTACGAGGTAAAACTAATCATAAAACAATTTTCTATTTTTAACTAGCCATTTTTAAAAGCTTAGTGACGGGGTAACCCTCAATACACGCCCGAATCTATGCATGCGCAGGCGCCGTCTATGTTCCTTTCGTTCATTGAACCCACTGCCAGCTCTCACGTGAGTTTCCCACGAAAACCTAGGTAACAAACTGCACAGTTCTGTCGCCGCAGTTTTGAAAAGCGTAAATGGCAATGATCCGGGCTTAGTTAAGACTGAGAAGTCAAATATATAATCAGAGCATATAATTATCTTGTTCCCGGAATAACAACTTTAGGAGACCCTAGCCTCTGCAGCCGAAAACTTGAGTCTGCACATGGCTAATCATTATGTGTTATTTAAAATGTAAATCTCAATCATACTGAGAACATAAAACTGAGCAACGACACATTGTACTGGTATTGATTTATTGGCATTTACTGAATGATAAGCAAGCGTCCATGGTGACTTTTTGCCGGGAAACATACAGGCACTTTGCTGGAAACCGTAAATTACCCGACAGTTGTACGTTGCCGTCACCCTGTTGAAAACTGGACTTTTTACGTGTAATTTCCATTTACTGCAAGTCAAATATTTCTCTCTGACCAAGGTGACTTGGGCCAGATCGCAGTTTACGTTTCATGGCGTCGATTTCACCCAGGCCCCTCAGAAACCTCATGCGTTTCGGTTAATGTTACCGTTGATACAAAGATAAATATGGCCCTAAATTGTCACAAATATATTAATTTCTGGGCACGAATGATTGGTTGCGTGACCGTTAAAAAAAGTTACAGCTTTTGGAGACGGGAGCTGCTGAAAGTTCGTAAGTTCACGCATTATACGGGAATGAAGTGCTTGAGGTGCTGGACAGGTGAGCCAACAAGAGTGATTTATGGGGTGGTGGGGGTGCGCATACGGACTGGCGGGGTGAGCAGGAGATTGAATTGTGGAGACAGTAACTGAGTCCCTGGGGGGTGTGTGGAAGGGGAAAGACTTCATGCCTCAAGCTGAACCAGGGAACTTGAGACAACCTGTTTCTGTAAAATGGAGCATAGTATTCCTCCATCTGTTATTTGTGTCTGTATCACTTAAAAAATCTGAATATAACTCAATTTTAGCCAGATATGGTCTACATGTCTTTCTTCTGGATGCAGTTAGACGTTAGGTTTCTGCTGGGCTGCACTGATCCCTGTCCGGGCCGCCCACCCGTCTTACTCTTCTGTAGGGTTTTGCCAGGAAGTCCGGTTATGTGGAGGGCCATTGCCAAGATTTCTGAAGCAGTGCAGAAACAATGCTGTTGATTTTTCTGACGAGGGGCCTAAGGGGATAGAGATCTTCCCTGTAACAGGTGCATGGTTGGTGTTTGTCGGTGATGAAAGTGGCTGTGTGCATGGAGTTGGAGCGGCGCTGGTCTGAAGTGAGAGTGACACTGGTGGGATCGTCGATACGGCCTCAGTGACGCAATGGCTTATTCAAGCATGGCTTGTCTGCGTTGTCAGTCTGCTGACGTTCATTTAGAGGAGATTCTTCAGGAAGTGAGAGCAGGTGCTGTTCAGTGCCTTCTCACACTTGCACTGGGGATCGCTCCAACTGCCAGACAGGGGTCCCCCATCCACCCCTCCTCCCTGCCCATCTGTGGAAACCTCATTTGCATGGGCTCACTAACTGTCACTATCTCAGAGCATGTGTGTTTGCATCAGCCAAGGCATGCACTCCTTACACTGTGGCTTGCAGGGACACTACAGGTTATTTACCCTTTTATATAGAAGTATTCTCTAAGAGAGCTGTCTTAGTAAGGGGCACGTGGTTCCTTCCCATCTAAACAAAACCTTCTTGTGTTTTGGTATTTTTATTTTTTGTATCAAGAACATTAGGTCAAAGTTCATTAAGATTTTCTGTTGCATTATTGAGTGGATCTTATATCTGTGTTGGATTCACTGAAATAATATTTTAGTAGTTTTTAACAGTATGTTGCAAACCCCTTATACCAGATTTGTGTTAGGAATGTTATATCCTCCTGAGACCTGACCCATTCATTTATGTCCATTGCAGTGGACATTTTGTTTTTGCATATATATTTTCACTGATGTAAGGAAACATATTTATTCCTGTTGTACACTAAAGAGGACATGCTGTGAAATTAAAAATAAAAATTAATTTGAAAAAAGTATCTTATTGTCTTATTTCCTCCAAAGACATAGAAAATCACAATTAACCTAAAACTGAAGAACACTTTTTTTTTCCTTGGATCTCAGGAGAATATTCACCATACTGGTATGTCCCTTAGGACAAAAATATCAGTTTTTCTGTTATTGTTTCCACTTGTGTTAAACTGCCTTACACTACTTATCATATTATATGTTTTTGTGAAGACAGGCGAAGGCCATTGAACGAGGCCAGAATGTAGATTCATTAGTCTGGTATGTTCTCTTCAGGGTGTCTAGTATGTGACTCCTGTCAAGTCATTGGCCTATATTGTCCTGATGACTTCTTCCCAGTTGAGCTGATTGTCAGTCCCTCAGAAGTATTTGTGGTATAAAGGTTAAAAAGGCATTTGGGAAAAACCCCGCTGTGCTTGCTTGTCCTACTTGGCATTGAAAATATTGTGTAAGAAACTTCTATACTTAATCCAGAACCCGGTCTCACTCTCTGATTTTCACCTGTTAAAGTCAAAAAGCTTAATAGGTACAATTAATTAAATCAGTGCTTATGAAGAAGTGATCTGGCTGTTATTTTTCAGTATTTTTCGGTGAACAAATCGGCACACCAAGTTTGGGATGTTGTGACTCTAGATCTTAGATAATCGGTCATCACAGGTACCTGAAGCTAAAATTTGCCTGTAGTGTATTGTGTGAATGTGTATGTGTGAGAGCCCTGTGATGGACTGCCATTCCATCTAGGGTGTACCTCAGCTGCCTAGGATAGGATGGTCAGGATAGGATGGTCAGCCTCATGATGAGCAGTTGGGTGATGCATGGATGGATGGATGGCTGCATACATGCCTATATGCATGGAAAAATAACCTGATTTTAGTCCAACGTACAGGAACTGATTGAAAGAGCTGACAACTGGCAAAGCATGTTGCAATGGCCCATGAAAAACTCAGATTAACTGTCTGTATTCTCTGTGTTCTGAGAACTGTTTTGTGTAGGACAGGTTCCTGTATTTGGGTTGTTCCCTTTTGAAGGGAGACAAAGCACCAGTCCAGTCTGAGTACTTGATTTATTTAAACGTTTCTTCCTTGTGAGCTGGAGATGTTGTGAGACAACATGTGTAATTTAACAACTGACGTCAAGACATATCTTCCTGTTTTCTTGTTTACTTGTTTTATCCCCTTAAAAGAGCTTTTCCACCCAAAAAAGTATCACTGAATTATTTTCTGTAGAGTCAAAGGAAACTGCACTTGTTTTGCTTTGAGTACAGAACTGGTCTTTTCCTGATAAGTGTCATTCTTTTGTCAAGCACTTTGTTTTGCATTCTTATATTGACTGACTAAGTTACCTACACCCTAGATGATGGAAAGATGTTCCCTGAAAAAAACATTAATCGATATTTCAAGTTGCTTTATACTATAATACACATGAGGAAAATCTGTTGTCCTTCCTTTTTCCAGAGCTGCTTATTTGGGATCTAACAAGCCTGGAGGTTTTCCAAGGAAGCACAGGAAATGAGAAAGGCAGCAGAGTGGATGGAATGACAGCATAACTAACAGGTTTTGGTGGCATTCCACGTAACCTCCAGCTAAAGTTTTTCAGTGCACTGTTGGCACTGCGGTCAGGGTTCAGTCTAAATTAGGGAAAGGTGGATCAGACTGTAAAGGCCTGTGTGTTTCATGGTAATTCTGTTCGTTCAGTGTCCCTCCATGTGTTTTCTGACACATTCTTCTTTCTTAAGAAGTGAAACACAGAAGTAACCTCATTGCTGATGACAGGTAGGTTGCTGTGCATATTTGACTCGAGTTGGGAGCCTAGGATGAGGAAGTTGAAGGCTCCTCGGTCCAGTGCCACTCAATGTACTTATTACAACAGACAAACCGGTTGGGTGCGGAGGTGCTTTCCCCAAAAACCCACTTGGAGGGAAGCAGGCCCTTTCTGTTAACCTGCATCAGAATTTAAGCTTGTTATGGTGGCAGCTGTAAACCAATGAACAACTGCTTTGTGAAGCAGATGAAGATGTGGAGTTCCCTTTCTACCTAGATCGTGATTTGCCCCCATCCACAGTTCCTGTACTTCCCTATTGCTGAGGATGTTAGGAGGTTGGGGGGGGGAGGGGTGCCAATTCTAATTTAACAATTATTCTT
>JABFEA020000001.1:7739647-7753378 GCA_019775915.2 Cyphomyrus plagiostoma | reverse complement strand
CCCCCCTCCGTTTTCTCCCCCCCCCTCCTGCGCCGCTCTCGCCCCGGGCCGTTCGCCGCGCGGGGGGGGGGGGCCGGGGCGGGGCGGCGCAGCCAATTCTAATTTAACAATTATTCTTTTGTACATTTAACACACTGAATACTACACCTAAAATGGGTAAAATGGCTGATCATATTCATGCTCATTCCTGAAGTGACACCTAGCTTGTCTTGTTATTTTCATTTAGCCATTTCAGAACAGAATTACAAATTACTGTGCTTTTAACACACACACGCGTCATGTGTGTATACACAAATGGATGGATGGATGAGATTCTTTTGTGAATTAGAACTTTACAAATGGCTTCCTTTTAAATAGCTTAGGGCCATGTGCTGATGTCGTAAGCTGAAGCCCGAGATCTTGAGGTGGCCATCTTTACCTTTGTCTGACCTGAGCCAGTGCAGACTTGTTCTGCTGCAGTAGTACAGCACTGGAAGAACAACTGGCTTTTAAAATAAGAGATCAGGTTATTCAGTAGAATTTTAGTTGCCAGGTCCATTACTTACTCACCCGCATGTGTTTTTTTTTTTTAACTTGGAGGTTATGGGTCTATATATTTAACAATTTCACTCCATGGTTTTAAAGTGGATTGAAATTAAAATCAATTAGGTATAGCACCCATTAAATTGGACAAATGTTCACCAAAAATTAGCTCTGTTAGATCCCAGTGGCACCTCTGCAGATGTTTTTTTTTTCCAAAAATCATTTTGGTGTATTCATACTAAACCAATTCTGCACAAGAAATTGGTATGTGTAGTGGGTATAATTTTATCAGTGTCAGCTAGTGCCGTTGTCTGTAGTGGGGAATGCTGAGGCTGATAAATAATAAATATATTCATATTCAGATTTTCCTGGAGTGACATTGATTGTGATGGAGGTAGATGTCATATAGAAGGCATAGCAAAGTTGGAGATTACATAAGTCATTCATTTTTCTAATGTGATTTGTTGTTTCACCTGACCTCACTTAGTTACAGGTTATACATATCCCATTTAAATGTATTTCATGCATTGAGGAGGTTGTACCATAGGTTCTTTCCCAGGTGACGGTGAGGGATCAATAAGCTGTGAGCTGCCTGATATTGCAGGGGCCTCGAAGTAGGAAAATTCGCCATGTGATAGCAGCTTGTTTTTAAAACTGGATGTTTGAAATCTGGCTTGTAGAAGATTGGACTTATGCTCAGAGGTTCTCCCAGGGCTTGATCAAAATCCACTTGCCCAGTGTGAGTTTGAGACTTGAGGGCAAAGGCTGAAGTATCTGGAATTGGCTAGAGGGTTTGAGTGGAGGAGTGAGTTAGTCCTGCTTGGGTCCCCTCCCCCACTTAGAGAGCACCTATCCACCTGGTCTGCAGTCGTGCTGGATGAAAACACATAATGGGTTGCCCTGTTGGAGCCTTCTGGGATCTCTGCTGATTGTGTGCCACAGAATAGAGCTATTTAGGCCCCTTCCCTCTTCCCCCCTCCCAATTTCAGCCGGAGGTGAGGTTGAGCTTGATGAGCTGTGACCTTCGACCCATTCAGGGGTCAGAGGGGTAAGTGACCCTTATTGGCAGTCAGCAGTTTATTCTGTATTACAAAGATGACCATGAGGAACACCCACATCAAGGTCTCCCTAACCTGGTCTTTGTCCTGAAGGTTACAGGTGAGAATGTGAGGAGGGCCAGTTGGGTAGCCATTGTGACTAGCTGACATGTCTCACATTACCTGGAAGGTGACCACATAGTAGACTGCTTGTTCCTGTCCATTAAACCAAACTAAACACAATAAAATCTCTAGCTTGTATTGTTAATCCAATAGGAATGGAGAGTCACGGTGCTATATGCCTCCCGCTGGACACCATCCTTCTCTTTTGAACTCAAGCCCTAGTGAATTTAGTTTAGGTGTGTGGGCTGCAGAGGTGACAACCCATCAAAATGCTTCAGGAAACCAGGAAGCCAGTGAGTCTGTGGATTTAGGAAACTTGAGAAGCAACTGAAAAAATCTTCACTCACTAAAAATCTTCACAAATGATGCCGGGCTACCATTTGTTATATTTTAATAGTGAGGGCAGTGTTACCCATTCATATAAAGGCTGCTGGAATCCTATAATTCAAGTCTGTGGATATACAGCAGATTCTAATATCATGATGTGTATCTGTGAATCGGTCAGGATTTGAATGATTATAAATTTGTCAAAACATTCAGCACTGGCCATCCTAAAAAGTGGAGTTTCTATGCTGTCATAAGACAATATGTAGCAGAAGGTCTATTTTATCAGGTTAACTGTAAGTTGAAATGAAAGCCTGTGGTTTACAGAAAAATGTGACAGTTCAAAGCGCTTTACTGAATGGTGCAGTACCAGTGACCTTGGGGATTAGTTTGACACTGTATGCTAACAAGTTCATGAAGCAGGACTAAAGTCTGTTGAGATGGTCAGATGTCTTACCAGAGATACCTGCACGTCCATTCAAGGGAACGGGTTTTATCTAAAGAGAGACTTGGGTGAGCATCAGGTAATGAGCATTATCCTCACATCCTTCATATGATTAAAGGATGCATTTTTGTTTTCTTGCGTGAAACTGGGAGCCCACTTGAGAATCCCTAACTTCACAGGCTGGGTTTGGAGCGGTTTGTGTTCATATTGCTGCTCTGCTGTCCACATTGTCGCCATGGGGATTGTGCGTCTCCACCATGGCGCAGCATTCCTCTGCTGCTGTTGGGCACGTCCTGCCACGCTGAGAGTGGCACAGATCCAGGCCTAGATGCCAAGGCTTCAGGCAGGTTAGATGGTGGAGTTGAGTGGCTTGGTTACACTGGCTTGCCTGGCAGGTTTTTGCTGAGGGCCAAGAGGGGGCAGCCCCTCCCACCTAATTATTCTTTATCCATAGGATAGCTGGCTTCCTGAGAAATGCAAGAGTTTGCTTTTTGATTAAGCTTTGCTGGGGGCCTGTTAAAATCAATTGACTAGGGTAAGTATACACATAAAAAGGGTGGGAGTCTCTGAAAGCAGCAGGGTTTCTAATGCTGCAATGATGCTGATATCTTTTTAAAACAGTAATTCATTCACCTTAGTCCTAGATGACTGTCTAGACCTGGTGGTCGACACACTTCCCAGGGAGTTGTGGTTTGAAGTAAGTATGTCCATATCTACAGTCTGGTAGTTATGATTTCAGTTCCCTTATTTAATAATCTATTTCATGTATGTTGCAACAGTCCTGTAAATATGGCTTGAAAGTGATGATTGTATAATTAATGTGTATTTTCCAACATTCTAAATATAGTGATTTATATTAACCATGGTTATTGTACATAGAGTGGTCATATCAGGAAGTAGAAGGTATGCCATTGGAGGAAAGATGGGGTGCTGTCTAATTGGTCAAAAGAAATCGTGGTGATACATTGTGATTGTGACAGGTGGATATCATGAGGAGGTGTGTCTGTGAAGCAGTACATTCTGCTGTGAATGACATAGCCCAGCGTTTTTGGAGGGGGGAAGAGCACCAAAGTGACACTGGCCGATAGTACAAAATATGGTCTTCTGTCTGCTCTCTCCTGGTGCTTGGTATGTATGACCTGTCAGCAGAGATTTCCAATGTAGTCCCCCACAAAGCCAGACCCTGAATTACATTATTCTTTCCATATAATGCCAAAACATTACCCCCCTCTCCTGGCTGAAAAAAGGGAAATTACAGGTGTAATTGTTTAAGTGATTGCTCTGTGTGTAAGAGATCTGTGTTTCACTTAAGAAGCTGGTCTCATTGGCATTCAGCTGTAATCCTAGAGGCTTAATTACCCAGAGTGCTTCAGCTATAGCAGGCACCAGCCTGGGCCCTGTGGGGTCCCACCTCCTTTCAGCTGTCAGTCTCTTAGGATACTAACAAAGAGACTTGGAATAATGTGGTCTTCGGCTGTGGAGTTGTGAGTAGGGTACTACCTGAATTTCAATATTTATGTTCAAGTCCCAGCAATCTACCAAAATTATCCAATTAAATTTAAGAAGCGTATTATATTGTTATCCTCGCTGCAAAATTATTTACATTTTGGATTTCAACCAAACTATACTTTATGTAGTTTGATGGTACAATTTAGCAATCAGTCTATTTTGATAGTGGTTCCAAAACTTCGTAGTCGATTAACATTACAAGTAACTAAGCAAGACCGAATTTAAACAGTTATGGAAATGTCACTGACCTCTGGTCAATGGCCAAAAGAGGTCTTTTTATACCCTATGGCATGTGGAAAAGGAAAATCTGCAGCCAAAGCCCTGTAGCAGCAGTAGTATTCAGGTGTAATGTGCTCTGTAAGTGTCTAAAAGGCATTGAATTGTACCAGCGCTGCTGATCTTGATGGTTTCATGATGGAGGCCTGAATCTGGAGGGCAGATCTCCATCTGAGTGTCCAGCTGGGTGGAAGTAGGGTTGGATGCCTATGGCTTGAGCCCATATTGGATCTTCTGGTAGTTTGTCTGGCCCTGACCGGCTGACTGGCTGCTTGGCAGTTTTCCGGTTCAGTTTCACTTCACTTCCTGTGTCGTTTTCACTCATGGGATGCCCACTCATAGTGGTACTTTTTTCCTGACCTGTTTGATAACCTTCTGGTTCTCCTCCATTGCCCGTGCGCCATCATTTGAACTGAATTGTCAAATGCAACAGCTACTAATTTATTTATTGAGGTAATTAAGGATCCCAGTGGCACCTCTGCAGATGGCTGTGTGTTTGCGCTTCTTATGTGTTGCCACACAGCTGCACACACCACTTTATGTCCAAGAAATTTCTCAGCTGATACACATCATAAATTATTTTGAATGGTTTGATAACAAAACATGTGCATGTTTCATTAAGCAGCAAGATTTCTAGAAGTGTATGTATGTGTGCACTAAATCTTGTGTGTGTCTATGTGGCTGCTTTACGTAACTTCTACCATGAAAGGTGAATGTGGTTTAGCAGACTGCCTGGGTGCAAGGCTGTGTTGTCCATGTTCTGCTTTTGTCACCCTGGCAACCTCCTCTACCATGTATGTTAGAAACCTGTTTTCTCAGAAGAGAGAAGGCAGCTCTAACTTTAATATCACATCTGCGTGCATAACTTCTGCTAGTTAAAAAGGCTTCCTCGATACTGAATTTGTGAATTGTCTAATTAACCTATGTTGACTTTCAGTCTTATTGTAATTCACTTAAATTATTTTAATCGAAAGCAAGAATGATTTTCTGCCTTTTTTGAAACAAAAGAGGTTTTTTGTGATCGTGTAGTTCTTACACTTGTTCCCTCATCTAAAATTCCTTCATCCTTCAGTGGTAAACTTTACCAGCACTGTTAACTCACCAAAGACTGGAGTAAAATAGACTGGAAATGCTTTAAAAAGTAATACATTTCTAATGGCAGTAATTTACTGTCTTGCCAGTGGGCCCTGCTGAATAATTATTGCTTTTGTGTCTTGTTTCACCAGCTGACACAGAGTGCTAATCACTAAGTGTTGTGTGGGTCATTGTAATGAGAAGTCTGACTGTTATTTCCCTTAATTGCCATGGGTCTTCTGCAGTTCCTCTTTATTTTCTTATGTGTTATAGACTGTGAATGACACACTGCTTACTCCAGCTCCCTTACCAGTTGAATTTGTGCTGTTTTGGAGCAGTGGTGTAATAGATCACTTGCTTCTAGTATGGAATGAAGATCTTTTTTAGGCTGTTGCTGGTTATGGGCAATGCCAATGGCAACTGCAGAAGGACAGATGACGTCAGTGGGGTGTGGGTTGCAGGAGCCCCAATCAGAGACCGCAAACCTCTCCATCCAGGGTCAGACCTCCAGGGAGTGGTGGAAGAGACCAGAGACCCAAAGTGGGATTGTGCTTGATATTTATAGGTTGGGGAGACCATTTGTAAATCTAGTGTAAACATTGTTATCAAACTCAAATCAGTTAGTGACTATATTGCATGGCTGAACTCCAGGCTGGTTGGAGCCACCATTGTTCCCCCCTCCTCCATTAGAAGGAGAATATTGTATGGGGAGGTGGGACCTGTGGGCCTAATTGGGATGTCACTCTGTGTCATATTAAGAAGGATGAATGTAGTCCAGTATCAAGCAAACAAATCAGTGGCAGTTTGTACGGCTGCATGATACTGGAAGAAAAATGACATTGAGATCTGAAAAATTTTAAATTAAATATTGTAATACAGTGGTACCTCGGTTCTCAAACTTAATCCGTTCCGGACTCCGGATTGAATCCTATAAAGTTTGAGTTCTGATCGAATTTTTCCCATAAGAAATAATGGAAAACCAATTAATTGGTTCCCGGCCCCCCAAAATTCCACCTAAATATGTTTTTTTAAGCATTTAAACACAAAATGAACATGATAAAACAAGAAGAGATTTTTTTTTCTTAATGGTTTCCAAAAAGATAAAGATAACATTACCCCTGTCCTGCTGTTTCTGGTTGTTGTCATTAGTCCTCCGTATTAAGTCCGCGTTTCAGTTTGTTTACCCAGTCTGGTCAGTGGGTGCGTTTGACTTGCATACAGCTAAAGTAACGCATTCTGATCCAGACGCAATGCATTACGGATAGATGCATTGCGACCACTCACCCGGCTACACAAACTGGAACCACCACCGTTACTACACACCTTTGCCTTTATTGGTTGAAAAGTTTAGTTGTACGCATGACGTTTGTATCCCAGGCAGTTCCGATTTGTAATCTGCTATTTCTCCTGAATATCAAGTAAAGCAGTGAGAACTGGTTTTCAGTTAATAAAGTTTAAATAAATTACATAAATGCTCTAATAGTACACGTAAGTTATTGGTTTATTTATTCTTAGTTACTATAATGTTGCGCTGCTTTATTTGGTTAATCATCCAGTCTGTGAAGAAGGCATTCAAATAAGAATTGCATTGTAATATGACTCATTTCTTAGCGCGTACGATTTATATTAGGTCAGCATTCACGGTTTGACTTCTGATATTCAGATTGAGTTTTAGGTCAAACTGGTTCAAAACTTTCAAGAAAAACAACAGGTTCAAACTTTCAAGAAATTCGAGTTCTAGTGAGTTCGAGAACCGAGGTACCACTGCATTTCTAAAACATTAGTCTGAAAAAGCACTTGCTTTTTCTCAACATATTTTTTACAGAACCTAAAAATTTTCTGCATAGAGAAAGGCAAGTTCAGTTCAGGTCAGTTCAACTTTATTTGTACCCGAAGGTAAGTTTGCTTTTGGCAAATGACTTTAGATTGGTTTTGTAACACATACTAGATAATCTTGAAATGTAACGATCATTAAAATTGCAAAGCATGCTAAGAATTGTTTCCTGTGAACGAGTAAAAATGTTTTAGCATAACTTACTGATGGTCTTTGCTGACTGTCGTGGTCCTTGTAACGTGACAATTGCCCGTGCACAACATGCATTGCCAATATTAATTACGCACATTGTACAGCTCTAGTAGTTTATACTACAGGAGAATGGATTTATCTGGGAGAAATTTCATGACACTGAGCATTTGGCAAATGCATGCACACATAGGAACGAGTTACAAGACATCACAATGTTAACATTTGCATGTATTTGTGGCAGGTGTTTATATCCAAAATGATTGGTCAATACAAAGAGGTCCATCACACCACCCAGTGCATTGTATGACTGAGTGATGTCAAAATAACATACTCTATTTAAAAACAAACCTCTGGGTGTGACATTAATTAGCATCTCATTAGTTTTTTTTAACCTGTTTGCCTTGGGCAACGTGCATCAATGTATAATGTCCTTCCATTTAGCCCTGTTAGTATCAAGGGGTTTCGGGGAGAGAGAAAAATGCTGGTGTGAATAATGTGGGGTGTATAGTGATGAACCTGATTTGCTAGGTTTTTGCGCATCGGGCAACTTTTTTATGTTAAGGTTATGGTGGACCAGTGGATGACCTTACCTGAGGGAACCCCTGAGGTGTCCCTGAGGACATTTGGAGATGGCTCCGGTTCAGGTCTTGCTGGTTTTACAAGCCTTCCCTGGAAAAGGGTTTTTACGTCTGGCTGCTGGTCACATGTGACCTCTTCTGATCACTCAGTGTACATTAAGAAAGGTGTATTTACTTTGGTTCTAGACACAACTTCCTGACTTTCACTGTTTCCATGAAAGATTCTAGGGCCTTGTAATGTTCTTGTGATGTGTGTGATGCTCAAAACTTCATCTCAGTCAGTCATACACAGTCGAGCATATACATCCTGATGCCTTCTGAGTAGAAATGCTGGGTGCTTCATTGCCTACTAACCTGGCTTGCAGCAGAGCTCAGACATGTGGGTGCTGCTGATCTTGCTCTTTTAAATGCACCAAAACAGCTTGTCTTACAGGTGAATGTCAAATGTATGAGGAAAAACTCAATGAAAAGGCCTTTATTTTGGTTCCTACCATCATAATAGGTGCTGATGTGACAAGTCATTATCCTATTTTATGTCATGCAGGCGGACACAGGAAAAATGGAAAAAAAAATCTACACAATCATGCTGTGAGCAGAGGAGATATAGAAAAACTGAGTCGCAGTTAATTTTGCTAACTTATTCAGTCTCTAGGATGTATTCATTGCAGAGAAAGTGGGGTGTTCACGCTTAGCTTAAAACAGCTCTTCTTATAAAGGCTGCTCAGATCGTTTGACGTCTCATCTCATTGTGTGAGGATGCTCGCGGTGAGCCTAATGTGGTTCCAACAATAATACTCTCTATCAGCGTGAGGGAATTGTGACCCCAGTACCTGATAGCCTGAATCTGTCTTTTACTGTTGTACTCTGTTAAGCCATCCATCAACTGTGTCTTTCTCATTGTTGTAGTCTGCTCCCTGGTTTGTCATGAAAGACTGACAACTCTGCGCTCAGTGCTTGGGTGTGAAGAATTTTCTTAGCAGGGAGTGGCCTTCTGATTGTTGTATTTATGAGTGCAATTATTCTAAGTATTGTTTTGATTGATAATCATGCCAATTACAGTGAAGGAAGGAAGTAGGAACCTCTTTGAGGACTCATTTGAAAGTCTGGCCAGTGGTAGTAGATTTTGGTTGGACCAGAAAAAGTAATTAGAAAAATGCTGGGAATCTCAGTTTATTTGGTGTGGTGCAACTAGTACAACTAGAACAATTGACATGAATCCTTTTTTATTCAAGCGATACTCAAAATCTGTGTATGTAGGTAACAAATTTACATCAAGCATGAAGAAATATAAGGGTTGTTTTTTTACAAAAGATGTGATTTAATGCTCATTGCTTTAAGAATGGTAAAATGTTATTTTAATATTATTTGAGTCTAGTTTCAGTTTATACAAATACCTTAATGGTCTGAAATGTTTTGTTAAAATCTATTTTAATATTTTGCAGTTTTATGCAAAATAACCTGTATGCAACAGTTTACAGAGTGGGCTCCAAAGTGAAAAATAAAATATTTGCTTTTCATGGCAGCAGATTATCTGGCTCATCACAGTTGTGCTGGTGTTATGCAAATTGACTTAGTCATTTCATGAATGACTTTTGGACTGCTGATTTATGAATTGTGACTTAATGTTTTACATTGTTAGTGACAACTGTATGTAGTACATTTGGTGTTAGGTTGAAACCTAACCTGATGATATTTGTGGTCCTAAATTTCCTATGACAATTCAGGTTGAGTGTCTTCAGTAGTACTACTCCAGGGTTACTTTCTCTTTGTTTTTAAACACCATGCTGCCAAACTTCCATTACAATTCTGTGGCACAGATCAGGCTTTTGACGCCGTCGACCTTGTGTCCGAATGGCTCAGACATGCTTTCAAGTCACAAGCTTCTTGTGCCTCCTCTTGGATAGATCTCATGCCTGCTCATTGATCTGCATGTGGACTGGTTCCTGCTGAACAGGCATTCCTCCGTGTGGGCTAGCTTTTCTTATAACAGGTCCCGCTTTCTTCTGGCTGCAGGTCTCTCCTGCTTCGCTTCACAGGAATAGCAAACAGAAACTGCTTGGAAATCCGGCCCAGCAGGAAAATCCTGAGGTGATGCGTCGCAGCACGCAAGACTGGTAGCCCAGTTGCTCACTAAGTGTTCCCTACTGTTTGCTTACTATGCTTTCCACACATTTTTTCACATTTTACTGTAAGACTGTCCTTCATTTTTTAGAAAATATGTATTATGTATTATATAGCAGTCCCTACATGTCGTTTTATTGGATGGCATTTTTAGATGGCATTTTGGAGAGGATGAGGAAAAATATCTGGTCTAGACTAGTCAGTGCTACAGAACAACAGGGTCCTTAGGGGCAAATGGGGCCTTTTCGGGATAGCACCAGAAGTGCGTTCCACCCCAACTGGTTGACTTCACGGGGGGGTGGAGCATCATCGTTCAGTCTCTACTGAAGGACATTTTCCAATGCTTGGTTTGCCTCAGGAGCCTTCATACTCATCTTATTCAGTGCTCAGCAGATCAGTAAGAAGTGGCATCAAATTAATATGTGAGTGACATGAATCATGGCAAATGTAACTGTAATAAGAGAACAGGCTTGATGTAAAAGCAACAAAGAGGTGAATATGAAAGCAGTGAGTGCCCACTAGCCCAGTAAGAGATATTATTGCATAGGTGGCTGGTCTAAGACTTTGCCATAGTGCTTGTCTTTAGCCTGCTGCCATCAGGCACATCAAAACAAGTGGTGGGGATGATTCAACCTTCCTGGACTTGCATTGCTGGAATTGAGTAACGGCTGTCTTGGGCACTGTATGTCTTATGTTTTTCACTGGCTCCACACCCACACAGCCAAGATAGATGTTGCCCCCCCCATACAAGATGTCACACATGCATATTACGTAAACAAAAGTAGTAGGGAAAGATGTTAACCCATGCATTTTTGCTGCTGTGCAACAAACGTGTCTTATTGTAATACACCTTTAAAAAGCTATATGTGCCAAGAGGCAGGCACTGTAAGTAAAGGATTATCGTTAAGTTCATTCAGTTTAACAAATGCAATGCTGTTTGTAATGGCTGATCCAGTAATTACTTTCACAAAAAATTGCTTGGAGCTGCATGGCTCACAGCCTATTGTCCTCAGGTTTGGAGAAATCATATGAGGATGTCAAACCCAGAGGCTCCATACTATGTTCAACAGTTGAGATGCTACAGGCCATTTACTGTGTTCCTAAGATCTCACACCTGCAGAGTGGCTTCTTCACCACTACTTCCTGTTGTGTCAGGACTCCCAGAAAGTCTTAACAGGAGCCAGTTCATGCGGCTAGAAGCTTAGCTGCAGGAAGTGTCTTGTCGCAGCTACAGCTGATGCTGTACTATTTGGTACTCAAGAACAGCGGTTCTTAGCCAGGGGTCAGGTCTTCAAGGATCCTCTGTGTATAGAATGATGTGTTTGGGCCCCCCTACACAAGTTATAGTATTGTATAATATTGTTTGTTTTGTAGCAATGTGCAGTGATGACAAAAATGACATATTTTTATTGAAATAAGGGTCAGTGACAAGGGGTGCCAAAATAAGCAATTCAAAAATCTTTTAAAAATGTTTTTTAAAGCATGCATCAAGTTTGTTGAAATGTACATTTCATACTCATGTTGGTTTCTTGTAATTCGAAATGAATTTGAACCAGTTATGTACAAAAGGTAAGACTGAATGTCCCAGAAAATGTAAAATGGTGTAACCACAAAAGAATTAGAAATATTAATTTTCCACCCAGAGTGTACTGACAACAATTGTATTTTAAAATATCACAAAAAATTAGGATTACAGGCATTCCTCGACTTATGAATGAGTTAAGTTCCGAATGGCTGTTCGTAACTTGAAATGTTCATAAGTCGCTATTCAATATCATTTTAAGGGTATACACAAGTACAAAGAACATGGATTCTGGGAGTACACACGCTACACTGCTGCGCGGTGGGAGTAGCGGCCAGAAGTCGCAATAGGCGAAATTGGAGCACAGAAAAAAAATTGATGTTGCGGACAGGAAACGGGAGCCCAAGGAACACAATTTGGACTTACAGTCCTCTTTGTATGTCTGAAAGTTCATATGTAGAGGAGCATCTTTATCTCTAAATTTAATACAGTTTTGCAGTATCAAGCATGACATCTACTGAAAATACCTCCATTTTCAAATAATCACTGGCAAATTTTGTATAAATTAAAAACGTTATCAGACTGCAATAGAGGATTATGTTTCATTCTACATTATTTTTATGATCATATTTTTTAAGAAAAATACTGGTTATGCCAGTTGACACAAACTAGTTACACCACCTGACCATGTTGCTTCTACGGTAAAAGGCCATTGTTTGTTGAAGAAAAAATCAAGCATGACAGTCAATAAGGTCAGCTGAACTTGGTCTTCAGTATACTGTATATAAAAAAACATCTAACAACAAGAATTGTGAATTCATGTCTTCTGTTGTGATTTCATCCATCCATCCATCCGTCCATTTTCTGCCGCTTATCTGGGGCTAGGTTTTAGGGGTGGCAGTCTGGACAGGGATGCCCAGATCTCCCTTTCTCCAGCCACATACTCTAAACTCCCCCAGGGGGATACCAAGGCATTCCCTGGCCAACCGAGAGATATAAACACTCCAGTGTGTCCTGGGTCTGCCCCAGGGCTTACTCCCATTTGGACATGCCGAAAGCACCTCCCTAGGGAGGTGTCCAGGAATTATCTGAGATAGGTGCCCGAACCTCCTCAGCTGGCTCTTTTTGATGTGGAGGAGCAAATACTCTCCCAAATATCTGAGCTCCTCACTCTATCTGTAGGGCTGAACCCAGACATTCTGCAAAGGAAACTCATTTTAGCAGCTTGTATCCCTGATCTCTTTGTTCCGGTCACTATCCAAAGCTTTTAAGCATTGGTGAGGGTAGGACTGCAGATTGCCAGGTAAATCAATAGCTTCGCCTTTCAGCTGAGCTCTTGCTTTACCATGACAGAACAGCATCACTACCGACGCAGCACCAATCTGCCTAACAGCCTCCCGCATCCTCCTCCTCTCACTCATGAACAAGACCCCAACATAGTTGTACTCCTCTGTTTGAGGCCTTAACTCTCCCTCAAACTGGATGGGCAGTTCACCCATTTATGGATGAGAACCATGGCACTAGGCTCCTTTTCTGTTTTGTTATTTCCCATCACAGGGTTAATTTTTGCACAATAAGAACAAAATGGCTCCTTGAATAGTTATTCTACCTTGACACTTCACAATTCCCCAAATTAATTATGAGAATCAAATCAATGGTGTTCTGATACTTTTATCTCCTGTCAAATAGTTCTGATGTAAGATTATCCCAGACTATTTGAAAGGGTGTTTTATTGAGAATTTGTGTGTTTCACCTTTTTAAAGTGTTTTAAAGTACAGTGGTACAGTACCTCGGTTCTCGAACTTAATCCGTTCCGGACTTCGGATCGAATCCTAAAAAGTTTGAGTTCTGATTGAATTTTTCCCATAAGAAATAATAGAAAACCAATTAATTGGTTCCCGCCCCCCAAAAATTACACCTAAATATGTTTTTTTAGCATTTAAACACAAAATGAACCGGATAAAACAAGAAGAGCATTTTTTCTTAATGGCTTCCTTAACAATAAAGATCTTATCCCAACATTACCCCTATCCTGCCCCGATCGTCCGCTCCGTCCGTGTGTCACGTCCCCTCGTTAGCCTCGTGTGGGATCCCCACGTGATTAGCTGTTTCTGGTTGTTGTCATTAGTCCTCTGTATTAAGTCCACGTTTCAGTTTGTTTCCCCAGTCCGGTC
>JABFEA020000001.1:7678941-7697472 GCA_019775915.2 Cyphomyrus plagiostoma | reverse complement strand
GTGTTAGGTCTTGGTTCAATAGGTTACATGCAATCATTTTAATATGTTTTAATAAACATTGAACCAGTCCGGCCCTCAGCTTGTAGCAAATTTGTTTTTATGGCCCTCTAATGTATTTGACTTTGACATCCCTGCCCTAGATGATGATGTGTGTGATGTCATCACCATCATCCATACTTTATAATGCATTCTGGTCAATGTCAGCACGAACTTCCTTAAAGACACCCTTTAGCAGAACAAGGGCACTATTGGATCCGTGTTTTGATTGGCATCATGATGAAATAGTGTTTTCATACAGGGTCGCTCGTAACTGAGAATGTTTTTTGCAACTGTCTGATGGGGAAGCAAAGGTGTAAAGTGTTCTGGAAAATCCTTGTAAGAAATGTCAATTAAGGTCAAGCAACAGTGGATTTTAATGTTATTTTTTTTTCGGGTGTTTGTCAAATAAGTGACCCACAAAAAGCTAGAAGGAAAACACAACAATAACATGCAGAAATTTTTGTTTGTTGTCATGAACTGCAGATTAAAGGATTGTAGGACGATAATACATCTGTTTTTGTTAATTTTTCTCTTTGCAATATGAATCACTTCCATCTTGCAATGACACGTCAGTGGAACTAAAGGTGACAACAGGCTCCGTATTCTCCCGCCTCTGTAAACCAGCCTGAGTTTCCCTGGGTGCTCAGGACAGCCCACCAACCCTGCCTACTTCATCTTAATGGCAATTCCCCCGTCATCAAAAACACAGGACAAAAACACAAAGCTGTCGGTTGAGTGGGAGCATAAATTAAAAGTCACAATATTTTGTCAGTTTAGTTAATTTGTTAACTGGATTTCCTGTCGTTGGATTGCACTGTATGTGAAAACATATGTAACATACGTACTTTAGTAAAATTATTTTTATCTGCAATAATTGCATTCATCAAAGCCAGTGCTTTGATGCGCAATCTGCTCTAGCAGAATTTGGTGTGCTGTTGCTGATTCAAGTTCATTTTTTTTTCTATGATCGAGTCATCGACCTGTGTCTTGTGGATTAAAAAGAGAGCATCAACTTTAACTCTTCTGTTTTAAAATCAGCTAAGGTTTTAGTGGACTGTGACTGGATTTCATGTGTTATTTTGTAATGAACCAGCGAGAGTATGCTTGGTGAGATCAACACATTTATTTACGATATGCATTCCTGACGCTTTTTCGTTTGAAATATAGTGCACCTCAGAACTGGGTGATAGAAGAACCTGGTACCATTTATTATATTATGTTGCAATTTTGCATTAAGCCTTAATTTATGTAATTACCCCTGATTAATATGTCAATCTGTCTGTTGTTGTGGCTTTGTAGTTAGGAGCAAGGGTGAGGAAAGCTCTGTCTCTTCTCTGCATGTTTTCCATGCTAATTTGCATCAGATCGTGGGTTTTAAAGCTGGTGCATCTCGTAACTGCATTCTTGTCATCCTCCTCAAGGAAGTTTCTACATTAGTTAAGGTGCGTGATTTGAGTCCGAAATGCACAGAGCCTGTCCCAGAAGTCTCAGTATCTTTAAGAGAAGTTAAAATGGCACAAAGCTCCTAAAAAGTGTGGCTCCAGCTCATCTTCGTGCATTTAAATGCCAGTCTGGATTCTATTTTTAAAAGCCTGTCTCTACTATAATGGCTTCTTAAGGTTCACAATAGTGTTATGTCAAATGGCATAAACTCCAGGAATTGTCTCTTCTGGCATCGAAGTGTATTGCATGGATTTCCTCTGGAAAAGTGGCACACTGGCTGCAGTAAGCCTGTGGATTAATGTCTCATTTTATACGTTTCTTTGGGGAAAATGAATGATCCAACTGCTTTTAATTAAACATTCATGATTGCGTTTGAAATCTTGCAGTTAATGGTAAGAGTTTAAATTCATTTCATCTTGCTAATTATCGGAGTCTGATTGCGGTCCGAGGAGCATGTGTCGTAATTGTTCATTTAGAAACTTCATACGGGAACACTTCTTGCAGTGCTAATTAAGTCTGAAAGATTTTCAAAAAGGAGATGGAAAGCTGTTGGACTCAGAAACACAGCTCATCAATTTAAGATTTTAAAATATTAAACATACTTAATTTCTTGAGGAACTGAATTTTGACTGCAGTAGATGACAACATATGTTGCTCCAAGTAAGTATTTAAATCAGTTGCAAGTGCAATGGTTTTGTAATCTATTTTTGCCAGTACCTGTGGTGTATAAGAAATGAGAGCTGCGAGAGAAAAATCGTGTTTTGAACAAGCAACTCACCTGACGCAGATGAAACCATTTCGATAAATACATAAAAAAATGTACCATTGAAAATGCCATAAGCTTTTAGGGATCATTTTAGGGATCTTCAGAGAGAATTTTGTTGCTTGATAGTTCAATGGCTCAGTATTTATAGGATTTTTTGAGCCTTTTATGACAATGGCTTCATCCAAGAAATGAGGCTTCCAGTTTAATTGCCTGAATGCTGCTGTGCCCATTCCTTTCCTTCCAGCTCCTCCCTGCTGCCCTCTCTGCCCCGTCTCCTTTCTGATGCATACGCTTAGAGTTGGAAGTTATTGTAAGAGCTGAAGCCTGTCTCTGGAAACAAACCATGGGAAAGTATTTGTTTGGATGATCTTATACCAGTTAAGGCAAGAGAGGGCCATCCCTCTCCTGTGGTCTGGCACAGCGTGCTGAACCACTTTACCGGGGTTTCATTATGAAATACGTCGACTCAACCCTGTTATGTGACCACCACTTATATAGGACAGTCTTTCCCTCCTCCCTCTCTGTCACCTGAGCCCCTCCCTTTCTAAGCCAGACAGAGTGACCATTTAAGCAGCAGCACAACTGTTTGATTGTGTGAGCAGAGCAGCGGCCTGTAACACCAGTGGCCCGGCGCTTCTAGGCAGCTGACAGGAGAGGAGCTGCTTCCCAAACGCTTCAGTCAATTATCAGGGAGCATTATTGACATACTGCACTCCTGCAGAAACCTGAATGGCCCCAGGTTGCAGCTCATGGTTACGGTTTGAGTTACAGCAGAACATCTACCTGCGCCTGGCGTTTTTGGCATGATTATTTATTTTTAATGGCTCCTGAACTCTCAAAACGATAGCTTTAGTGAACTCGTTTGTGGCTTGCAGTCCTCAAAGGACTCTGATTCTTTTTTTGCCTTAGATATGTGACTACAGGCCTTCAGTCTGGCCTGAAGGTCAGAAAAACCCACCCTTTGGAAAAGGTTCTCTTACTAAAAGCCCAGCTCATGTTCCTTTAAAAATCCTGTGGTGTGGGTAGGTTTGTTCTGGTTCTCTGCGTGTGCATGTATGTGAATGTATTACTAATCCGTTGTGACAAACAGACATGGTTTGATGTTGTTTCATTTAGGCTTTTCAGTTGTATATTGTTTCCATAAGTGCAAACACAATAATGAATGCAGTCACACAAGTTCAGAGTATTGGTTTGTCCTGACAAGTTTCAGAAATGTCAAACATTTGCAAAACAACATGTCACTCGAAATGAAGATGACAGGTAATTAATAACATCCATCTTTATGCAAATTTGTGCAATTTCTTAGGGGAAGTACACAGCACAATCTAGACAGAACCCATAAATCAAACATTATCATTAATCTGAACAATAAACTGCAGTTTTAAAATAATACACCTAATCCTTATCAAGGTGGTGAAAGATAACCAAAGCTGCCCCTTAGCTAGCTATGCCTCTGCTTCTCTCGGAGGCTCCTGGGCTTGTAGCTGGAGATGTTTGCGCTAGGAATTCCTTGTTTCCTTAGCTTGTGGAGTCTGCTGGCGGGATGGCCAAAGCAGAGATGATCTCCCCAGATCTTATTCCTAGCTGTTTGTGTTTCTTTTCCTTGTTTGTGCTTCACCTCATTCCTTTAATATGTGCCCACATTCCTTCACAGTTAATTTTGCATTGAGGTGCAGGATACACATGGGCTACAGCTTTCAAACTGTCTGACCCACTGAGTCTTCATAACGGGTACCTACCATCCAGCTACATTTAAATCCATGCTTGCTTTGTAATTAGGATTGGGTATCACCACTGATTTCTGGAATTGATTCATTTCATATTGACAAAGTCCCTTTTTGGTTTGATTTCACATTTGATTTGATTCAATATTGATTTCATCAGGGATATTTCAGTTACAATACCAATTTTGCTTGGATAGGAAAGAGACTCTCAGAGATCGAATGCTGTACAAGGAGCCCTCAAAACTGGTGCATTACTTAAAGTACGTATATTAGGAATTTACCAAAAAGCAGCTGCATTAACAAACTTTTAATTTGACTGATAAGTTTCGCATCGGACATTTTTGCAGATTGCACATCTGGATGATGTATCATTAATTGGTTTTAGAGACTTGTGGTATTTCCACTGTATTTCGCCTCCATTTTGCACATCTACATACTTTGCTTATGTCCAGCTCTTCACTGTCTTCATGTTTCTGAAATCCAAAATACATCCAGATTTCTGCCTTCAGGCTTGACAGATCCTTCATTGAAGCAGTTCTGGCCATGGTTTTTTTGTTCTTTAAATCTGCTTTTGTCTGCCAGATCTTGTTGCGTGAAGCTGGCAGTCTGTGTAAGACTAACCGGGTTAAAGCTTCACACGTCCACAGGGAAAGACCTTAGATGGTACAAGGTATATTTTACAAAACTGTTTTTAGATTTTATGGATCAATATCAGATTATGCAAATGCAAAATAATTTGAATCAGAAAACAACAGATTTTAAAAAACCCAGCTGTATTTTTAATGCTCCTGATTGGTCACATTGCATTTCAGATTTTTTTGTGAGGTAATCAGATATGGTCACATTAATAACATTTACAGTCCTGGGGCATTTCCACATGTTGTACTTTGAGAATGCAATTTACAAAACAAAAATTTCCTGACGCCACTTTAAAAAGACTGATCGACTTCCAGAAGGACTCAGTGAGTGGCTTGCAGTTTGCAGCTGTCTATAAACCTTTACACTTTTGTCTGCCTCCTTTCCAGAGAACCCTAACAGCTTGTTCGTTCTTTCCAGTGTGCCAACGATTATTAATTGCCTGGAGTAAGTCTTGGAATATGCTCAGTAATGAATATGAAATGAAGGTGAAACAGCTGTGTTTTTAAGAAGAATGTGATCTTGTCACATTTCAAAGCACCAGCATGAAAGAAAAATTTTGTCATTTTTTTCAATTAAATGGCATTTCGCTTTGTCACGCTGATGCTAATCATCCTATTATTAATGCCTTGGACTCCAGGCTTGCTGTTACTCATCTGTAAAACCTATTTATGTCAGACCAGAATTCAGTCCATGCAGCCCATTTATCTGTATATAAGCAGATTCACACCACACTGATCTGATGCTATAGGCAAGGATGAACAGGCAAATTTTGTCCAAGTTGTTAGTGAAATTTATATTATCAAAAGGGGTTGAAAGATGACCAGTGTTTTTTGGGGGGGTCTTCAGACATTAAGACTGAGAACCACTGCTCTATGTGTGCCCGTTGATCTATAGTGATGAACACTTACAACATGAAAGCACTGCAGTCTCACTGGTAGAGCAATTTTGTGGGTAAAGCACTGTAAATGCACTGATATAGGTACTGCATTTGTACTGCATTTTAACAATATGCATCTTAAAATGCTCTCTAAATACTATATGTCAGAATGGTGCCTTTTGTTTTCACTGACCAGTGTGAATCACGTGGCTGTTAATAAAGTTATTTATGCCAGGATTCGGTACAATGCTGTGACTTGGGTAATAGTATTACAATAACTTCAGTTAACATTCAAAGCATAAATGGCTATAGTGGGACCAGAACTAATATGACTTACATGAAGTTACTGAAAAGCTGAAAACTCCTGAATTTACCATCAAAGTCTTTGACCAACATCCGGATAGAAGCTGCTAGACCTTGCCATTAGCACAGGTGCGCCTTGACATTAAACCTCACCTTTCCTGTTGCAGTGCATCATGGGTAAGAGACGTGCAAAAACCGCAGCCGCCAGGTATCACATTGATGCTAAGTGTGTTCTATTAAACAAGAAAGGCAGAAAAACATCTCTAAAGTGATTGACCAGACAAAAGCACTGGTGTTCACAGGTAATTGTGCTGAAGAAAGAATGACTTTTTTCCCAAGGTGTTGAGTAGGAGGACTAAAGCAATAGAAATAGGGAAAAAACTCTTCAATCAGCTGAACTAATTCATTTTTATCTGAAGCTTTCAATCCCGGTCTAAATGGACAGACATCATTTTGGTGTTCTTTCCCAGACGGTGCTCTTCTAGCGGTTAGTAATTATTGCCGCACAGAGCCACTTCTGTTCATTTCCAAATGACTTGTGAGATGCTCTATTAGGAGGGAATGTGATGATGAGGAGGCCCGCCAGGTGAGAAGGCCTGCGCGGGTCAAGCAGCACATCGGGCCGGCACGCGTTTGATCGTTGCAGTAAAGGATTTTCTGGGCTCTGGCCCTATGGCACTGGGCTTTTCCCAGAACCCCTTGATCTTTTGTCTGCCACTTGCAGAGAAGCGTGAGATCGAGGGCCAGCCAGTGACAGCAGTTTGATCTAATGTCATTCTGCAGGTTTTGAGTCACACTGTAACTTTGCGCGTCTGTCACTGTTAACACCATACTCATTCTCGTTTTTTTTTTTTCCTCCCCCCCTGCACTTTCCACAGCATTAAGTCTGGGGTTTCCATGCATTCAACATTATTTGGGAAGTGAAGTTGAACCTCAAGTTCCATTTTAAAATTTAATTTCTGCATTTGCACTCGAATTGCGACTGCCATGCTGGTGCCTCCACCATGATCGAGTCAGTTTTAACTTGAATATTTTGTTTGATTGAGGCAAACTGTTTGTGCAGCATTTGTTAAAGAAACTAGCTCTAAGTTCATGGCCAGTAAACTACAGTGGTACCTCGGTTCTTGAACGCGAATTTCTTGAAAGTCGAACAAACCCGTTTGATCTTGAACTCGATCTAAATATCAGAAGTCGAACCGTGAATGCTGACCTAATATAAATTGTACACGCCAGCAAATGCAAGGCATGTCTCTGAGCAGAAACAAAAAGTAATGCTTCAGTGTCAGCCTCGCATTTGCTGTAGTAGCAGCGCTTGTTAGTGATAATGCTATTTTATTGAAAATACTGTATCAGGTAATACACTGTACTTTATATCATATTCTTAGCCATTGCTCACCAAAAAGTTACGTAATAGTTGTACAAATGTTACAACCTAAAAGTTTGCTATTCACAAACAAATTAACAAATACAGAGTAATAATAAAAATAAACAATGAACTGGATTCAAAGTTTTTATTCATGTACTGACTACAATGCAATTCTTACTTGAATGTCTTCTTCACAGATTGGACGATTAATCAAATAAATCAGCACAACATTACAGTAACTAACAATAAATAAACCACTAACTTACGTGTACTATTAGAGCATTTATTTTAATTGTAAATGTTTTATTTAAACTTTATTTTACCAGGTAAATTAACTGAAAACCAGTTCTCACTGCTTTACGTGATATTAGGGAGCCTGGGATACAAACGTCGTGCATGTAACTAAACTCTTCAGCCAATAAGGGCAATGGTGTGTCGTCACGGAGACGGTTCCAGTTTGTGCAGCGGGGTGAGAGGTCGCAATGCATCTAACCGTAATGCATTTCATCAGGATCAGAATGCGTTGCTATAAGCCAGCGCTGTAAACAAGTCGAAGGCACCCAATGACTGGACTGGGGAAACAAACTGAAACGCGGACTTAATACGGAGGACTAATGACAACAACCAGAAACAGCTGATCACATGGGGATCCCACACGAGGTTAACGAGGGGGCGTGGCACACGGAAGGATCGGATGATCGGGGCAGGACAGGGGTAATGTTGGGATAAGATCTTTATAGTTTTGGAAGCCATTAAGAAAAAATGCTCTTCTTGTTCTATTCTGTTCATCTTGTGTTTAAATGCTAAAAAACATATTTAGGTGTATTTTTTTCGATCAGAACTCGAACTTTTTAGGATTCGATCCGGAGTCCGGAACGGATTAAGTTCGAGAACCGAGGTACCACTGTAAACGTAATAGACTTCAGAGATCAGACTCTGAAGCTTACGTTATGTTGGATTATTATGTCGTCAAGCCACTCCTTGTATAAATGGGAGATAACACAACAAAGAAGGGTTACTATACAACTGTGAGGAGAGTCAAGTTCAGCAAATCAGAGAAATCCGGTGTCTGTGACAACAGTCAGGAGAGCAGATTGACGGCAGGCCAAATGTACCAGTATCTTCATTCTCCTAATGCTTTTTATAGTGAAAAACAGGCAGATGAATCTTCAGATTCTGGTGAATTTTCACGAGTGATGGTCACCATAGAGGTGTGAAGAGAGATTTTTCAGGAGTTGACCACTGATCTAAGGTGCAGAGCACTAAGAGGGTGGGAACAAGCCCTTGAAGTGTCCATTTGCAGTAATGGCAGGCTGTGCTGGCAAAATGGGACATCCCTGTGCTTCTTACTTGTCATATTTATCTTATATTCATGTCTTCAGACTTCATTTTTGGGGTCAATTGGAAATTAAGCGAAAGCCAAATCTCCTCCAGCAATGACTGACCAGCTGTCAAATATAACAGACAAACACACTTAAAATGATTGGAGTGGAACTTTTCCCTTAATTACACTTGTGCCAGCAGTTCGAAGTTTAAATTTACACACAAGGTTGTGGAAATATGTGACTTTTCACATACAGATTGATGAATGTTTTCATTCGTGTGCAGAAGAATGATATATGTAACATTGAAAAGGGAATATTTGTAATGCAAATTGCAACAATCAAAACAAGCAAAATGAAAAATTATAAATGTGTGTGCGTATACACACATACGTATATACATGTAGTATAAGCATATATAATGAAACAGATGTTTGCAGTTTGGACAGCTGCCTATCATATATTTGATTGTTACCCCTGTCAGTGTGACAGCAGGGACACATGACAAAGGCACAGAGCAGGGGCCTCATAAATAATCATGTTACTCAACCGATACAGTCAATGACACATTGAGCTTGTGGAACAAAGTAGTTTTCCAGGGTCTGGAAATTGTTCTCTTGATGCCTATACTGACCTGGTGGGGGGCCTGGTAATGACTTCCTTTTGTGGGCGGGCAGCAAATGTCAGTAAGTGAGGGACTGGACCTTTGCATTTGCCCAGGCTGTGGATCTGGCTACATGTGTATGCACTTCACTCCAGAGTTTTAGTGTGCAAGACTGGACCTGTGGGAGCAGGAAGCAGTGGCGGACGGCCAGTGAGGACTGCCAGTAGTTCTCTGCCAGCCTTTGTGATTGGCTCTGGCCACGAATATATGAACCTCGACAATGACATCTGTCGCACGCACATATGCTGGTGTAGACCTTAATATACAGATGCTTCTCATTTTATGACACTTCAAATTATGATATTTCAACTTTTATGTGATGCAGTGATGCAGATATGCTGTGCGATACTTTCTACCGAAGCGGGGAGATGGCAGGATACACCCAGCCATTCTTCCAGGCTCCTGTTTAACCAAATATTTACTTATTCGTGGAAAGTAGTTAATGTACTTATGTATTTACCATATTCAAATTTGACTAATGGTATTTTCAACTTAATATAATGTGTTCATCGGAACATAAGTTGAGGTGCACCTGTATTTATGACCAGTTGTTTACCATTAGTTCATACTTTCCAATCCATAAACCAAGAAGATTTCAGCTGGGCTTGTTTTTGTACTTGCATGCCATGAATAAAGACACACCATATGTGTGATTTCTGTTATTTGTTCCTCCTCGTTTGTGAGAAATAATACACTGAGATGGGTTGAAGAACCCAGCTGTACACAAAAAAAAGAAATGATAGAACTTAATCACTTAAATCATTTCCAACACATCTTCTGCTAACCATGAAGGCACTCATGACTAAACTGATTACAAAGTGTGTATGTCTTGGCTGTTAAACAAGAGATATTACTTAAAAACAATGCTTTAGTATGGCCTACAGGCATGGCATGAAATTTTTTCTCATGAACGTCTCTGTTCTGGTTTTTGGAGTTTCCTCCTCTCTCTTTTTCATCATCAGTCCTGCTGCCCTGGGTGTCGCTTCAGGCCCCCGCCAACATGGCTGCAGACCTAGCGCTGTCTGTGTGCGTGTGATGTTTCGTGTCATACTGGTTACCTAGGCACTGCGGTGTCTGTGCTGTGGTTGCTTCTATCAGATCTTGATGCTTGAGAACGTCTTTATTTTATCTCATGGTTCTTCTGCTTTGTCACATCTTTTAGAATTTTAAACCCGAATGAATGAACATCTCAGCAACTCTATTTCCCAACCCCAAGTATTTTTTTCACAGCCATCCTCCCTGAAGGCTTCTGAGGACTTCCAGTTCACTGACCTCCAGGTGTTATGGTTGGTCTTATCAAAATTTTAATGACCTTTAGTCCTCAATAGATGTGCATGGGCATCAGCAGCCATGCAGCTGAAGCATTAGGCTCTGCCCGGTGTAACATGCTTCTGGAAGATCCCTCTTTTGCAGGGTCATGCTGTACATTTTGTACCAAATAGAACAAACCGTTTAGGACGTGGTCCCTCTTTCTGCTTGTACTGTTGTTATATTTGCTGTTTTATTCACAGATCGGTTTGCTTCTGAATGAGTTTCTCCCAGATAAAAAACAATTAATTTATCAAGCTGTCTTAAGATAAATGCAGTTGTCAGGCCGGGTTGAGTGCTGGTGCAGGTCTTTGAGGATGGGTTATTAAAACACAGCTATGTTCAACATTCCTCTGCACCAAATTCATTCATCTTTCTGACGACTAAATAGAAATATGATTCCAATCTTAGGGGAAGGTGCTCTATTGTATTTTTATGTTTAAACATATTTTGTGTGTGTGTGTGTGTGTGTGTGTGTGTGTGCGTGCGTGCATGCGTGTGCATGAGCATGCACATGTGTGGGTCCGCCACTGAATATATAACTTCAGCTGTTCAGGAACATGACTTTTTGTGTGATCATTAGCAGCAGTGTCCAATAACTGGAGCATTTAAACGTCGTACATGAGTAATATCTAGATATAATGAAATGCTGCACATCTCTGGTACACATGATCTGAGATGAGTATGATTGTTATGATTGATGCTGCACGACTTCTGGGTAAAATTGGTAAAATTACAATCTGTGTAAAACAAAAGCAGTAAATCTGTAGGTTGCTTTGGATAAAAGTTTTTAAAATCTGTATAGCAAGATATCCGGGTCTTCTTGTCTTGAGCTTACCCTTGCGCGGTCCCAGATGCAGGTACAGGAACAGGTCTTGGTGGTCCTACTCATCTTGATAAAGGATATTACTGTCAGCTTGTGGCTTATGAAACTTCGTGGGTGTTAACTACAGAGACCCAGTTTTAGATTTTATTACAGGGGTCCACATCAGAAAACCGCAGCTCTAGAAGTATTTTTTAATAATTATTATTCAGTATTTAAATAGAGGAAAAATCATTTAAATGCTCAAGCTTCTCTAACCCTTTTTCAAGGCCATTGTGGGAGTGCTTTCTGCATGAAACTGGGCCAGTGGGTTAGTCAGGACATTGGTCATGATGGACAGCCACCCCAGCATGCCTAGGGCTGCATGGGTATGCTCTTTTAAGCTAAGGAAGTGGACCCCGGTACATAAGATCTGCTTCAAACGTCAAAGTGGTCAACATATTCCATGTGTTTAGGAAGTGCATGTGACTTGTCTGGTTAATTCATATCCCCTTTAATTCATATCACACTTTACACCTCCTTTCAAACATTTTAACCACATTTATTTCCGGCTTGATGGAAAAAAAATGAAAGAGGAACAAGACAGACTGACTTCCTGAGTTTACGTTTGCAATATTTCCACTCCACTCCACCGCACTAGGCCCTGTGTTGTCCTGTTGCATATGACATCCGCTATTTCTCTGTTTTGTGTGGATAGGGGTCTTTCCGACAGAGGATGATACAAGCAGGTCTAAAGGTCTCATTTTATAGCTTGTATGTAGGTGTCACCTTTGTGGGCATATAGTACAGGAGCATGTGACATGTGGGCTGTGACATGCAGCACCTAGTGTAGATATTTATACTGAATTTTAAATTTATGCATCAATCTATACTTGTATTTTAATAAGCATAAAGTGTGCTGTGTGCATTTAAAGTGTTTTAAGTGTTTTCATTTTACAAAAAAAAGCACTTATATAGAACCTTTTAACATCTTTTTTTATAACCTTCATTCTTCAGTGTCCCATTCGAATGTAAATGTTTTTGACAGTCATACATACCTGGAAAACAAGCCGTTCCTCGTATTGCTGAAGGTGTGATTCTTAGAGAACCTATTTTAAGAAAAGAAAAAATGGTGAGTGAAATTATTCATAGCAGAAACACAAGGCGCCAAAGACTCAAGAGGCTGAGAAAAAATCAATAACACTTTGAATCTTTCTTGTGACTCTTTCATTCTGACTGCCTTTTGTCTACAGGGGATGGATGATGCGGGGGTTTAAGTTGGGGGGGGGGGGACACGGCCGACTTCTCAGAACTACTCACCAATCCCACTCCTTTGGCCCGGTGCTTCTTGTCGTTTGATGCGACTGAATTAAGGAGGCATGGCTTTGATGGTCTTCTTGAAGAGTCCCACAGGTGCCCTCACAGACATATCTTACTAGAGAGAGAGAAATCGTTGGGCCTGTCTATTTTTCATTCTTAGAACTTGTTTGTATTTTAATAATTGCCGCTATTCTCATCCCTACATCTATGCAGGGGAGGTTGCTTTACTTGGCGAACAAAGAAAAAGGTTAGATGTATTTTCTCAGACTGTGCAAATTACTGGTTCACTGATATCTCATTGTGTTCCCACAGGTATGAAGCATTTTTGAGCTTTGTAACTGACACAAGTGATTCTGTAAATGTGGCATCCATGGCTGAGTTTGTGTGACAGACACATCCAGCAGCATGCAGTTTCCTTTTCAGTATGTCAAAGGTTCTGGTATGCTTCCTATTATGGTGATTCTCTAATGAATTGCGTTTTTTATTACACTTGTCGTAAAGGTTTTCAGTGCACGTAAATTTACAGATAAATTTTTGTGTTGTAACATTTTCCTTAATCTTAAGCTGTGCATGCATAATATCATGTTCAAAATGTCATACCTTATTTATTTTCAGATACTGCAATTCTTTTGCATGATATTTGACCTCTTAAAGAATAGTGTTTGAAGGGCAGCGAAAAACTTGGAAGAGAAGGGGATGCTTTGATGGACTGGTATGTACACACCCATTGCACCTGTACTCTGTCCTGTTTCGTGCTGGTTTAACTTTCCAGATGAAAGCTGGTGTACAGCTGTAAGCAGAAAGACACTGGAGATACAGGCCTGCATTCTGTCTTGTGGTTGTATTAATTTCTTGCATGCTGACTTCCAATGGGCTTCATCAGACATTATTTCTGTGTCTGTCGAAGATGGCATCTGTCCTGATAAATTGTCTGAATAACATTCATTGACGGCTTAACCTACCTGTGCTTGTATCCAGTCGTCAGCCCTTTTCTTTGTGGTGTACGCACCTCTGTTGTACATTGCAACAGACAAAAATGCCTGCTCATTAATGAAATGTATGTGTAATGTCAATTAATAACCCTGCACAAAAGGTCTGTAGCAGAGGAGGTGTCTTTAAGGTTGGCTGTTCCCTCAGGAAATGAGGAAGCTCAACCTGGAGATGCTCTGATGCCCAGGCATCCTCTTCTCGTCGCATGATGTAATGTTCTGGTACACACACATGCAAATAAGGCTTGCATGTGTTTGTGTGTGTGCGTGCGTGTGTGTCTATTTATGAATTATGTTTATGTTACATTGTGGAAACCAAATGTCGCCCACAGTGTAATAAACACCTGTTATTTTGACGTTGTGGGGACCATTCTTCAGGTCCCCACAAAGATCTGTGAATGCAATCAAAGTATAAATGACAAAAGTCTCGTATTTTGTTTGAATTCTTATGGTTAAGGTTAGGGCTGGGTAGGAGTTAAGGTCATCACCTTGGATTAGAGTTTTCCCCATAGAAATGAATGGAAAGTCCCCACAAAGATAAAATTACAATCCTGTGTGTGTGTGTGTGTGTGTGGTTTTTAAAACTACTGTTGATTAAGTGTTTCACATATTCTAAATATTGGGTTTCGAGTTCCGCAGTGGATCACATTGGATTTTTTTCATTTTTGTAAAGAGATAATGAAAAATGCCTGAATGGTTTAAAAAGAAGCCGGGGAAAGCAATGTGCTTGACATGAGTCTTTCTGTGGATGCTGATTGTATCGCAGTATGTGTCAGAATGTACTGTGTGCCATTTTGAAAGATTATTATGAAACCACATGCCATTTTCCTGAGTTCATAATCTGAGCTTCAGAGCTGCCTATTTTATTTTCATGTATTTAAATGCATGTGTGTGTATTAAACAACAAACAATTTCCATTAATAAATGTGGGCATTGAGGTACTTCATATTAATTAAAAACATATAAAATGAAGTTTATGGGTTTTTTTAAATTCTGGGGAAAAGAATCCAGATGTCCTACAGTATATTTGCGTTTTCTTACAAACAGGCCCTCTTGGCGTTAGGAACATCACTGAATCTGTTAACTTAAGAAGATTGCTAGACTGCTAAGTTTCCTACTCGGTAACATGAACAGCAGATTTTTTTTGTCATGTATAAGATGCCATCACTTCCTTTTATATCATTAACTTACAAAAACTCTATTGTCTTGTTTTGACCGCTGTAATAAAAATAAAGTTGTCAATCATCGTTCATAGTATTTGTGGCTCTAAATGTAAGTGATGGTCCTTTGTCGGGGGGTCATGTTTGTCACTGGGATGCTGTTTGGCCGCAAGCAGTGAGCTTTAGAGGGCACTGTTTGTGCTGGTTATAAGCAGGAGAATGTGGAGATGAGAGGCTGGAACTTTGAAGCCCTATCAGCACATCTACTTGCATGCGTCCATATGCCCTCTCTGATGAGCTGTTACGATGAATTGACAATAGACCAGACTTCCAGTAAGGCTATTTCATGTATCTGCTACTTATATGATACTGAGTGCATCTATTGTAGTTTTTGTGTTCTAGTAAATGTAACACAGGACAGGTGTTTGTGGAAAACACCCTGTCAATTAGTTTTATCTCCCTTTAGATAAATGATTACTTAATATACTTACAAATTCACACTGCTTGTCAATATTGATGAGCAGGCATGTGATTCCTGGGTACTTTGGTTGTGTGTGATCTATCAGTCCTCATACAGTCGTAGGTGAACTCGGGGAGCTGCTTTGTTAATGGGAAGTGTAGCCCAAAGATAACAATCTCATTATTTCTTGGGTGTCAAGCTCAGTCTACAGTCTACCTCAGCAGATGTACAAGAAGGAGGTACTGAAAGTGAGCTTAATAGGTTTTAAAAACCTCCTCAGTAAGCCGGCAATGATCTGAACAATGCGGCCATAGTGAAACTCGGAATGTGCTATAGCTTTGCTAAAAGTGCCTCTCAGGTTGACAAACTTTGCACTCTCTGCTAGGGCTTTGCGAATTGATGTGTCACTCTGCTGCCCAGCAGCAGGCCTGAGCTCTGGATGAGTTTGGGGTCTTTAAGACGCCTCACATTTTCTTAGTGAGAGGATCCATGTCATTCAGCCAGGAGCTCCGAGGTGAGAATGCTCCGTCCTGAATGAGTCGCTAATTAATCCATTTAATCTTCTGCTGAGAAGTTTGCAGTTTTTATTCAGAGGACCTTTGTTTCTCTGTGGATGGCATTCATCAACTTGCTGCCCCCTTTGGTTGAGGCTTGATCTTCATTGTAGCGCTACCAGCGTTAACTGGATCAGCACACTGCAAACCACAGCCCCAGCTGCGAATTAGCCACATGCGGCTCTGTATATTTAGCTGCTGGTTAGCATCGGCACTGCAACTTCCTTTTTCGTCTTTGCATTGGACTGTCATTCTGCTGTAAAGATGACAGGCTTTGGTACCCCAAACAGCAGGAGACTTTTGTCTGGCCTGAAAAGTGCTTGGGATGAAGTCAAATACTGCAGCTATTTATTGGGATTTTACAGATGTCCACAGCAAGGACGTCAGCTAACATAATACTCCTGCTCTGAGCTTCTGCTCTTAAATTTTTTTTTTTACTTCTTTCTCGCGCCTCAATGATCACGTTTTTGAAATACCTCTGTCCTATTTAAACCAGACGGCATATGCTTATTAGACTTAAAATACCCACACGATTCATGCTACGGATACACAGCACTTTTCTGCACCAGACATTCAAGATCAAAGGAAGCCTTATGGAAAATAGCGAGCTGTGAACAGGCAGAACAGTCAGACAGGAATCAACCAGAATGTTCACTCAAAATAACATTCATGTAGGACTGATTTTTTTTGTCTGTTGTGGATTTCATTGATTATTAATATTGTCTGACTTGAGGACCTGCTATGAATTAGCACAATGTTGTTACCTAGGAGTCCATATGAAACCCGTCTGAACTACATCAGTTCTGCCCCCACTCCCCGAGAGCATCGTCGACTCTGAGAAATGGTGAAAAATAATGAAAGTGCCTGTGTGTCACCGGCGAATTCATAGAAATCAGTCTGTGTTTGTGTCATAGTGGTTTGCCTGTTTTCATTTGCCATGGAGGGACATTCCTGAGCATTTTAGGTTACCACCACTGAGTCCCACTCAGGTACAGGAACTGTGTCCAAAATGACCTGGCGTTTAATGCCAAAAAAAAAATCATCTTCAACCACGACTGGCCCTTGAAGTGGATGGAGCTGGAATAGATGTCCCAGTCATGTTCAGTTGTCATTAGGTGACTATAGTTTTATGAAGAAACTGACAGCTTATAAATCCTGAGCCTCTGCATGTGAAATGTTATGGGAGACACTGTAGTATAGATCAAGGCATGCTGTTGCTGGTGAGGCGCCGCCCAGTCCATGCTGCTGCCGGAGAGGCTCCGCCCAGTCCATGCTGCTGCCAGAGAGGCTCCGCCCAGTCCATGCTGCTGCCAGAGAGGCTCCGCCCAGTCCAGTGAAAGTCCAGCAAAATGGGTGAACTTGTGTAAATTTTGGTTTAATTGGAAATATTTGATAACCGGGATTTGCAGTGCTGTCTTTGGCTCATTGTAGCTGTTGTACATTCATAGTGGAAGTAATATTCTGAATATTTAATTATTATTTTTTTTATAATTCAAACTTTTATTAACTTTAACACGGTTGATACATGACAAGTAAGCATCAAGTGAGACATTACACCAGCCACACAACAAATATTAATAAAATGGCTAGAAAATAAACCAAAAAGTGCAAAAATGTGCCTGTTCCTTTCTGGCATTTCCAACATGAATTATTACTTAGTAAAGCCCATCCTGTATAATCTAGTGGGTGCCCAATAATACCTGTGTATTGTTTCATACTGGGTGAGTTTACTTTTGGGTTCTCTGAAGTATTTGGCTCAGCTGGAGAGAATGTTCAACCACTCCTTTCCTTGTAGTATACGTCCCAGGTCTTCTTGCCATAAAGTTTTCAGATTGCTACACCTAACACTGATTAGTCTGTTAGTCAGTCTATAAATGATCGAAGCACGAAGGCAATCCACCGGCTGTTTGAAGAAGTCTGTGATGTGGTTTCCAGCTATATGCTAAATCCTATCGGTAATGCAGTTCCTGATTTGGAGATACGTCCAAAAGTGCTCTCCCTCCCTACCTTGTCAGAGTATGACATGAGGACACCCTCCCTTCACAGACTTCCAGTATGGCACAACCCGTTACACTTTACTTTAGATTTTAATGCAATGTTCCACCTATTGATAGCTTTAGGAAGGCATCACCAGTTCTTCTCATGTATCTGTCTGTTTTTGTCATTTGGTGTATCGTGCTGTTTTCCTTTTTTTAGTAGCTTTTGTAGAAATACCATTTATAGTAAAAGGCATTTGGTGGCATTTGTTTGTGGTCATAGATATTAAGTATTCAGTACTGCCACCTAGTGCTTGTGATTGCATCTTGGAGCAGGCTGTTATCTCCTCTGCCTCACACTTAGCTGCTCTTTGTGCTCACGCACATACAGTTATGGAGAATCAGAAATTGCTCATATGCATATATTCACCGGAAATGTGTAACTTAGAACACAGAGTATTTAAAAATGAAGTTTATTTTGGCATAATATCTTAGATTTTATATGTACATTTTATGATTGTATATGTAAAGTGTATATAGAAACAAAGTCATAAGTTTACAGAAGTTCTCAAAATCTCCTTATCTGCCCAGCTGGCTGTTTAAACAGCCATAACAGGGATCAGTCGGGGCAGCTGTAGAGCCAGTGCTAGTGATCACTCTCCATGGCGACAACTTTAAAAAACTCCTGGGTTGCTTTTGCAGTATGTTTTGGATCATTGTCCATCTGTACTGTGAAACGCCATCCAATCAACTTTGCTGCATTTGGCTGAATCTGAGCAGAAAGTATATCCCTATACACTTCAGAATTCATCCGGCTGC
>JABFEA020000001.1:7642311-7654359 GCA_019775915.2 Cyphomyrus plagiostoma | reverse complement strand
CTTCCGGGATAGGCTCCGGACCCCCCGCGACCCAATAGGATAAGCGGTTTGGATAATGGATGGATGGATGGATGGATAGTGGTCCTAAAATTGAACCCTATGGTACCCCACTATGAACGTAGGCCCACTGTGACATTGTCCCTCTAATAACTACTCGCTGTTTCCATCATTCAGTGCATTCCTACAATAATTTCAACCAATCTCTTTTATTTCCATAAATGATTATAGCAACTCTTTCACTTTTAATGGTTTTATTACAATGCAAATATTGAAGTTACAAAATGAGTAGGTCTAAAGTTTACATACACCCCAACCTCATATTGTCTAATACATTGTTGCACTGCCATTAGCTTTTAGAACTGCAGTCAGTCTAGCAGGATAACCATCAGTTAGATTCTTTCAATACTCAGATGGGATTCTTACCCATTTCTCTTGACAGAACTTCATTCAAATTGGTGGGTTTCCTTTTGTGGACTTTTTTCATTCCACAAATTCTCTATAGGATTTAAATCCGGTCTTTGAGCCGGCCATTCCAAAACATTGATTTTAGTCTGCTGAAGCCATCCTGTGACCAACTTCGATGTATGCTTTGGGTCATTGTCTTGTTGAAATGGTGCCATATATCTTACATAGTGATCCTGAACCACTAGCAGCAATACAGTCCCATAGCATGATGATACCATGATTATGCTTCACAGTGGGCATTATGTTCTTAGAGTCCTTAACCCATTACAATATAGAACCCTCTGGACAGGGGACATTGAGAAACTGATTCCTGAATCCTTCAATTCTTGGCATACTTGTTTCTTTGTCATCTTGGGATTGAAGCGGACCTTTCGAACCAAAGCCCTCTCATTGGTTGGCATCAATTTTGACTTCCAGCCTGATCTTTTTGATCATTTGATATCTCTGTACGGTTGTCTGGGCGGATGACCTAGGTACTGCTAGTTGCCTGGCTATGTTATTGTTGTTCTTAGGTCTTCAGAGTGTTCTTTTCCTTTTTACACAGCATTTATACAGCCCTATGTGCACCACCTGAACTTTACAAATTAATTACAATCAAGAATAAGTAGGACACACATAAAAGCCATTTATGGATAATCCATGCTGTTGCAAACACAGAAACGCACCAGATCACCCTGGTGTGTGTAAACCTTTGACCAAGTAATTTTGTAGCTTCATTAACAGAACTGTGAATAAAACCATTAAAAATGAAAGAGCTGTTGAAATTATTAAAGGAATGCATTGAATGTCGGATATTAAACAGTAAATGATATATAAATGGAAGTTGAATGTATTTCACTTAAGTGTATGTAAACTTTTGGGCATGACCATATGTTATGGCAGGGCATGGTAGGAAGAAGAGACAATCCGTGTATCAGCTCCATCTAAGCAAGGTTTATTAACCAAAACAATACACAAAAAGGCAAACCAGAAAATAAAAGGGACCACAAGGGATCCAAACAAAACAGAAATTAAGGCAGGGAGCAACACTGGGAACATATTAAAGATAGGGGAGTACCCAGGAAAACTACAAGAAATGAACAGGGAAACTACACCACAGGGAATCAGCACAAAAACAGTGGATAACGACCATACGGGGATTCAGCCACAATGAACCAAGAAGGAACAGAACAAAAGCAGGCACTTATAAATACACAGCTTACAGGACTTGACGCTGGACACATGAAAACCATAGCTCAATTAACCTATCCAGGGTACTGCTAGGGCGACCAAGACAGAGAAGACAAAACCCAAACAAAAGCACAGAGCAGGACAAGGAAACCACTAATGAATGCCAGGGAAAAAGGAAGACAGAACCAGGACATCGAACAAGATGGGAACAAGGATAGATAGGGTGAACGTTTGGAGCCGGGAAAGGACCACGAGATAAGGGAACACAGCAGGGGACAGACCTTCGAAACCAGGGACAAATTAATTAGGGACAGGACACGGAACATGAGGAGCAGAAACAGGGACACAAGATGGGGACCTAGACAGAGTAAGGGAACCAAAATGAAAGGCACCTGTGACAGTTGCGACATGGGACAGTGAGGGATTTCCCTAGTTCATTTGTAGTTATTTAATTATGTTTATTTAGTTAATTAATTTATAGATTTCATATTTCTTATTTTTCTATTTCTTTCTCTCCTTGCTACTCACTCACCGTGTTCTTTGTCTATCTCATACAACTTACTTTCACCAAGGCCATCTGAACCCCTGGCTCCAGGAGTCTGTACGAAGACCATATATAAAGGGCTTGCTTCCCTCTGTGGAGGCAGAGACAGACACAGACAGACAATGTGAAACATTTTTCTGTAACATCTTCATTTTGTTTTAATAAACTGCTTAAGATTAAGGAACCTGCCTCATCATTCAACTATTTCATTGAAGAAATCTATCACTTAGCATCACAAACAAGATCAGTGAGAGACAAAGCCGAGAGACTAATTAATGGCGGATGACTGAAGACAACAATTAAGCGCGCAAATCAATGGAGGTAAGATCGTCCTCCAGTGTTTGACTGAAGGTTGAAAATAGCCTCTCTCCTCCTCGAACATGATGAAGATGAAGAAGAAGTAAATATAACTGTGAGATATCATAGAAACAGCATTTTTTATCAAGAGTTTTTCCGTTTCCGTTTCCAAAAACAGAAAAACCAAACAGTGCTTTCGCCATTTACTGTTCGAGAAAAAACATTGAGATTAAGATTACAGCTCATAATCTGCGGCTGTTCCATCAAACATGGCTTTATCTAGGAAATTTGGCAGTAGAATTGATGTTTCTGGAAGGCCAACTGATGTGGAGTATATGATGAAAAATCTCAGTGAATATCTGGACACAGTTTGGTGTTTGAAGTGGTGGCATACGTGAGAAGTATGCTATCAATACAGATTCAGGTGGCATTTGGTCTTTGGATGACATGTGAAGAGCATGGGAAAAAGCACAGCTCATCAGAGATGGGTAAAAAATGGTTGCAGTGGACACTTGTTGTGCTGGTAAAAGATTTGTCGTTGGAAAGACGTGACTGCAAAAACTAATGCTGGCCGAGAACAGAAAAATTTTTATGAGCAAGTTACCGCTATAACTGATGTTGTCCATGAAAAGAACGAACAGCTGTTTGACAGAGAGTGATAGATGGCAGAAGAGCAAGCTACGTGTGCAAGAGCTGATGTTGCATTTGTGAGGGCAGAAGAAGAGAGAGATGCTTTATTGAGGGAGTTAGCAAGGGAGTCGAGATGAATAAAAATCATATTGCTTTGTACAAGTCAGCTGCAAATGGCTTCGAATGCATGAAATGCTGAGCAACCCCAGGGGGGTGGAGCAACCACATGGGTGACTCCACGTATTTCTCCTCCAACACCAGCCCTGCCTGCCACTGCTCTTCCACCTGTCTCTCCTGCACCCCCTCCTCCACAAGTGCCTATGCCAGCAGAGTGGCTGTATCCTGCTGAAGGTCAGAAGAAGGATCGGAAAGAACAGTGGCTCACACTGGCAGAAGAATTAAAGGTCACAATGAAAAAATAAGTAAAAAGATGAGTGCTCCCCTAGTGGTGACTCTGAGTACCACATCAGTGACTCATCCCAGTGCAGCACCACCAGTGGTGTCTTCAAGCACTGCATCTCAAGTAATGGTTCATACATCTGCAAATGATGAGACATCAGAAGAAGAAGCCTGACACGTTCGCCTGGCTCCTCTAAGAACAAAAAGAGTCAAGCCAAGAAAAGAAGAGGATGGAACATACACCTTGTGTATACTCATGAAGTGGCAGACCTGGAGAAAATACATAAATGTTCCAAAGAGCTCCCACATCCAAAAAAGCAAGGGCTAAAGACATGGCTGCGTTCCTTCCTGGGACTGTGCAACTACAACAGGACATGAACAGACTCCTACACCAAAATAGTTCAACCACTCAATGATCTACTGAAAGGCAGGAAAGAATCCAAAGATGAATGAACTTCAGTTGAAGGCTTTCCAAGAGCTGAAAGACGCACCGTGCAAAGCTCCAAACCTGTGAATTCTAGACACGTGCCAGCCTTTCATCTTGAATGTTCATGAGAAGAGTGGCTTCATGAGAGTTCTAATACAAGATCATGGTGGTATGCATCAACCAGTAGGCTACTATTCGGCAAAATCGGACAACCTGGCACTTGGATGGGGGCCTTGGAGTGTGGAGTGTGCTGTCCACACTCTCCTGACACTGCAACAGAACATCACAAGTCACAGCAGCCCGATGGGCTAAGTCTTTGAAACACCAAATATTGTTATTGAAAAGGCTAGTTCAAACAACCCTGCCATCCTGTTGCCAAAGTGCATGGAAGAGATCGATCATGACTGTGTGGAAATAGTAACTGCCATGGAAGAAGCTTCCGACACTCAAGAAAAGCCATTGCATAATCCCAACTTGGTGTTGTATACCGACAGGTCCTCAATGGTCGAGGGGGGTGTGAGATGTGCTGGATGGGCAGTAATGACAGACAGGTAATTGTCAGTGGCAGGATGCCTAAAGGCACATTGGCACAACAAGCTGAGTTAAAAGCACTAATTGAAGCATGCAAAAATGCAGAAAAACATTCAGCCAATGTGTACACAAATTCCAGATGCGTATTTGGAGTTATCCATGATTTTGGACTCCTGTGGAGACAAAATGGTTTCCTAATGGCAGCTGGGAGACCAGTGAAAAATGTACAATTAGTTGAAGAATTACTGGATGCTATCCAACTTCCTGCTGAGCTAGTAGTCCTGAAATGCAAAATTCACACCAAAACTGATACAGTGGAAAGTCAAGGAAATGCGCTTGCAGATGACGCTGCTAAAAGAGCTGCAAGAGATGGTGACACAAAAAGTGACACAGACTTATGTGAAATGTAAACAGCTAAGAACAGTGACCAAACATCTTGATGACATCAAGGATATGCAGAGCAACAGTCCTGCTGATGAAAAATGGTCATGGATGGAAAGAGGTGTGAAACTTCACACAGATGATGTATGGAAAAATGCAGACAGACCCAGAACAGTGGCCCGTCATTGCTACTTCCATACCTAGTGCACCAAATTCATTCAATGGGTCACCTTAGTTTGTAGAAAATGGTGCATCGATTTAGTCAACACTTGTGGAACCTACAGTTTCGATCACAAGCACAGCAGGTGGTGTGACAGTGTCTGACTTGTCAGAAGAATAATGCAGGTCCAGGAACGCCAACACCGGCTCTAGTGGCACCTGCTTCACCTGGCCCCTTTCTCCATCTCCAAGTGGACTACATCACTCTGCCAAAAGTCACGGTTATTCAGATGTACTTGTCATTGTAGACAAATTCTCAAGGTGGGTGGAAGCAGTTCCTTGCCAAAAATCCATAGCCACACACACCGCAAAGACACTGGGGCCTACCATGTCAGATTGACTTAGACCAAGGAACACATTTCACTGGAGCAGTCTGTCAAGAGATCTGCCAACTCATGGGCATTGAAGGGTCATTCCACTGCCCTCATCACCCACAGTCATTGGGACAAGTGGAGAGGATGAACAGAGTCACCAAAAACTGGCTGACAAACAAATATCATCAGGAAGGAATGCCATGGCCTTAGGCACTGCCAATCGTTCTCTGCAGCATCAGAGGGACAACCAAAAAAAGCTGACGTTGACCTTGCTAGTGATAGCCTGGTTGATTATTGCATTAAGCTCACCAATGCTGTTCAGTCTGCCTTTCAACAGGTTTCCGACGCGTGGGAAGATCCCATCGACGGAGGTCACACTCTGGTACCTGGTGAGTGGGTACTGATCAAGAAACCCTGGAAAGAACCCCTTGGGGCTAAGTGAGAGGGCCCATATCAGGTACCGTTAACAACAAGCGCAGCAGTTAAAGTGTGTGGTAAATGCAGATGGATTCATGCTAGCCGCTGCAAAACAGTAGACTGTTCCTGAGATCTAACGCGCTAAGCTGATGTACTAGTAACCTCTCCCTTAGTGGCCTACGCTACTGGGCGACAAAGTCACAGACTTTAAGAAGCCAGAAGACCAACAACATACACACACAAACACATATTGTGGATTGTCAAGGTTTTTATTTACTTTCCTGGTACTATATGGTGCAAATGTGTTTATGGAACCACAATTGCCAATTAACTGTGATTGATTAATGGATATGGGTTTATTTTTTGTTTTACTTTGCTACGTTTATGCAAGGTTCATCACTGGGTTTGTAGAACCTAGTGTAGATTCAAGGCTTTATGCTGAGTTTTTACAGTTATATCTGGATTGATCATTTACTTGTTGTGATTAATTACTCATGATGATTCAATGTTTTTTTTTCCATAGAATCATAGGGGGGATTTAAGCAGTTAATGTGTAGATATTTAATTATGTTCATTTAGTTCATTAATTTATAGCTTTCATATTTCTTATTTTTATATTTCTTTTTGTCCTTGGGACTGGATAGGTGTGAGCATGGGGCTGAAGTGGGAGTCCACAGAGTGAGACCTAAGGCAAGGCCCAGAGGATCCCATCCAGGTGAACAATATCTGGATCAGATCAACTTGGCCTGGCAAGAGTTGGGGAGTCTGGTTTTGGCCTGGAGGTACTCATTCTCATTTTTCGTTTCTACCTCCCCGTGTCAGGAGTGGGTAATTTGCACACCTGCTTGGATGTGATAACCGTTTCTCAGGCTCCTTCTCTGGAATCGAACCCTGATTTCCCGTAACCCGTGTTCACCATGATAGGCACTTATAGTACCATTGAAAGTTAATAGGGCAGACATTCGAATGAGATATTGCCACTGCCAAGGTACGTGATCGTCCCAGAGTTATCTAGAGTCACTAAAGTGGGTGTGGGCACCGCCGGATGGTTATTGGTCTGATAAATGCATGCATCCCTGGAGGGTCAGCACTCGTTTGCATGTATTAGCTCTAGAATTGCCACAATTATCCAAGTAATGGTTGGAGCAATCAAAGGAACCATGACAGATTTAATGAGCCATTTGCAGTTTCACTGTACCGGCCATCCATACTTAGACATGTATGGCTTAATCTTTAAGACAAGCATATGCTACTGGCAGGATCACCCAGGTAGCCAGAACCATCCATGCTAGAGTCACCTTGACTCCTCAGCACAGAGTGCCACCTGCTGCCCCCCCCGGGCTTCCTCTTTGTCAACAGCAGGCCGGGCTTCCTCTTTGTCGACATTCTACCTCCTTCCTTCTCTACTTCTCTATCTCTCTCTGTCGCAACACCAGGGACCAGAGAAAAAAGCATCTCGGGCAGGTGTGGGGACCGGTGGGACTGAGGGACAATAAGAGTCATATCCAGGTTGCAGAGAAAAGGAGGCAACTGCAGGCATTGGCTATTTCCCTTCCCGCCTCGCAGGTTGAGGACGCGGATCCTCAACAGAGGGACCCCCACCCTGGGGACACCACCCTCACCTAAGCCTGTGGCTGCATACCGCTGAGGTTTTTTTTTCCAGACGCCTCGGCCACGCTGTGGCATGCTTCCATCGGCCTCTGTCTCGCGGCACGGAGAGAGGGCGTCTCAGGTGGACAACGCTCAACCTGGAGCAATCTATGGAGGGAGGAACCTCCTTGCCTACGCATCAGGAGCAAGGGCCTCCCTCCACCGATCGCCCCCTTTTTTTTTTCTTTCTCCCGCCGGTCGTGGAGGGTGCCATGCACCCTTCTCTTCCAACTGAGAAAGTCTTGGATGGTTAAATGACTTTCAATAGAACGCAGCATTGGGGCTTCTCTGCTACGTATGACACCCTGACCCAAAATCAGGTTGTCTGCGAGTGATTTAGAACCTGGCTCCCGCGAGCATGAGTTTCGTGGCCGGGAGAGAGGCGGCCTTCGTCCTGTTTCACTCCAGTCCTGTCACAAATGGCTTTCTGCACCGGCCGGCTGACTATCATGGCCCAACCGAAGACCCATGGCACTAATGTATCGTTGTGTTTAGAGGGTTTCTGACTTAGACGCATTCAGTCATAAGCCCACAGATGATAGCGTGACACCATTGGCTCCTCAGCCAAGCACATGCACCAAATGTCTGAAGCTGTGGTTCCTCACGTACTGAGCAGGATTACTATTGCAACGACACATCATCAGTAGGGTAAAACTAACCTGTCTCACAACAGTCTAAACCCAGTGTTATAAGGCGGTGGGCGCCCGGAGCACCGACAAAAGCACAAGGAGCCAGGAAGCGGGGAACACGGGGTTTAATCCAGGTGAAGGCAGGCAGAAACAAACAAACCATGCGCATAACGTCAATGACCAGACTGGGGAAACGAACGGAAATGCGGATTAAATACAATGAACTAATGAGAACAATCAAGGACAGCTGGTAAACACCCGGAATCCACACTGGGTTAACGAGGGGGCGTGGCACACGGGAGGAGTGGACGATCAGGGCATGACAGTACCCCCCCCCAAAGGTGCACACAGCCGCCCCGGAGCCGGAGGACCCGCAGGCAGCCACCGAGCCACGGCCAGGGGCCACACGGGCGAGCCAGGGGGCAGGGCGGGTGGGACTCGGACCCGTTGTCTGTGTCCCATGCCTTTGCGGGACACAGAGAGGTGGGGACCTCGTTGGACTCCCCTCTGGGGCCCCGGTGGTGGTGGTGCTGGATGGCCACCGGGGTCAGGGGGACCCAGCAAGTAGAGCCCCGAGGGGTTCCACTCGAGCTTCTCCTCTAAGTCCACCATAGGAGGAGGAGCTAGGATGGCACAGTCCGGGATGTCCTCGAGGACAGGAGTCACAGGGGCAGGAGTCACGGGGGCAAGAGTCACGGGGGCAAGGGTCATGGGAGTCACTGGGGCAAGAGTCACAGGGGTGGCCTCAGGCAGGGCCGTGGGCGTGGCGGCCTCAGGTGATGCGGCTGCAGGCGGAGGCGTGGGCGTGGCGGCTTTGGGGAGGTGGGCGTTGGCGACTCTGGAGAGGCAGCCGCGGGCGCTGGCGGCTCTGGGGAGGCGGGCGCTGGTGGTACCGCCAACTCTCGGCCAGCAGGGGGCGCTGTCAGGACAGGCTCAGGCAGGACAGGCACCGCCCCTTTAAGGGCTTTGGGGGCCCGCGGGATAGCGTCTCTGATCGGGCTGATCCATTTACCGCTGATTACCATCGCTTACCGGCGATTCGCTCTGGCCGGTAAAGGTACGCCACAAGGCTTGTCCTTCACGGGGAGCTCTCGTGTCCACCGCCCGTCTCCCAAGCGGGGACCAGAGAGCAGGCACCCAAGGCGATCATAGAATTATCTGCCGGCAGCTTCTGGGTTTACTTTCGCCTCTTCTTGCCAGAGGCATCGGGTCGCGGAGTCTGGGGCACTTCGGTGAGCGGAGGCAGGAGTCCACCTGGAGTGGCGCCGTCGGCGGCCACCTGCCTCATATTCGCCTCCGCGACCCTGCGTATAAGCTGCCGCAGCAAGTCGCGCACCTCGTATTTTGCCCGTAACCCACTATGTGTTGAAGAGCTCCATTGCCAACCAACTCCTTCACGCCCATCCAGTTTATTCGATCTGGGCCTGAGGCTGAGGCGTGATTCATAGCCTTCAGGTTATCCCAGATCTCTGCCATCGTGATCAGGCTATGGAACACACTGTTATCAGCCTGTCTACCTGGAACGAACGCGCCCAAGCCACTATACTGTGTACAGGATTCCCACTCCTCTCGGTACACCTCAAGTACCTCCGACAGTGGGATCCGGCATCTAGATCTCTCAGCCATCGAGAATTAGAGCTGCCAACCTAGCCTTGTCCTTAGAAAACAGGCACTGATATTTCCCGTACCTCGCTCTGTTGGTCGCTCGCCTCCTCATCCACGGATAATAAGCTAAGGTTCCACATTCCGGGTTTCTCTTCCCCCTTACACAGAGTGTCCATCTGTCACTTTGGCTGCCTGCTGAGGACAGTACCCATGCAGTCACTTCCTCAACTTTCTCATCAGCAGGCGTCTTGCCGTCCAACCACTCCTTCAGGATCGCTAGTAGCGTTCCTTCCTCCTGAGCTCCTACGCAAAGTCCAGCAGCCATGTGCTTTAGGGTGGCTGCCGCCTCAGATGGTATCAAGGATATTTCAGGCACAGTGTTCAGAAAGGCAAGAGGATCCGCGTCCTCAACCTGCGAGGCGGGAAGGGAAATAGCCGACGCCCGCAGTTGCCTCCTTTTCTCTGCAACCTGGATATGACTCTTGTTGCCGAGCTCCTCGGCAATACGCTTGTTGATGTTTCTCTGTCCAGCATGGATAGCCTCAAGCTGAGAGAGTCTCTCGATTTCCTGCTGGGACCAGATCTGGAGCTTTCTGCCCTTTGTCTTGCTCGGTTGTGACACTGCCACAATCCGTTCTTCATTGCGTTCTGTGGGGTGCAGGTGTCTCTTGTGTTGTGTCAGACCGCTGATGGTTCCGAAGACCTTACCACACAGGTCGCACCCATGATCCCCACCCGGTGGGACCTGGGAGGCTATCCCTTTGCATTTTGGGGAATGACTCAATATTGACCTAGGGTTCTGGTCCGATCTGTCACACATTTTGCAATGAAAAAACAAAGAAACTTCTCTATTACATTTCACAAAGTGTTCCTGTGCTTTAACTGGGCCTCCTAGCACCTCCCCACATACTTCGCAACAAATCCTGGCGTTCGGGAGGCTGATCATCACAACTTGGCCCTCCCCGGTGTTCGCACTCTCAAGCACCGGCTCTACTAGGAGAGAGTGCTCTAGAGCGTAGCTGTCGCCTTCCAGCTCCGAGATAAGGGCATCATCCGCTGGATCCTTGTCGTTCAACAAGTCCTCTTCAGACTCACCAAGTTGTAGCCAGTCCAAGTAGGACTCGTCACCATCAATTCCAGTTTCAGCCATCCCCAGTTTCTTGAAGGAACTGTTCCTCAAAAATAAGATTGGTTCGTCATGTCCAGTCAGTGTGGATTCCGATGTCTCGGATGAGGCATCATTATGCTCTGTCTGTGTTCCCACAGACACAAACCACACTCTTGCCATATCGTTTTGAGGTCTAATCATAATGGGCGAAGATTAGACCTCGGGAGGTCCGCCCATAGCACATTGTTTAGCCGGGCCCCATGCCATCCGGCATGCGTTTTCTGAATTTTTTTTCATTTTTTGTTTGGTCTTTAAGGACCCCATAGTGTCAGACCACCACCACGGTAGGAGCTAGAGTTGAGCTGGATACTCAGCTGAAATGAGTATCTGGTACGGATAAAGCACTTTTGACGAGTACGAGTATCATACGAGTAATACGAGTCAATATTTGTGCTTGGATTGAATAAAAATTCTCATTGGGTAGCTGACTGTGTCTGCGTTCTGTGATAGACTAGTCACAGCGCCCCTCCCCTACACACATACAGATTTATTGTGTTGCTGTGTCCCGTTCTGCTCACTCACACACAGAACACTGAGAAGAGAACAGCATGCTCTCACTCTCTCTCCCTCAGTCACTCAGGTTCGCGTGTTTTTTCCATTAAAGTTTAGGGTTTCTTCGGCTTCAGGTTTATTTTTTACTTTGGTTTGTAGTATTTACTTATTAACCAGTAGAGTTTTGGTAAATGTGGGGTTTGTTCAGACGTGGTGCTTGGTAGAATGCGACTCGCGTCTCTGCCTGTCGGAGATTTTTTTTTTCTTTTTTAAACCGTCAGCTGGCTCTAACCAGTTTTTTGACTTCACGCACTGAGTGACACTTTCTTGCTGTATTTTATATAAATAAAATAAAGGTAGTTGTGGTATAAATAATATTACAAATTAAGCTACACACACAAACACACACACTCCCCCCCCTCTCTCTATCTTTCTATCTCTTACTCACACACACTCACACATACCTGGTGTGAAAATAAAAAAAAGAAAAAAGAACCAAAAAAAAAGAAATCACACTGATCATAAAAAATTAAAAGTTAAAAAAAGAAAGTTATGTTGAGATGAAAACTCATTACATGATTTTACTTCATAATTGCAACCGCATGTGTTGTATTCATTGTTGCAAAACTGTTCTGTATATTCAATTCAATTCAATTCAGTTTATTTTTATATAGCGCCCTTCACAACAGAGTTGTCCCAGGGCGCTTTAC
>JABFEA020000001.1:7622835-7638811 GCA_019775915.2 Cyphomyrus plagiostoma | reverse complement strand
TTGCTTCCGGGATAGGCTCCGGACCCCCCGCGACCCAGTAGGATAAGCGGTTTAGAAAATGGATGGATGGATGGAAGATGCCCATGGCTCCAACACACATACCTGGATGAGAGAACCAAACCCCCAAGACTGAATGGAAATGGTGCAAGTCCAGGACTAAAAGCCACCATCTTTCCTTTCTGATTTATACCTTATAACTTTATTCTAAATTATTAAATCTCTTGATTTATCCTTTCCAATCCACCATCTTCTCACTCTTTGCAGTAGCTCATTTTGCAGATAACCATTCTGTGGAAGATCACTCTCAGGTATCTGTTCTGCTACTCTTCTGGTCTCTACTGTCTGACTCTAACGTAACAACCCTGCCTGACCACCTGTCCTCCTGACCCAGTGCCCACCCCCACCTCCTAGCTACCCCCCATACTATTGGCCCCAGTCTTCTTCCTGTTTCCTCGCGAACACAAACCAACATGTTTCAACTTTCCTCCAAATCTGTCTCCTCCAGATCTGACAAATTTCCTCCCTCCTGTTTCGTACTGAACATTGGAATCTGCTATTACTTAACGGCTTTCCCTGAATTATCTCCTAAATCAGCGCTATTTAGGTTTGAAACCTAGTTATTGCACTGTAACGGTACTAATTCCTCTAAAGCGCACCATTGTGAAAAGGGTTGCATTCATGCTTAATGATGCCGTCTGCCATATTTGAGACTGTGAAGAGTCGGGATCTGCAGGCACAGGCTGAGCTTGTACCGTGTCCCTTTGACAGGTGCCACTAAGTGTCCTTCCAAAGCTTTTCTTTGTTTATCCCAAAGCCTAGACAAAGTCATCCTGCAGCAGCTAAGTGCTGGGTTCTTTTCTTTTTTCACTCAACACAACGTCTCTTGCTTATGTCGAATAATTGTCGCTACTCATATAACCTCTAGGCCGACGGCACTCATGGCCCTGCAACTAAACCTGCCCAAGGTGGTAACTCATCCCGTCCCTGCTTGTGCCGTGTCCCATTGTGAACTCATTATCACCATTAACAGCATAATGGTGTCATTATGTAAAAACCGAGAGGTACCTTGACATTGAGGCCATGGGAAACTTGACCTCTCCCAGCTCACAGTATATGTAAGCAGATCCTGCCTTTCTCCTGTATAACCTCTGTCACACTCTTCACCCCACCCTACACTATGATAATCTTTTGCCTGGACTGTAGTCGGTGCCACGTCTCTGGACTTCCTGCATTTGGCAAAAGGCCATTTCAGTTCATTCAGAAAGGCCATTTCAGTTCATCCCTTAGCATTTGCAGGTCCCCTTCCTCTCTGGCTTCTTCTCAGAGCCTGGATGAACCTGAAGCCCCGATGTTGGCTTTCCCGACTGCCAGAGGCACGGCTCTGTCCTCCCTCAGTCCCTGATCAAACCACAGGCTGCATCAAAATCCAAGCTGCTTGCATCTTCGCTTCATCCGTTTGCCCAGGAACTGGGTGATCAGGAGTACCAAGCACATGCTTCCATAACTTGTCACCTTAACTTAGTTAAATATGCCTGAAGCATTAAGGTATGCAGTTTATTCCCCAGACGCATTGTGTAGCATTTTGGTCTTCATTATGTTTCTCTAGTATCTTGTTGTGTCCATTCAGTGTGTTTCTGCTGGTACTTTTCGATTCCATGGTTACTTAATGCACAAATACAGCATGAATCGTAAAATCATTGCTATGTGCTGAAAGGTGCCTGAGGGGGATTCTCATCCCAGTTCACAGAATTTTACTATTGGCAAAACTTCCCTCAGTGTCTGTCCCTTCACCCTCCCTATTCATAGTCATGGTGTCCAAACAAGCAATTACAATTTTGAAAAAAACAATGCATGGAAATACATTGTTAACAACTATAGGGCAGACACCTATGAGATTAATTACCTGAAGGATATTTAATGTTTGTATGCAATGTTTTCCTCGAATTGTCAGCACTGGATAGCTCACCCAAATATTATTACTTCATTGCTGGTTGGCTTGGAATGAAATTTGTCGCTAAATTTTAGAGCTGAATGCCCCATAATGCAAGGGCAAAATATCTCTAGTTCTAGCTTTTATGTCACCTCCAAACCTCTTTAGCTGATTTTAATGTGTGAAAAATAAGGTGTTGCAAGCTGGCGTATTATGGATACGTGACATCCCTTTTGCAGCCCTTAAAATAACAGTACAAAATGCAGATATGTGTTCACATGTGTGCCAAACCTGAGTTACTTTGTAGAACTTATAAGACAACACAAGCATTGCCTGAAAATGGTAGCTCTTGTTTAGCTGTCAAAGCATCGGTATATTATCGACATGTTCAGACCAGCTGCAGTGACCGGTGAAGTGCTCTTTATGGTTCGAAGATTATTACCATCAGAGGCAACCAATCAGAGCCTAGATGATTTTTTTTGAAGTACAATTTCTGTTGAGTGTTTTATAAAAAGAAACTAAATTGGTGCATGTAACAATCTTCTGCACTGATTAGATGACATAAACTTAAAGAGGTTTGGTGAGACCGGTCACGTTGACCTTCTGTGATGGGCAGTTTCAGCAACACGTGCATTATTGCACTTGAAGGTAGCACTATTGCGAGTTAAAAATAAAAATAACAATGCCAAACTTTTCTGATGCAGTGCTGGTAGGTCGTTGGATCTGATGTCATCACGTCAATTAGCTCTTTCTAAAAAGACATGTCTCAAGAAATCTTGGCTGCTTGTGTTCCTGACACTCGCCAGGATGTATTTTCATGCTCTTGTTTTGCTTGTGGATGATGTGTCACACAGAGGAGTCGAGTGAGCCAGGCAGGCCATTGACACCAGTCAGCTTACGGGATTTCCTTATCGGCCTGGCAGTACAAACCACAAGGATATCAGGCCTTGTCCATGAACAAGTAGGAGACAAACCTTATCAGCTCACACACCCTGATGGGAGACACCCTCAGATATGCCACCAAAATAACATGAGACACACCCACTGTATCTGTCACTCCTTTTATTTACTCGTCCCAACGCAATCCCTGCAGTTAGTGAACTCAGGAATGATGGCAGTGCTGGGGGCCTGACTGGTAGGATGGTTTGTCACTGGAATGACTGCTGCTCTATCGTTGGTCTTTAGTGGCTCCTGTAGGAGACACGGGCCTGTGTTGTTTCCCATAACGCTACCAAACGAGACATGAAAAACTCGTATGTAAATAACTGGTGGATCAGTCTGGGCCCATTTCCATTCAGACCACTTAGGTTCAGTAAGAACATAATAAAATCACAGGATTTTCTCTGCTTATCTGTGCACTGTGAGTCATTTGCTGACTGTAATGTGAGTGATCACAGGCTGTATTATGAGTGCTTTCTGCATGTCCTGTGAATAATTGCTGGCTGTATTTTGAGTTATTTCTAGATATGCCGACTGTAATTGCAGCCTGTTTGGTGGGTCATTATCGGCTGATCTGTGAGTGATCACCAGCTGTACTCTGGGTGACGGCGTGTTTGTTTCATGGACACATAGGTCGCTAGAGCTGAAACCAGTGAAATATTACAGAATGTACTTGAATACAGGGCCACATTTTTCCGATGAATCCTCCATTGGGACGTGGAGGAATCAATAGCGATACAGCAGAAGCTGCTGTTGCATGTGTTGAATGAGACCTGAGAGTGTGAGCCACTCTTTCTCCAGCCCAGCTCCTTCTGTGTCATACATTCTTCGGAATTAAACCCCGGTGCCGTCGGACTGTCACAATGCATCAGGCTGCAGCAGCTCTCCAGTGAACCCAGGCTTATTTGAAAGGGAAATCTCACTGCGCCCCTGCTGACGATTCATCCTCCAGTGATTCTGGAATTAGGATGCATTAGCGGGGCTATTTGGCAAGAGGAGCTCCAGAATCGCATTGAAGCCTGGAGTGTATGCAGCGCTGTAGTTTTTAAATGCTGCTGGTCATGGATACGGGATCTGGTTTAATAACTGAACCGCGGCTGATCTCTAACCTCCATAATTCAACTTAAATCTTTGTGGCAGGTTGTGGGATGAGGTCTCCAGTGCAGGTTCAATAGAGGCGCAGCGCAGTTCATAAAATCAAAAAGACTTTATTACAGCATTGGTAAAAACCAAAACTAAATGGCCTTTTAAAGACCCCACAGAAAATGATGCTCGGAATCCTTGGGAATCCCTTGAAACGCAACGGAACACAGCAAATTCAAAATATTAATCATCGACCACTGTGACAGCAGCACCTGGCAGGATCGTGCCTCATAATTTTCCTGCTTTATTCTAAATCCTCCCATCGGACACTATTTAAACCCTAATGCAATTAGTCCACACAGAGTCAGCTGTAATTCATTATCTGTGCTGTAACGCGAGAAACCTTCCAGTGAGCCGCCTCTCACTGCTTCTCTCAATGGCCGACTACAGTGGCAAGCAAAGGATCGTGGGAGCATCTTTCACCAGGTTCTGTGAAAAGGATCATGGGAACCTGTGCCGCTCCTTTCTTTCAGTAATTGCTTTTCTCCCCATTGGCGGCTGATGTCCTTTGCAGCTCCACTTCAGCCCTGAATCCTGGCGAGAGAAATGATCCCAGAATCAACACCAGTGTTCGTGTTAATAAGGCTTGGAGAGATTGAGCAGGGCGGCCTGGTAATTGGGTTTTCCACTATCTCAAATCAGTGGACCTTTAATAAGGTCTTGCTCCTGCCCGTTAGAGCGCTGGGGCGTCACGCCAGTGCAGGCCGTTGTCACCGCGCCCCGTAAATGTCATACCACGCGTTAGCATTTCGTGGGACCGCAGGCCTGTCAGTCAAACTTGCTCTTCCTCTCTTCTGTCCGATGGTTCCCATATATCCTTATTTACATCTGTGCTCACACAGGGAGACTGCTGAGTCATGCTCGTCATGATTTTTATGTTACTGCCCTTCTAGTACCTTCTGGTCTCTATGCTTTGCAGGTGTCTGCGGCCAGATGATGCATTTCAATGGTCTCGATCTACAGATCACTGTGTAGGTGCATGTGTGACCTCAGGGGGGGCGAGCAGCTGCTGGCTAGATGTGGCAGCTTAGCTTTAGTTCCCATCCCCTGTGGAAGTGGATGTTTTTTCTCCCCCACTCTCCCAAAGTTAAGATGCAGAGGGATCAATCTCCCCACTATGGAAACGGAAATCAAACACCCTCGTTTGTGTGCACATGCTATCCCTTTCTGGGCACACAGGACTGCAAGGTGGCTGAGGATAGTGGCGTCCAGTGGAGATGACGTCGTCAGAGAACATTACCAAAGCTGGACAGCTTGGATGTGTGTGGTGGTTTATTTTTCCTTGCTGCTGTGCTTTGGGGATTATTTGAGAGTAAGAGAACAGGTCAGGCTGGTCTACAGAAAGCTTCTTCTGTGATTGGCTAATAGGCATCTTTGGCTGAGGTTTGGGTCTTTAGCGAGTTTAGCTGAATGATGATGCAGTGTCTCTCTGCTGCCCCCTGCTGGGAATCAGCTCAACCTTCAGGCGACGGGTGAAGTTCTTTGGTTTATGTTGAAATTTTTCATTATACAGCCTAGAGTGGAGTTGGCACACTGGACAAGCATGATTATTTGGTCGCCCCGTGTGACATGACATCACATGGCCCCTAAACTGACCCTGTCGCCTGTTTGAATAAGAAAACAACATCAGCACAAGGATGGATGGGCAGAGAAAAAGCAATCAAATAAGTTCAATAGGTGTGATATTACCAGCGCATCACTCCTGCAGCAAAGGGTGGTGAGCATTTAAACGGACAGTCCGTCCGACAGGTGTACAGGGGCCCATCACGTTTGCTCTGATCTTTATTGAGCTGCAGATAATTAAAACAGAGGTGGCATCATGTCTGACTCTCGCTGAGATGCGAGTGTGAGCAGCTGTATTCACCAGGAGCAAGTCATCCTGTCCCGTTTTTTATTGTGAGTCTGAAGCATTTTCTAAATGTTAATGCTGAGATTTATGAGGCAGGAAGCATGAGAGATTTTCTCCACCATAGAGGTGTTGTTGAATGAATCACTTCAATGGCATAGGCAGACTGTTAATGGAAGGTCCCCCAACCTAAATCGTTATTTAAGTGTTAACATTTAGTGTGAGAGAGAAGCGGGACCACATAGCCCTGAGTGCTATACCTTCTGATGCTGGGTGGAAAGTGGACCATGAGAACCCAAGGAGAGTCCCTAAGGTGTACCATAGATCCAAGGAGATGTGCAGGGACGTGTCTCCGGCCTCCATGGTGATGCTTCTGGATTAAGTGCTACTATGCTGTTAAATGGATTCTTGTGAAAGGTGTTTAAAATGTTTCTGCAAAATGTCTATTTCTGATCTTTGTGATGCTTCCATTCAGTCTCCTACTTGGCTTTTAAAGTCTGGTTTGTAGGCTGAGTACAGATTACTAACATGGCTGTGGAGTCAGAGTCCCAGCTGGGGATGCGGGCTGGCTTCCTTGCAGAGGGCTCTCTCTGCTCTTCCTGGATGCTGTTCCTCTCTCTTGTATATCTTAGTTCTCTCTCACACGGTGCTCTGATCTGGTGCTTTCCCTGCTTCTCACCAGGGGGAGATGCAGCCCTGCTCAGGTACCCCGGCCTCCAAACAACCGCGTCCCATGTTCCCTTAGCGGTGCCTCTTCATTTGGTATTTGGAATATGTCCATGCTGGAGTCATAGCAATGCTCTAATTATCACCTGGGATCTGAACAGGCTCCCTCGCTTACTGTCTGTTTGTCTGTCTGTGTGCCCCCTCCCCATATGCTCTCATTAAAACCCTTGTATCTGAGTCTGCATGAACCGTTTGCAGGATATTTTTCTTGTTTTCTCACAATTTTATTATGTGAATAACAACTGTTATTTAATGTATACAATTAAAATTATTAGGTGAGGTTCATTATGAAGAAATGAGGTTAAGATGTTATTATACACATCTCCATTTCAAGCTGCCGAATGAGGTATGGTTATAATGATACTGTTATTGTACACATCACCATTGCAAGTTGCAGAAGAAGTTACAGTTATAATGATACTATTATTGTACACATCGTCACCATTTCAAGCTGCAGAATGAGGCATGGTTATTAAGGTACTGTTATTGTACACATCGTCACCATTTCAAGCTGTAGGCCAGGGTTATTCAATTCACGGTCCTCGAGGTCCGAGCCCTGCTGGTTTTCCAGCTTTCCTTTACCTGTCAGTCAGGTGTGAAGCCCCTGACCAATCAGAATCAGTGATTATTAAACAACAACCTGGGAGAACCGAAAACACGGCCTGGATTTGGAATCGAGGTCCAGAGTTGAAGAACCCTGCTGTAGGCAGTGGTCAGAATAGAACATATCATTGAAAAATCAGTTGGTTGTCATTTCTGTGTTTCTTGGCTGCATCAGTCTTTTAAATTTAAATGATAATTGGACAGATTTCAGACTGTGGACTGAAGGGTACCAGCAAACTACACTGTGCGCCCCGGTTACCATAAATGAAATGGGGGTGACATATTCTCTTTAAATGCTGACGCCAGCTGCCTCTTCGCCAAGATCCTCACCTGCAAAAGTTTAGAAAGATGCGAGAGAAAAATGAACAGACTTAAATGGAATGCATGTGGCTTTCATGGGAGAGAAAGAAATGTGGGAGGGGGGGTTGGGGGACACTTCAGCTTATAAAATATAACCGTTTCTCATTATATGATTCCTGGGATGGGTTTAAAGGCGTGATCCCAAGCTGCAACCCAGATTCATTACAAGGGAAGATCGCTGATAAGCCCCCCCTCCAGAAGTCTGCAGCAGAGCAGAGAGTCTCATGAGCGCACTACAGCACTGCCCCCACCTGCCAATAGCTACCTTCAGGTTAACAAATGGGTAACTTTACAGGATCTGCCTTTGGAGGAACATCTCAATAGCATTATGGAGACTAGCACAGCTCGCCGTAACTGTTCTCAAGCACATCGAATGTTTAACCTGACAGAGTCTCAGACAAGTCACCTTGCAGCAGCCATTACTGTAGCCACAAGGGCTCATTTTACAGCTGTTACGTCAATATAGTGATGGACAGGAGCATTCTGCCGGGGCTGGGGCATTGGGGGGTGCAGTAACAGTACCCGCTGGGAGGGGGGGCGGTTAAATAATGGCTGTGTCTCCTGCCCTAGAGGGTGGAAATGAGAAGCACAGAGGGACAATGACTTTATAATGTGCATGATGGTAGAGGCAGGGCAGCCTGCAGGTTGTGTGTAGTGGAATCCCTACCTGAAATGAAAGAGGGCATCCTCTGCTACGTTTATGCACTTAACACATGGCTTGGCTTTCTCCTGTTATCTTATTGCGACCTCAGTGACTGCCAATAGATGACAGGAAGTCATTTTTTAATGTCGCTCATCTAGACAGGCCTTGAAGCCGCCATGGATGGAACTTGTACACGTTCCGGTACCTCTGGCTATAAATATTACTTGTTTACTATGCAAATTACATTTTGGAGAAATGTCAAACGTTTACCTTCTGTGCATCAGAGAAAGTGTCTGCTGCATTTGCGTAAGACCGGAACCCTTCACCGTAATGGTTCCCAAGAGATGAGAATATGACCTTTGCCGTGTTGCATGATGATGTGTGCTTCTCCCAGAATGCTGTGCGGGACACATGCATGTTAAATGGATATGGGCTGGTATGGTGTTTCCTTTATGCGTGTGAGATGGTTTTGTGCCATGATAACAAACACTGATCAATATGTCTTTGAACTGCTTATTCCAAGCAGGGTGACTGGGAGTCCTGTAGCCATTGCCAAGCAGCGCAGGCAAGGAGCAAACTGGAGAACATGCAAAGGCCATGGTGTAGGAGGCATTTGAAGACTAAGTCCTGCGTGTGTGTTGTACCAGTTCTGGTCACCGAACCTCAATGCTGCTCTCATGTGCTTTTTGGTTTCACATGGTTTTCTTTTCCATGTCGGCCTCGGTCTCACCTTGGGCAGCAGAACATGCAGGCTCTTCTTGGTCTGAACCCTGACTGAGGGTCATGGGGCAATGAAACTGAGCTCATTCTACCAGCAGGACACTGACTCTGCAAGCAAGACCATGGGTCTGCTCTCAGCCTAGGAGCTCTGTGTGCATATGTGTGTGTGCTTATGTGTGTGTGCATATGCATGTGTCCATGCATGTGTGTGCGTGCATATGTGTATGTGCAAGTGTCGTGGTATGTTTAACCAATGTGCTCCCCCCCCGAGCCTGCTGTGTACTTTGTCATAGTTGCCATCATGTTAACTGAAGGCCGGGGTTATGTACCTGTTATAAATTATGGGTGTTATGAAATATGTTACAAATTACAGGTCTGCCATCTCACTGAGATGAGGGATTCTGTGCTTTCAGATGAATGATTTCTCCACCTTCCTGTTTGATGAGGTAGAATAATTAAGTAGATTGCGACTGATTACATGTAAGAGGGTGCACCCCTGCCTTGCACCCTGTGCTGCCTGGGGAAGGTCCCCTGCGACCCTCCCCAGGGTAGATGATTATCACCATTGTGTTTGTTTTTAATTTATATTCAGAATTCTATGCCTACTCTGCACACATGAGCATCTACAAGTGAGATGCATGAGACAGAGGGCGTGACACATGGAACTGATGTGTATCCTCTGGTCTGTGTCGCGTGACATGATGTCACATGATATGATGTCACATGCCGTGCCTGCCAAAGTGGCTGAATGTCTCCACAGGGGTGCATGGCTTTCTGAGTGTAATGAAAGGATGTCATTGCCTTGACCAGCAAGGAAAATAATTTAATGTGTCTTTGCCTTGACATTTCAGTTAAAGGTTTCAACCTGACTGTCAACCTGATTTTGCCAGTGAAACCGCAGTGGCTGCCTGGCGAAAAGCAAATGGGGGCAGAGGGCAGCCAATGAGGTGGCGGACGTCTGCATAACAGAACTGGCGGCATGGAGGGTGTATGAGGAACGGGGGTGTACAAGCAGGAACACCGGCAGGGGGGACATAGTCACAGCAAGAAGACCATGAAGGAGGGCCGTCACTGGGTGGGGGGTGAAGGGGCGGGGGTCTCCCAAGTGCCATTACCTCTGTCACTGAGCAATCTCCCTTCAATCCTCAGGCTCCTGTGCCTAATACAACAGTGGCAGTGCAGTTGCAAGCTCAGTAATGCCGTAAATCCACTGCATCTCTAATGCTGTGGTATTCACTGGCTAAGAAATTCAGATTCCAGTGAGTTATCCATTCCTCAGCTTCTTATTTGGGGCAGGCTGAGTATTTGTGTTTCAGTATGAAAAACGTGGAGAGACAGATCGCATGTTGGCGTTGCAGGTAACGTGCCGGGCGGGGAACCCTGCTATGTGATGTGAGGCCGCTGAGCGGTCGTCGAGGTGCACTGATGCGTATCTAGGGCATGGCGTGAGCCGCCCTCGTCAGCCGCACCTCTTTCATTAGCTCACCAAAGGATTTCCATTTCATTTCACTGTAATTGGGAATATTTATCGTGCATCTGACCGGGAATCTGGCACCTTGTGACTTTGAGTCCCCAGAAAGGCATCAGCGACTGAGCTTGTTGAGTCTGTAAGGCGGAGCTCACCCACGCACAGTCTGTAAGGCGGAGCTCTCCCGCTCACAGTCTGTAAGGCGGAGCTCTCCCGCTCACAGTCTGTAAGGCGGAGCTCTCCCGCTCACAGTCTGTAAGGCAGAGCTCTCCCACTCAGCTAACCAGTTTGAATTTTTGTCTGTTAATTTGGTAAACCTTCACAGGCCCTTTCTCTGTTTTCTTCATGAAGTGGGAGATTATTTCTAAGATAATGAGCCTTTAGGCTGTAAGATCTTCTGGGATTCTGTTCAGTTCCACGCCGCTTTAATTTTACCGGTGTGCAGGCGAGAGGCGGCCTTCGTTCTTTAGAAATGTGTGCCGCCCCGTTCTGCTGGCATTTAAAGGCGGCTCTCGCTGCTAATGCAGGGAACCTTAAAGCAGCACAGGATTCCTGCTGTGCTCCGTTTAATTGGCAGTCATGTGTCACCCGGCACTGTCTGCTTGTCACAATCGGTCACCCTGCATTTGCCGTGGGCCTATTTTCTTCTTGTCATGCTTTTGTGTGTTTTTTCCGGCACCCTTCCTTCCATTTGTTCTCCGTGCTCCTTGCCGACTCCACGCTCGGTGAATAGCGTGTCCGCCGTGTCCCACGGCTGTCTGCCTGTCTCCTGCTGTTCCAGGCAGCTGCGGGTCCTGACAATGCCGACCTCCTCATTTCTCAGCCGCCTGTTCTCACCACAGATTGTACGACAGCCTGCACAAATTGTAATGGTTGTCGCCGCTCCATCCCCAAAACCACATCAAAGGGTTTTTCTCCCAAATCAGATTACTCTGAAATTAGCATATTTGCCGCTGCCATTATCATGTTGTGTAACACGCCTCGCAGGCATTTTTACGCAGGCGCCCTGTACACTTGAATTTTTCGCCAATGAAACCAAGGTTATGTAACATTTCTCACGGGCACAGCAGAGGAGGACCCCCAGGAGTGACGCATCTTTAAAAAGCTGCAGCATCTCACTCCCTTTCGCCTCCCCCTGGACATTTTGTGCGTGGAGCACACCCACCTCGCGTGTTTCACATGATGCCTACAAGCTTTCTGCTCCTGACAAGCTTGGCGGCGGTTTTGTCCATTTTCCCTTCCTCCACTCTGTACCATTTTCCTTCCCCTCTGTACCATTTCCGCTCCCCTCTGTACCATTTTCCCTCCCATCTGTACCATTTCCCATCCCCTCTGTACCATTTCCCTTCCCCTCTGCACCATTTCCCTTCCCCTCTGTACCATTTCCCCTCCCCTCTGTACCATTTCCCCTCCTCTCTGCATTTCCCCAATTTAAGTTTTCAGAGTTACAACATTGTTGACAACTGTCTGTTCCTGTCCATGTGGTTCCTATGGAGGGTTTTTCTTTCTAAAATGAAATGTTTCTCATCCAGGGAGCAGAGTGGCAATCGGTCTGATGGACAGGTAGATTAAATTCCATTGAATCAGGAATAAAAATGAATGTCATGCCATTGCATGATGAGCCCAGGCAGTAGCATCACAGTGGGAGTCACCATGAAGCGTGTAACTGCAGACACTGGCAATGCAGTAATTCAGTTATTGCACTGGAAAAAATCCCTAGTTTAGAAGAAATGTCATTAAGGAGGGCTCCAGGTAGGCCAAAATACTGCAGCAGGCCCTGCTATCAGAGACTGTGGCCATGTTTCATCTCTTAATGTTTGTGTGCTTTTGAATAGTGGCATTTAATTGAAACTGTCCATTTCAGGGTCTAAAAAAGCAATCAGGCCCTGAATTGTGAGCTCACCCATCCTGAATGTGCCATCTCCCATGAGTTTCTGAGTGTTGGGGGGTGGCAGTAGATCAGGAGAGTCGTCATCAAAATGCTCGTCGACTGTGGGGTTTTAATCAGAAAAATGCTGTTGCTTTCGCTTCACTTCTGGGTGGCAAAGCAATTATGTGCTTTGGAGACGATGAAGCGGGAAATGCCTTTGTTATGCGATGAAGCACAAGAACATTTCAGGTCTGGATGTGCTCCCCGCTTGCGATTTGTGTCGGACAACAGGAAGACAATGTTATTTGGAGAAGCCTCTGTGGGAGAGATTCACAGACTCATAATGCTACTCATACATACAGAGACACAGCTCATCAGGGGCTTCACACACACACACACACACACACACACATCGCTTTATATGATATTCACACACACATACCCTCTTGCACACTCCCTGAGATCCCGTGCCGCCCTCCTGCTCTGCGTGACGTGACTCTCCGGCATCCCGCTGCTCAGCGACGGCATGGACCCGGCCCTGTGCGCAGCGTAACTAATGGCCCGTCGCTGCCTCTGATCAGTTTCAGATTTTCACCCAGGCTTATTTACTGCTTCCTGAGCTGAAACAGATATTTTAATAGGCGGCGGTTGCCGTGCATCTCGTCTTGGAGGAACAAGACTGCAGCCTGGGAGAGCTAAACGGAATAACGGCGCTTCTTTGAGAAAAACAGATTATTTATCTCCTCATTGTCTCCACTCAGCTGCACATGGTTTCACTCCTCCTGTGACGGATGGTCGGTAACCCAGAAATCCTTCGGAGATAAATTTTAATTTAAGGTTTGTCGACAAAAACATGGCAAAAGACCATTTCTTTTTAATATTGCCATGGGCGATGCCTGTGCTCAGTTTAGTGAGCGTTTTTTACCACTTTATTTTTGTGTTATTAGACACAGGAGAGAATCACTGCTTTTAGAAATGGACCTTCACCATCGTAGTTAGCTTGTGTAGCAGTGTAAAGGCTGCCTCCATACTCTGTGTCAAATGCAGAATAACCATCCATGCCCTCATTTAAGGGGGTTTTAGTCCATCTCTATAAATACCTTGGAGGTGGACAAAGCAGGCAGAGAAAAATTAAGTGATCAGTAAAAATACCAATAGTGCAAATATCAATATTTGTGTTTATTTAAAGATGCAGGTAGCCGGGTTTGGCCGTCATGCTCATTGGGAGGATGGAGAAGTGAGAGGCACCGGCGTCTGAGTGCTCATTAGACCACAGGCTTCCTCTGGCGGAACCTGGCCCTCGGCCACCATCAGCCCACGCCTGTCATACAAAGCTGGGCTGCTTCCGGAAGGTGTCTGCTGTTAAAATTAAAAAAAAAAAAAACAACAGAAGTTAAAGGCTCTATGGAAGGACCTGAGAGTATCTCCAAAATCCCCAGGCAGACAGCATGTGTAGCTCGCACCGTCAAAAAGCCCACAGACGTGTCCAGTTAAAACACTCTGCTTCTCCCTCGTTTTCACAACTAATAACTTTGTGAATTACAGCTGTGACAGGTTATCATAATGCAATTTCAGAGACAATTGCCCTGGGCACGGAGTCGCGCGGAGGGGATCCGGCACGGAATTGGATTTGCACTCCACAGATCCCGATAACGTTAAAAAATAATTACGCTTTGCATTGGGAAATATCTTTTTGTTCTGTTGAAAAGGGTCTGTGTTGAACTTTCTTCTGTGTTTTCCACAGATCTGTGTGGTAAACAAGATGCGGGCGTCGCTGAATTGGGGTGGGGGGGAGGCAGTGATATTGTCAGAAAACGCAGCCTTACAACTCAGATTAACTCCAACCCGTGAACTATCAGACTATGATGGGAACGTTCAAATGTGAGCCATGATTAAAGTGTAATGATTTTAATGATCTCTCTGTTCGCATATCGGTAGTGTTGGGGTTATTATCAGACACAATTTTATTTTAGTTTATTGAAATGAATTATTTTCTCCCATGCAGATCCATATACAGTATGTTATGTGACGCGCATGAAATGGACTCCACAAAAAAATAAAATCAAAGCACCACCTGAAAGGATAGACGAACAGAAGGGCTACAGAAGTGTAACAGGTGAACATGTGCTTATAGGCTGCCATCTGGGCAAGGATGGGGAGCTGAAAGCCAATGATGGACCAAGCTGGACCAGAAGGGGCGGCTCTTTGCTTAGATGGGCAAGCTCACAGTCAGTGGATTTCAATCTGTTGGGAGAAGCTGGTAGCTAAGATAAGTGGGGTGAAGAACAGTGAGAAATGGACATAGACCTGAGGAAGAGCGAGCTTGGGGCATGTTCTGTGTGTGAGCCAGTTCTTTGTAAAATCTCCCATAAGAGTTGTGATCTGCGATTCTGATGCATGCAGCGTCGCCATTCGCTCTCTTTTTGTTTGTTGTTTATACAGTATATACGCAAAACATGACAAACACCTCAGCTCACTGGCATCCCTCCAGTCGCAGATAACCCAGTGAAACAAGAGTCACTGGCTGCCTTTTCTATTACTGCTGTTGTACATGACTGAGAACAGTGAAAGAAAAACTTGTGGGAAGGCACAGTCTATTTCTTTAACAAGTGCTGCAGCATGACTTGCCCTTAAATATCCTGGCAAAACTTTTCCTGCTGACAGCGGGCTGGGCTCAGCACGGCCTCCCTGTTCCTGAGAAGGACGTCAGCAGCGGCACTTTCCACTGTGAATGAAACATGCAGCATGAGACGTGGACAGGCGCATTAGCTTCAGTGCTGTGGATCCTTCCCTGTTCCCCTCAGGCTGCTTGGTGAGCTAATGCTGGAGAGCCAAGGCCTGATTGGATGAATCTTGGTGCTGACGTCCTGCCTGGCGGTCATCCAGTTCCCGGGAGCTGTCTTCGTGATGCGGTGCTGAACTGCCCAGTGGTCACATGATCACACAGCTTTGAGAAAAACACATGAAGATGTCGCTCTTTACAGGCAGCTAGAGAGTCTAGTGATTTCAATGTTGTTCTGATCTTAAGATCTTTTCACATAAAAAAAACCCTCAGTATCTTTTGCTAATCTCGCTTTAGTGGAGTCTGGTTCCCTCAGGCTTTTGAATCAATTGGTTTAATAATTACAGCCTTAAATGAAAGAAAATCTGATTCATAGCTTATTTCAATTATTTTTTTTTCTTGGATATGTGAGTGTACCTTGTATGAGTGACTCATTTTACCATATATTTCTGTGCAGGAGGTTAAACCTTCAGCAGCTGACATTTATTATTGGTGTGTTTTCCTCATACCAGGAATGAGGTAGGAGTGTGTGAGGGATAAGCCCATTGTGACTGGGGAGGGAACAGACATGAATCCCAGTCCTGCTCGAGACAAAGAACATGCAATATGGGGTCAACTCAAGGAGAGAGGAGGCGGTGCCCACTTTTGTTAAACAGATGTAATGAATCCCATTTTACTCAAGGACATGGGGATGGGATAGTCATAGGATAGTCATTCTCGTCAATGAGAGAGAAGGGATGAACCTTCTACTGTGCACAATGACATTGGGGTGGGATAGTCATGGGATAGTCATTCTAGTCAATGACAGAGAAGGGATGAAACTTCCACTGTGCACAATGACATTGGGGTGGGATAGTCATGGGATAGTCATTCTAGTCAATGACAGAGAAGGGATGAACCTTCCACTGTGCACAATGACATTGGGGTGGGATAGTCATGGGATAGT
>JABFEA020000001.1:7588497-7620350 GCA_019775915.2 Cyphomyrus plagiostoma | reverse complement strand
AGGAGGCGGGACAAAAGGAGGAGGAGCAGACGAGACAGACACAGGAGGAGGACACCAGGGCGCCCGAAGGCACCCAGAGGCAGGCAACGGGCAGCGGCCGGAGGGGCCGCAGGCAAAGGGAAGGCAGGAGCAGGAGGGGGCCCCACAGGGGCAAAGGAGACGGGCCGAGGGACCGCCGGCGCAGGTAGGCCGGAGGGGGAAGCCGCCGACGGCGACGGTAACACCAGAGCCCGCGAAGGTGCCGTCCGATGCCCAGCTGGAGCAGGGGGGCCCAGAGGTGGCTGACGCGGAGCCGGAGGACCGGCCCCGAGGAACCGGAAGGGAACCCGGCGGCAACCGGCGACCCAGAGCCGGAGGACCCGCAGGCAGCCACCGGACGACAGCCAAGGGCCGCTTGTGCCCCCTTCCTTTCCAGGACACGGAGAGGCGTGGACCCCTTTGGGCTTTGGTTGTCATGCTGGGTGTCCCCCTGGGTCCGGGGAATCCAGCAACCGGATCCCCGAGGGGTCCCACTCGAGCTCCTCCTCTTCCGCCATGAGAGGAAGAGCGTTGGTGTTGTCCGGGACCCCCTCGGGGACATAGTGTTCTGGGTTGGACGGGTTCCGGGCCGGTGTGGCTGCAGCCTCGGGCTGAGCAGGAGCAGGTGGGTCCGCAGGCGGGGCCGCGGGACGAGCAGGAACAGGCGGGTAACATTGTCTTTCTGTCATGTGTTTTTGAGTCCACCTTCCCCCCCTGCAAACTGATATCAGTGCAACCCCAATTCACAGGCAGGACACACCACCCACACGTTTATGCACTTCCTGTTCCTACCTGTTGAATCCATGGTGTCTGGCCTCATGACCAGCAAGCTCCTCTGAGTATCTGCACCTGAAGGATGTGTGGGGTTATCTGTACTGAGAAGCTTCTCAGTGGATGAGAGACTCATTTAGCAGTGCAGATGAAGTGAGCCTTGAGTAGCACAACGACATATATTTCATGATTACATGTTCACAATGACGATACCCTCATTTCCTCTGAGCCGGCCGGAATACATAACTCTTTTAACAAGCATGGAAAACTGCTTCAGCATAACGGGTAATGAAGTTTGCTCTTTCTATAGGTTATAAAAGAAATTCAGTTATAGCTGTGCAGTTGGTCTATCTTAAATACCAATACTTAATACTTAAATGTCCTTACTGACCACTTGGGGACTGATAAAGTTTATCTGCCTATCTGTGTATTATTGCAGTTATTGGTCAGCTCAGCCATCTTGGTCATCTTGATAATAGTTTCATAACGGATTCACACAGAGCTTCATTCTACTGGGAACCCATGAAAGTGGGTGAGCAAAACAGAGAGGCCATATAATAATATATCAAGAAGGGCTTAATAAGTAGCCCTTAGAACAGATTCAGCCCTGATCTGTCTGGTGGGATATTGGACCATTATTCAACAAGAAGAGCCTTTAGTTGTTGAGGATTGTAAACCTCTAGTATATTCCATAAAAGATCGGAAATGTTTAGATTTGGTGACTGAGGAAGCCCTGGAGGTGTTGGTCCATGAATATGCTGTGCTGAATCCTGGTCCATGAAGTTCTGCTGAATCCTGGTCCATAAAGTTTTGCTGAATCCTGGTCCATAAATCTCTGTAGAATCCTGGTCCATAGAGCTCTGTAGAATCCTGGTCCATGAAAGTCTGCTGAATCTTGGTCCATGAAGCTATGCAGAATCCTGGTCCATAAAGCTCTGTAGAATCCTGGTCCATGAAGCTATGCAGAATCCTGGCGAATGAAGCTCTGCTGAATCTTGGTCCGTGAACTTATGCTGAAACCTGGTCCATGAAGCTTTGCTAAATCCTGGTCCATGTAGCCATGCAGAATTCCAGCCCTGCTTCAAATTCCAGCTTTGTGAAGCTCATGAAGTAGTTTTTGTTGAGACTGGCTCACAGATGTACTGATTCATTTGTGCGGTAATTCTGAGGCTGTAATTGTGCGGTGTTTAGCAGCGATCTTGTTAAGCGCCTGTCTGTCTCAGTTGGCGAACTCCAGCTTGCTACCACTTTTCCTCTTCGCCGATGCAGTTTACCGTTGTTCCCCTTAACGCATTAAAAAATTTCGCAGTTTTTGTGTCTGATGCACCTGCAGTTCTGGCACTGAGAATTTGGAGAACTTTTCGGAGCTCAGTCAGTTGCCTCATTTTGCTTTGAAAACTCACATATCAAAGTTAGGGTGTCGGGCCTTTTTAATAGCTGACACATACGGCCAGTATGACTCACTGCCGGTGTTACATTTCTGATTGTGATTTGGTCGCATCAAAGTTGAAGTCCTTTTTCTTGCGGTGCTTGATATTTTGTCAACCCCCCTGCATGTGCTCTACCCTTGGGCCTTGTGTTCCTGTCCCAGGCAGCCAATCACGTGGTTCAATGCAAGCACCAATGAGGGATCACTTAATCGGGGGAGGAACATGGTCTGTGTTTGTCGTGTGTTTTTTGCATATTATTTTGGATGGTGGTCACTCAGCACCATGTGCATATTATGGTGCATTGTGAAAAAACTGCCTTTCGCTGGGTTTGAGCCCCACCACGGCCCTATGGGTGATGTCAACGTGATGTCCTTGTGTTTCCTGCCACACATCCCATCACTGAACTGTCTATACTGTCTGCTTCTGTGTGTGTACCTTATGAGTGACTGGTATGCCACTGGCATGCCACTGTCCCCTGCCTAAGCGCATCCCCTAGCCCCCCCTTCCCCCATGCTGGCTCCAGACTCATCAGACTAGTGATCTGGGCTGGTTAACATTTCTGCCCGTTTTTCTCGCAGAATAAATAACAGCAGCAGCACAAGGACAAACAAAAGTGTTAAAATTCCTGTAACTCAACACGGGTCTATCTGGGCGTTTTTATTTTCCATTATTTCCAACTTACTGTGATCATTATTGTTTTGCAGAAATTATGTCAGTCTGGGGAGTCTTGGAAAGAAAAAAGGCGAAATGATTGTGATGAAATATGAATGAAGGATGGTTTGATTCCCAGAGCTCCCCCGTGGTCTCGGCCCCCTGAGCCCCAGCTCATCTGCACCCTGAATGATCGCACCCACCAAATGACTCTCCTCAGGGGGGCAAATTGGCATTCAGTGTCTGAAGAATCTCCTGCATGGGGGGAATTCTTATGGGATTAATGGAGCAAGACTAATGAGGGCGTTAAAGATGATTCACAGTTTTATTTATCCAGCCTTTTCATTCGCACCCTTCCTTTTTTCTGTTCTTCTTCTTCTTGTCTTCTGCGTGAGGAAAGTGCAGAATGTTGACTGCAGCTGAGCTCAGCTGGCTGTCCGGCCCCTGGGATGAGCCCCACCACCTCTGCCTTTGTTGTTTCTGTCTGGTGCCCCCAGCTCCCAAAGGGCCGCGTGGGTCAGTCTCTGTGGGTGTGGTCAGGAACCCCACTGTCACATTGAAACAGGAACAGCATTACTGTGCTCTGTGATTTTGTGTTTTTTTTATTGTATTTTATCGAATGTTTTTATTCCATTCCACTGGACAAGCTATGAACTAACAGTACATAGCCCTGACTGGAGAGTCCTGACAGTACATAGCCCTGACTGGAGAGTCCTGACAGTACATAGCCCTGGCTTGAGAGTCCTGACAGTACATAGCCCTGACTTGAGAGTCCTGACAGTACATAGCCCTGACTGGAGAGTCCTGACAGTACATAGCCCTGACTTGAGAGTCATGACAGTACATAGCCCTGACTGGAGAGTCCTGACAGTACATAGCCCTGACTGGAGAGTCCTGACAGTACATAGCCCTGACTCTCCAGGGATAGTTAGCTCAATGAATTTGATGTTGGGTGGGTAGTTCTAAAACTGGACTAGAACTGTAGTGTTCTTCCATTGGTGAAGGTCCTTTATCAGAATTGCTCCAGAACATGCCCGGCCATTTGAACGTGTTTCTGGATGTGTAAGGTGTAGGGCGATTCGCTTTGGCATTTGTCCTAGATAAGGTTGCAGGTTGTGAACATCTATTACAAAGTGAAAATAAAACACAGTATGATTCCCTCCTGCTGGTGGACTCGGCTGACCTCATTGCAGTAAGATAGTCTGCGATGAATGTGTTTGGTGTCTGTTGCCGACAGGTGCAAAGGTGAAGCTGCTCTTAGTGACAGAAATATCCTGTGCCTTTCATGGAGAATTACACAAAGTACTGTCTGCAACAAGCAGCCATGGCTGCCGCAGCGGACAAAAGTCCAGGCGCTGCCCGCTTTTCAAAAATGCTGATCTGAATAGTCACCGAGGTCTCAATCAGATTTTTACTGAGGTCTCTCAGTCACATTGATACAAAGACCTCTCAATCAAACTCTTCATGAGGTCTGGCAATCAAAATCTTTCAGTCAGACTTATGAAAACATCATTTAGGGCCAACAGAAATAAATGGAGTAAAGATACAAGAACTAGATGCACATCATATACAGTCAAAATGTGAGGATATTGCAAAAAATATTTCCTGAAGTCACTTATTTTCAACCCTAGTAGCTTCATTTGACATTTTGTTTGGTGTCAGTCTGAGGGTCCTGCATCTTGTTGTGTGAGCCCCCCCGGGATACTGCCCCCTTGTGCTTTGTGATAACAGGGTTTTCAGGAATTCACACTCAATATTTCATGGCCCCGGCTGGGTTGAGCTTGCCATGGTTTTATTTTCTGTCCCTTTGCAGCGCATTAATGGCTGCCATGTTATGAGGGATGACAAACGGCACAGAGGGGTCACGGCTGCCTCTGCTATGAGTGATGTGTCACAGGAGAAGGTGATTGGGCCGACGAGGAAAACGCGAGTCAGCAATATAACAGCGCAGCCTGAATCCTTAAGCTGTTTTCCTGCTCTGTCCTAACAAGCAGCAGCGAGTCGGCTGGGTTAGACGCTGGCTCTGTGGGCTCCCTCGAGATTTGTTACCGATCGCATCCTTCTGTCCGCCGCCTCTGCCGTTTCACACCAGGCGTGTCGCCGTCACGTTTGTGCCAGTTCTCTTCCCCGCACCTCATCACCATGGCAGTGGAGGGAGAAAAGCGATTGGCTGTCTGTAAAAACCACACAGCCACACAGAGCCCAAGCTTGTTTCACTGGGTTTCTTTATCCTTTAAAGAAATCGGAGCATTTGGTCGCGAGTGTAGGAGTCACAGAACTTCATCCATCTGCCTGGCCCTGTCCTGCTTGCTTTCTCTGTACACGGCACTCATGTTATTAATATCTAATAAAGGATGATTCTAGGTCTGACAATGAATTTGCGAAATGTGACTCTTTGAAGCTCAGTTACCTTGACCCTTAAAAAGTGATAAAGTCAATTCACTGTGTAAAGAAGGCTGGTTCTGAGAGACATGGAAAAAGAAGCATAAATCAAACACCGGAGTCACTTCTAACCAACAGGGAGCAAGTGCCCCTCAGACATGCCATGATGCTTCTCATGTCAACTTGCTGTTGTTTTCTTTGTGGTATTTGATGGCAGCCAGCGGCTTAGTTCTATTTTGAGTCTTTTTGGAATTTATTTCGGGAGCGAGGCCTACCTTTCTCCTGTCACTGTAATAACTCGGGACGTACCGCATCTGCAGAGCATTGTTTCCTGGCAGCTGTCACACAGCAGACTCCCCCCACTAGGAGGCGCTGCCCTGCTTGGTTACCCCCCTAACCCTAACCCTGAATTTCAGGGGGCATCTTCCTCGCTTTAAGACAAGCCGAAGTCAGTTACCATCGCTTCATGGTCCACAGGCCTGTTACTGAAGGGTGAAAGTGTCTTGCCAATGTCTTCGCCCCATATGCAGTGTAGAGCATCACGTTCCATCAGGCTGACGGCGGCAGAGGCAGCATACATGCTCACTTCCGGGTCCTGAAAGCAGGACACCTGAGCCTGCCTGGAGGGCAGGGGTGCGTGGTGTGTCGTGCACAGTGCGCACGGGGGTGTGTGCTGGTGCACAGCGGTGCACGCAGCTTGTTTTTTGGAGGACCTGATGATAATGGCCCCACTTAAGCGAGCGTACAGCCAGCCTCCCCACAGAGATGACGGCATAAAATGCTTCATACATCCGTTCCGTCTCTGAATGGTGAGCGAGACTCCTCACTCAAAATGCCAGGCTGCTATTTATGCAAGCAAACGGATGGATTGTATGAGTCCAAAGCCAGCTGTGTCAAATGGAACGGCATCATACAAAAGGTCATCCCAGTAGCAGGCGTGCTCACTGCTGCATGTAAAGATGCAATGATCGGTGCCGTCAAGTTCAGAATGATCAAAATGGATCGTGAGCAGAAATGAATATTTAGATCATGTTGATTGTGAGGAGCTTGAACATTGAAACCTAATTAAGTAATTGTTGTTTGAACTCATAAATGATTAATTAGATACATGTCTGGAGTAAAATCCAGCATGATATAGAGAGTACCTGTAAATGTTCTTCCACTCAATTTATGGGACTATTACAGCAGTTGTTCTGCAGTTCCGTGTCATTGTGTAAAAGTAATGCCCTGAAGCATATTTTACTTTCAGTTGAAATTATGTAGCAGCATAGAGGGATGTGTATGATATTTGCATATAGTCACATGATCACTTACTATGCTTGTGATTTCATTGTATGCAGCCAGCATCGTCTCCCTTGCTGAGCTCGACCTGAAGCCCAACCCCAGCCGTTATCCCCGGCCGCTCAGCCGAGCTGCTCCACGTTCTCACCGACTGCCAAGCGCTTCCCTGCGGCCTTTGATGCTGAGAGACGCTTAAACACTCGGGTAAGCTGCCTTCTCAGTAGTACATAACAGATGATGCTTTGGCTTGAAACACATATTCATGCATTTATCTGCAATTCTAGTAGTAGTGTTGCTGTGCTATGTGGTGATTGTACAAAAAAGGCAATTAAGAGGTTTGCATTTTGAATGTAAAATCACAATTTTTTATCGCCATGTCAGTCAGACAGGTTCTTTGTTGTGTTAAAACTCCTCAAAGCCATGAAATGCTCTGCCCCTTATGGAGCTGCACTGAGCAGCCATATGTCACGCAGAATTTGTTGTACATTGGGTTTAATGGGATACTGTACTAACAGGACAGGTTAGCTAAGCAATCAATAGCCGACAGCATCAGAAACACGTAAAATGTATGTCCAGCAAGCTCTTGGCCTTAATTCGAAGGTCTTTGAGAAGAGAGGCCATATTGTGGGTTTCCTCTTTTTAAGATGTACAGCATGGAGGCGGGAATACGGGTGACAGCAGGTGTGCTGGTGTTCATTCACTCCGCTATCTTCAACATAGCAAGAGCAGTATTCTTAACGGTGGTTCCTCTTCCTTCCACAGGAATGGGGGGAGAAAAATGGAGGCGTTTAATGATGGGAGAAATACGAGGTGCTCGTTAGAATCTGAGGCTTTCGCCAGCCCTGGAGGCAGCGTGGGGCGAGTGACGACACAGAGTCCCACGCGTGGGAGAGAGAGCTCCATCCAGGCACCGTGCTCAGTATTACGGAAGAGGTGCCATTAATCATAGAAGGCATTTCTCTGCTCTGAGCTTGTCTGTCTGGGCTTCGTAGAGCTCCTCACCAGTAGGTCCATTTAATCCAGGAATTCAAGACGTCTCTGCTGTCAACCTTGACGGGGCTGCGTAACCCGTCGAGCGGCACCAAGCTTACGGGAGCTCTGCTGTGCTGCGGCATTGTGTTGTGCTTTGCGTGGTTCTGTGCACTATCTGTACATTCGCTCAGTGGACCTATTGGTCCTGGTGTTACCGTGTCCTCTGTCAGGTCTGTGAGGCGCGTTGGATGGGGCGGGGTTGTCACTGAAGCCTCATGAGTGTATGTTAGCATGTTCGCTTTCTGGGGATCTGAAATACGTCCTCGCTTTGGTCATGACACTCAGCAACCGTCAAAAGACGCATCCAGTCGGAAGTGTAATCCCCCCACCTCTCTTCAAAAGGACGGATTAAAAAACATCAAAGCATTTTAAAAAAGCCACAAACCAAAGGGGGGACGCTGTCTGGGGAGGCTTCGTGCTGGAGGGGTCCTCAGCGTGGTCCCCAGGCTCTGGTGGCCCTCTGATTCTGTGCTGACACGCGCGTGACCTGGCATTTCTGTGACTTTTTTAGCTTGTTGCCAAAGCGGTATTTGGCTCTCACCCAGAGCCAATCCCCCCTGAAAGAAAACAACAAACAGGCTCTTTGTACATGTGCTTCGAGGGACACCTTATACCAGCAACTGGGTAAAACTGTGAGCCCCTTCCCAGTTATTACAAACCACATTTTCAGATCTGTCTTTATGTGCTATTCTTTTAATGACATGATCCTTCATTTTCAGTCTTTTCTGAGCTTTTGAACTTCATTATCATTTGCCTGTGTTGGTTTTTTTTCCCCTACTGGAGCTATTGAAAAAGCGGAAGGTGTCCAGGACGTAGTGGGGACCCACGGAAGGTGTCCAGGGCAGAGTGGAGATCCAGCCATTTTTGGAGACACCTGTTCTAAACTGCCAGGCATGTAGATTCCTGTCAGAGCAGGTTGCCATCATAAATGGCTCTCAAAAGGGGAAAGTCAGGCCCATTAAACATTTTGCTGGTTGGTTTACAACCAAAACAGTCATGAGGGTAATTGTTCCTGTGCTCAAAAAAATCAATAAAGTCAGATTCCAATAAAGAGCAGGAAAAGGGGGTAAAGACATAACTGGGGTGACTTAATGGCCTCATCTGTGGCCTGCAGCTGTCATTTGAAAAGGATTGGGGCCGTTACGGGAGAAGACTGGGAGGGAGGCTCTCCATGCGCCGCAGCCAGTCAGGTAGCTTATAATGCCCCCCCTCCAATTAGTGCTCCCCCCTACATGGCCTTCTCAGTAAATAACCCTGCCTGCTGGGGAGGGAGATCGGACCGGTAGCGTTAATTAGAACCGGATCCCGGTGAGCAGTGGATGTGAAGAAGATGCTCCATGTGCCGCAGCAGTCAGGCAGAATCCGGGAAGCGCGGCTAATGGTACGGGCCCGAGTGGTCAGAACCTCCGTAAGAGAACCTCCGGATTCAGCGGTCCGCTGCACAGCACCCTGCATCCGGCTGCATATTCTGAGCCTCTTAAGCTTGTCCACAATGGTGCTGCGGTGCAGAACGATCTTTAATGGGGGTTGTACTCGTTTGGTCTTACAAGACCTCTCAGCTGGCTGAGTCACACCATCCATTAGCCGGGCCGAGTGGATGTGGCGGAGGGAGCCAGTGCACAGTGAAGACTCCGTCCTTCATCTGGAAAGTGGCTGCCTCCCCCTGGCACTCACCCGCAGCTTTCATAAAGAAAGGCAAGGCTGGGAATTCTTGGTCTGCGCTGGGTGACGCTGGCCTGGTGTCATCTATGGCCTCGTTTCCTGTGTGCATCCAATGGACGTTTCTGATAGTAAGCTAATATATCCCTTAGCGAGTATCACAGCATTCCTACTGAGGTTAAATAGTTTCATATTTGCTGCTTCTCCTGTTTGCGCTACACAGTGGGTGGTTACCTTCATTGCTGCCCGGGCTAATTAACCCTAATGAACATCCTAGATCGGTACAGCTAGCCATCATGTTGAGTGTCACCGTGTGCCATCTCCTCGCCAGCCCGCAAGATGGTGTTTGGTTGGCCGGTGGGTTTATAAACACTGAGGGTCATGTAACGTCTGGGAGAGCAGAGGCTTAGGGCCCAGGTATGACATCATCCCTCCATCGGCCCGAGATCCTCGGCAGATCAGCGTAACAGCTGCTGCCTCCCCAGGCACTCGATGGAAGGGAATCTGCTGTAAATACACCTGTTTGCTGGCGTCTCGCTGCTCTCCCCTCATAAGGTGGCAGCCAGCAGCGTGCGGGCACAGGATTACTGCTGCGTTCCGTGTCTGCAGGAGGTGCAGGAATGCAGGCCTGCTGGGGAGGTGCTGCTCCCTCTCTCGCTCTCTATCCATTTCCGAGGGCGGGCCTTGATTGGCGCTGGCCATTTGCCTTTGTTTAATAGGGCTGCCACATCAATTAGCGTTTACTGTTTCCCAAATCTGGCACTGTCTGAAGTGTGCTGGGGGGGGGGGGGGCGAGCAGTGGCAGCCCCCACAGGGTGTGCAGTAAGGAAATCTCATGTTGGGCTGGCCGCCCACTTCCCACTCGGCACCCTGCCCCCCCCGCCCGCTCATGCTCCTCGCCTGTGCCTGTGCCTCGCCTTGCCTCTGACTCGCCTCGCCTTGCCTCGCCTCGACTCTGCCTCTGCCTCGCCTTGCCTCTGCCTCGCCTTGCTTCACCTTGCCTCTGCCTCGCCTTGCCTCTGCCTCACCTTGCCTCTGCCTCGCCTTGCCTCTGCCTCGCCTTGCCTCTGCCTCGCCTCGCCTCACCTTGCCTCGCCTTGCCTCTGCCTCGCCTTGCCTCTGCCTCGCCTCGCCTTGCCTCCTCTTGCCTCCTCTTGCCTCCTTCCCCCATGCCCCTCATCACTAAGGCACGTTTCTCGCTCTATTTTCCTTGCTGTCTACTTTCCTTGTCATGTTGCATTTCAGACCTTCAGAAATGTCCCCAGCCCCTTTTGCCAGCCCTGGCCCTATCTGCAAAGTGCCAGTTTCCCAAAAAGCTGCCTCACCCCCATCCATTCATCCCCCAGTGGAGACACACAAAGGCCACTTGTTCCCTCCGCTCAGAGCTGCAGTCCCCCCTTCCGCTCTCCGGCGGCGATGACCGTCTGCCTGTCGCTCATGAATATTCATGTTAAGGCCTATTTGGGCGAGCCTTTGATTTTAATCTGTGCTGCTTACAATGACCCCTCTCATATGGCTGGTGTGGCAAACAGCGCGCGCTCCCACTGCTAATGAAAAGCCATTAGCACCTGCCTCTGTCAGGACCACAGGGTGAAACGCCGGAGACTGTAAGGTGGCCTGACACAGTCCCCAGCACTCACTGCACTTTGAGTGCTATTATGATAAATAACTAACTGGCAACACATATTTTTTGCCCTGTGTTTGAGGGCTTGGCATATATTTCAGTGGTTTCTGTGGGTAAACCACAGGGTAATCTTAAAGCTGCTTGCCTGTCCACTTGCATTGAAATATTAACATCTAAACCAAGACCAGACCTCACCTACCCACTAAGCACCAGACTGTACCTATTTAGCATGTGAGGCTCCACCCCTTCCATGACTTAACCCTAACATCCATGCATATGAAAGCGGAATGCAGTTAATTAAACAAGCTTGATGGGTCGAATGACCTCCTCTTGTTTGTAAATTTCTTATGTTGTTATGTTATTAATAGTCGATTATCACATTTTTTGACTGTGTGGTATCACATTCTCCCGAATATGTGGGATTATCACATTTTTTGAATATGTGGGATTATCACATTCTCCTGTATATGTGGGATTATCACATTCTCCTGAATGTCTGGGATTATCACATTTTCTTGTTTTCTTGAAATTATCGCATTGCTCTCTTCTACTGCCCACCCTTTGCACACTCCCATTCAGTAATCTGAAGCTGGTGGCTCCCTTTGGGACGTTCCCTCATGTTTGATTGTGCACAGCCTGCTGGCTGTTTTCAGCCTGATGTCCTCTTAGGCATCCTCTCTTGGAGCTGCCTGGCTGCCTTACTGCATTGGCGCTGCCTTTGTCACTGTAACTGCTGTACATGCTGTCGGCAGGCCCTGCCCGTCCCTGCTGAAATCATCGTATGTAGTGCAATATGATTAAAGCCATGAGAATGAACCAGGTGTGCACAAAGCCCTTTGCCTTAGAGAGTTCACAGATCCATATCTGCTTTTTCTGGCGGCAAAAGACCATGTAAAAGCGAGATATGCCTGAGTCCCAGACTATTTTGAACTTAAGCCTCTGGGATTCCGGCTGTAGATGAATTCAATTATTGTGTCATTTTTTTTCGTACCTCATGCTTTACTGAAATTGTCCGGGTGCCGTGCAGCTAACAGCACATTGTAATAAGAGTGAGGAGTGCTTTCCCCCTGAGATTAGGGATATCTCTACATCTGTCAGAGTTAATGGCTTTTGCATGTGAACGTGATCGTTCATCAGTATTATTCTGGAATCGCTTTGTTGAAAGCTTAGCCATTAGCCACTCAGGCGTGATGACGCCTCTGCTGTCACATGTTGGTAAGGATGGTCGTGTCTCCCTCCTCTGCTCTGATATCCTCGGGCCCTGAGACTGGATGCTTCTCTTAGAGTCCAGTGGGGCCTTCAGCACTAAGGCCCGTGGCCGACAGTCATGGATAGTTTTAGACCATCCAGCCACAAAAGCGCTTGATGGGTTCAGATGTGTCCTTAGGGTGGTGCGGACAGCCACTCGTGTGTCCAAATGCTCTATAGAGGTTAGTTTAACATGCACCATCAGAGTCCCTCCGGTCGGGGGCAGCAGAAAAGACCATATGACACTGGGGGTTGAGCATGGAGTAACAGGTTTACTGGGGGACAGGGAAAAGAAAAAAGTATGTATCAGGGAAAAGAGGAACTGGCCTGGCCCCAGATGCCCCCAGGGACTGGTAGTGAAACTCAGGTCAGGGCAACAAAACAAAACAGACCGATTTATACAGCTGGGGGAATGAAGAACAGGTGGAAGAAATCGGCACAAATAACCCAGGTCACAGCAGCAAACTTTCCTAATGGAAAACAACTTATTTAAAGAGAGATTACAGCAGCATAGACTGCCCTTGGGTTATAGGGTCCCCCAGCAGCCCTTGCTCTAGGCTAGATGTTGCACTGCTATGTGGCTGGGTCAAATTGTGGAAAATTGCGAACTGACTCTTCCCGCTAATTTCAGAAGCTGGATGAGGAGCAGGCCTCACACATCCCAAACTGCAACATGAAACGTCTTCCTAAATTAAAATAGAACGCGTCCCCGTTTCACCACATCTGGGAATCAGTTTGACATTCACTGCTTATCAGCCTGTCTATTTTTACCGCAGACTTTTTCTTTTAAAGAATAACCCTAAAATATAAACTCTTTAAGTCAGCAATGTGCCACGCAGCAAAGTGAGTTTCGGCGGTCTTTGAAAGGGCCCCATCTCCCACGGGACCACAGCCGTGGGCGTGTTTATGCTCCATCTCCTTGTTTGTACACAGGATGAAACGCCGCTTACCCTGCCCAGGTAGCAGGCCCTGCCCGGCTCTCACTTCGCCATCTCAGTCTATTTTTTCGCACCCACTTTAAACAGCTGCACCGGTCTATTTTTAAATAATAATGCTAATCGTGTGCTTTAAAAGATCTCAGCATGCACTATTCTGTCTGTGTTTACAATTGAAACAGTCATCTTTTAATCCTTTACAGTTTCTCCCTATGCTAACCCTGTCACCTAAACTGCTTTTGTCCTCTCTCCTCATGCTAATCTTCTCACCACATGCCAACTCCATCACACATGCTACTCCAGTCAGCACAGGCTAGTTCAATCACCTAAAGATGCCCGTACGTCCTCTCTCCTTCATGTTAACCGTATCAATACATGCTAAGCGTATTACCACATGCTAACCCTATCAATACATGCTAAAAAATGCAGTGCAATGTTTTCCCTCTTCCATGAAAGTATTGCATCATTCATTATATCTGTGTTTAAATGCCTCGGCTTTGATTTGCTGTCACAATGAGGGACTAGTGTGAGTTGTTTGTGTTTAAATGTGCACGGAAAGTAGGGGGAGCTGTACTGGGGATGCTGGGTAGCTCTGAGCTGCACAAATTTAAATGCAGTGGCTGGCAATAGCTATTTCGATGCTGTGCAGCTGAAGGTAAGGGGGAGAAAATACAGAGGCACTTGTTTTATGCTTTTTTCTCGCGGCATCAGACTCAGCAGTCTGGCATTGAACAGAATCCATGGGCACTATGCTAAGCTTCCAGGCCGCACGCTCCCTGCCAGGCAGCCTGCTTTTACACACTATGGGTCACATGGCACAGAGGCTTTCGGTGATTGGACGAGCGGCGCTTCTCACAGCCGGGCAGATGGCTGCCTTTCCTCCCCTGCTGTGGAACGATGCCAGCACAGAACACAGTCACCGTTGCCAAGTTACACAGGACCATAACCAGCGGGTGGTTATTTATGAAAGTTCTCACCAGTGAGTTAAACTCATGACAAGTTGAACATGAATCACTGCCCCCCCTCCCCCACCCCCCGATTTGCCATATCTGAGCTATAGGACAGGTGACGTAGCATGTGGAACTGTTTGGTGACAGGACTGGCATGTAACTATTTTGAATTTTTTTTTGTCCTTTTTTAAAAGGGTGATGCCTCCAGTCAGGTTTGGGCAGGTTTGCGTGTGGTGGGGGTGACAGATGTGGTTTCCAAGCCGTCAAGGTATCTACACCCGAAAGGAAAGAGGATATGGTGAGAGAGGATGTGGCACCAGGCCCAGGGATGCAGAAATGACCATGTGCCGGCCATTTCTGACTGAGGGGTTAAACTTTACAGAAGACAGATATTTAGCACAGTTAAATTAAATTATTTATTGGACTATATTAAAACACTCAGAAGCCATTGCTCAATAAAATTTGTTCTGAAAATGGTAAGTCAGAAGATCACGCTGTACTTACCACCTTGGGTACTAGTGTCTAATTTGTCAGATTAACATCGGCCTCAAGCCTTTATTGATGCAATTGCTCATTTTTGCCATGTGAGAGGGCATCTTGATAAACAGTTCCGCCTATATTTTTAATATAGCCAATAACAAAGGATTATAATGATTAGCATGTCAGATGTAGGTGTTGAAGGCAATCCCGGCATTGCCGGTACGGAAGCAGGAAGACAGTGGATCAACTTAAGCCCAGAGTCAAGAACCATGAGGGCCCAGAAGACGAGGCGAAATGACAGGGCGTACAGCCCCTCTTACTGCCAAGGGAGGTGACCACACAAGCAGGTGGGCGTGTGACCCTCACTATGCAGCCGTCAACCACCAAACCAAACCACCAGTGGGCAGAGGAAGGTAAGGTACCTGAGGTATGGGGGTTTAATGAAATAGCCCCCCCGCACCGGGATGTCAGCAAAGTCCCCATTGTGTGAGCAGCTCCTACTGTCCATATGGATCTAGGTTCCATGCGACCACAGCACAGTGATAATTAAACCCTTTATGGTGTTTTAATCATGGGGAGGGACAGAGCCATGGAGACTCACAAGATGTACTGGGAAATGTCTCCTTACCACACTGACTCTGTACATAAGGAAGACATGCGTCTCCTTGGACACTCATACGTTCACCTCGTACAGCATTCTCTCACAGAGGCAATTTTTAAGCAGGTAACTCTTTCGAAAAGCCCGTCATTCGCACAAGCTGAGCTGCGTTAGTGTTGCTGGCATGGTGTGATAAATCAGTGAAAAATGAACATAAGACAGAGATGTAAAGAATCATGGATCTCCTAGGGGAGCTGAAGTGTGCTTACTGTTCATCAGAAGAGGTGCCATCCAGCGCCAAACCATCCTGACCTGCAATGGCTAGTTATTTAAGTGTAATTAACACTTTAACACGCTCCTTCAGGGTTAAATGGTAAAATGGGAGGGGGGCAGATTTACAAATAGTTCTTCAAATTTCTCCCTGATACCAGCTCTGTGGAGGAACATGGTTTATATATTTCTGTATATGCTCACAAGGAACAAAGCTCTAGAAAGCCAGAGTAGCAGTGACACACACAGACTGGGATATATTTACAAACATGGACTGATGAACACGCTCAGAGTCAATCATGGGCTCACATACTAACACACACGCACACACGTTCACACTTAGAACAGGGCGCACACGGGAAGACATTGCCAAATATACTTACATGGCCCATCAGGCCGGTTTCCTGGACAACAAGTTCCTTGAAATAAGATTCTAAATGACTGCAGTATGTACTTAAGTGCTGAGGTATAAGGGAAAACTTTATGGGAGCGTATTGTGTGAGAATCAGTAACGTTCTAGCAGCACAGGCTTGCTTTAGCGTAGCTTAGGTTTCGCATCATGGCCGCCATGTCTCTGGCGTTCCAGTGAGGCAAATGTGGACTTAAATGCCCGAGCCTTCAGTACTGTGAGTCAGTAATGGGAAACGTTCATTTAAAGGTCCGCTGAGCCTTTCATGCCCCTCTCTGCTCCACTTCTGCACCCTGCCGTTCACTGTATCTCTAGGCCGCCTCTGTCCACGCTATCTGTCCCACGTGTCTCTGCTGGACCCCAGACTCTGAGACCTTCATCGTAACGCCAGCCAGACGCTCCACTCCACCAAAGCACAGCCAGACCCCAACCCCCCCCCCCCCCCCTCGCCGAGCTCCCAACTGAGTTAGGGACACTAATGCGATCTCTTAAGCTTATAGAGAAAGAATTTGTGTGAATCTACTGGTGAGTTCAGTGTCAGAAAGTGTTTTCTTGTAAATGGCTTCTTATCTATTCCTAAGTGACTGGTATGCACTAAATACTTATTTGATTAGTCATTTATTTGAAATATGCTGCATGCTCGGATTTTAAGTGCTGTAATATTCATTCAATTCGTTATTCATTTCCTGCAGGGCGTCGAAGTGTAATAGCAGTTTTTTCTAGGTTTAAATTTCACGTGAAGTACAGATTGCTGTTTGGTGCCGTGTGCCGGGGGGGGGGGGGTGTTTAGACCCACTGCAAGATCCCAATAAAACCCCTCCCACCCGGGTGATGGGGGGTAACTTATGGTTACACTGACAGTAATTGTAAGTGAAGTGTCTTTGCACGTCTGAATGTGACAGATAATTAACTGGGTGATGGAATGTTAAATTTTATTGATTTTTTTTAAGTTGCTAATGTGTTGGGAATGAACTGCTGAAAAGCTTATTGTGTATAAGCCAAACCAAACCTGGGTCATTCACCCGGTCCCACCACCACAGAGGGGCCAGTGTGGTTCCATTTGCTGAATCCACACTTGGACCTTAGTGTTATGGGTGCCACATGGATTGCTTGTCTTCCTATACCTGCTGTAATCAGGCTTCCAGTTCTCAGCATAAATGGACACTTCTAGGTCTCCAGGCTGATCCACAATTTTTTTCCCCCCACACCCATTTCTGCAACTGAGCCCCATGACTCAGTCACAGTTATCCAATCGGGTAGCTTTAAAGTTCAGATTGTCAGTAGCATGTGTGCTTACTCGTGTGCTCGATTCCAAGTGTACAGCGACAGTGTATATTCTGGTTATGCGGTTCGTTATAAACTTCCGGACTCCCCAAGGCCCCTGCGAGTTTGTAGGTAAGCCTGGGAGAGATTGTTTCCAATGCACTGGCACAAGAACACAATAATCTCTCATGAGACAAGCCCGTACCTCTGTGGCACAGCGTGGAAGCTAAAAGCCCTCCAATTAGGCGGTGCTTCTTATACTGCGTCATTCGCCTGTCGGTGTCTGTGTCGCCATGGCAACTGCCAGGTATATTCTGGGCCCCGCGGAATGGGAGAGAAGCTCCTGGAAAGACTGCCTTGCTATGCCAGGGAGGGGTCCTGCCTCTCCCTGTCCCTCTGGCTCTGTGGTGCCTCTCACCGGTGCAGCTTGGCTCCATCTTGTCATCTGTTTTTAACACTTGGAAGCCAGGCTTTAAAGAGCAGAGAAGCATGACTGCTAATTAATGGCCTTTTCCCTTTAATTACAGTGTGAGAGTGTCGGCACGCTTCCTTTATCCATGACCCCCGTGCTCTCTGGCTCGCCTCCATTCATTTCAAGTACAGCAGCCTAATTGGCACATAGTTCACTTCTGTTTACATATTAGAATAACAATAAGTTATTTAATGGCTGTTTTGTATTGGTAAAGCACAAAAGCGTATTGATAAAGTAATGAGGCCGCAGACCAGCCCATGTATAATTGATTCTAGAGAGACGGCCATGGAATTAATGCAAAGTTGATGGCGTTACTTTGGGGTGGCGTGCATCTGAATGCTATCTGCCCTAAGATGAAGGCGATGAAGAATTAGGGCATGTGACCCTGAAGTCAGTCTACATCTGGGACAGCAGTCCGTCACACGGACTTTCTTTGCATGTGTGGCTGATCTGCATCCCTGTCGTAGCCCAGCTGTCAATTCTGCAGCTCCTCACTGATCTGGCCATACGCCTTGGCCTCCTGCCATTGCCGTCTCCTTCGACAGCCCCCCCCCATCTCTTTTCTTCCTAATTTCACTTTCTATTCTCTTGCTTCCCCCACCACCCCAGGCCTGACAGCCTATAATCACCAGGGAAGTGTCCCGCAGAAACCGGCAGGGCACGTGGTGGGGCAGCTGAAGGCTTCACACCAAAGAACTCACACAAATCTCCATAATTTCCCCCAAGCGAGAAGGACCGTGCCGGTCACGGCACACCCACGCAGCCATAAATCTTGGGGGCGCCGTATTGATTGCGGGGGTGAGAACGGCCCCAGAAATCAGCCGCATTAATCTAGTTTAGGCCTGAGAATTCGAAGCAGGGCTTCATGTGACGGCATTCATCAGCTGCTCACTGGATGCCGGCAAAACATACTTACTGTTATATAAATGCATGAATGTCCTTCTGCGGTTATTTCGGCGAATTGTTAGTTTGCGACCTGAATTTTTGGGGACTGGTCATATTTATAATCCTATCCTGGGTCTGTGCTCCTTTAGCTCTGTAATCCTGTCGGTCCACAAACCATTCAGTCTGTACCCCTTTGGGTCTGTATTCTAGCTGGTGCAAAGCTCATTGAGTCATTGAATCTCAGTGGGGAAGTTAAGGTTATTATTAACTGTTTGTATTGTCGATTTTATCAAACAATTGAACTCTCTTCTGCTGTAACAGTAATTGTTCATTGTCTGTGACATCACCAGGCAGGACTGTGTAATTCTTCGGTGTCTCTCCTGTTGCTGCTGGTTGTGTTAAAGCTGAGGGTTCGTGCTGCTCCTGTCCCTCAGGGGCCTCCCTCGTCCCGTACATCCATAATCTGCGTACTCTTCAGTCCCTCCGCAATCCCACTGGCGTCAAACTGCCACTTGTAGTGCTTTGGCATCCCTGAGCCTTTATTATGGTCCTGCTGCTGCCCGTCTCCTGCTTAGTCCCCACATTCCCACACGCTCCACGACCCCACTGAGCTCTGCTCTCATTTCCCGTCAGCCCCTGCTGCCACCTCTTTGTTCGGCCTCGCAGCAGGATCATGAGCAGAGCTCAGCGGTGAGTGAAGGTGCACCATGAATTTCCTGCAGCTACAAGTAACTCCTCGTCAGGAGGAGCCACAGGAGGAGCCACAGGATTAGCTGTGTCCCCGAAGCCGTCACTCACACAGATCGGGCCCCGAAGCCGTCACTCACACAGATCGGGCCCCGAAGCCGTCACTCACGCAGATCGGGCCCCGAAGCCGTCACTCACACAGATCGGGCCCCGAAGCCGTCACTCACACAGATCGGACCCCAAAGCCGTCACTCACACAGATCGGGCCCCGAAGCCGTCACTCATACAGATCGGACCCCGAAGCCGTCACTCACACAGATCGGGCCATGAAGCCGTCACTCACGCAGCCCAGCGCAACATGTGCTTTTCTTCTATATCAGAGGCCGACACCTGTGATGAATGGCGCATAGTTAAAGTGCTTCCCCCAGTGGTGATTAATGGGCGCACGTAGCAGTCGTACCAATGACAGAGTTTTACAGCCACACTGGTGTCACAGCGCTGCTTTAGTGCATTAATTCTCCACCTATAACGGGACCTGAGCGTGACTGACAGCTGAGCTGTGCTGTCGGGACCGTTTTGGGCTGAACACGGCCAGTCCCACTCTGTGCACTGTGCACACCCCCCGCACCTGTTAGACTTGGGTGTGAATCCCTCATCGTTGCCATCTGTCGATCTCTGGTGGGTTAATGGTGATGCCGCCTGCCTGAAGTAAATAGAAGAGGAGCTACGGAAGGTTGTGGGCACAGAGTTTTCCTACAGCTGTCAGGGGCTTCAAACAGCACCTGAACCCGTTAATGATGTCATCTATTGTGCATACCCTTCACTAAACCATAGAAACCCAAATAAAAATAATAATCTTAATTAATCCAAATAAAACATGAACATTTCAGTATTGTTCTCCACAGAATCCCAGAATCTTTTTTGTAGAAGAAAATGGGTGATTCACTTGGCCACTCCGTGTGGCTTATGTCCCTGTGCTGTTAAACCAGCCTGATCTTGTCTCTGTCTCTCCTCTCTGCCCATCACCCACTCACACTGGGTGGCCATGCTGTCTGTACCACCGGCCTCTGTCACTTCCAGTCTGAGTCAATGTGTGAGCATGCGGTAGTCAGTCTCTATGCCGACGGCGGTTTTCAGGTCAGTCCCTTGAACACAGCGGCGCCTTAAACGGGAGGATCAGCAGCGCAGGATGGAGCCGAACATGCAGGTGGGTAGGCGTCCATCAATCGTGTGGCAGAAGGTGCTGTGAGCAGCGTTTCATAGCTGCCATCAGAGAAGCCATGTGCCCACATAATGCCCATCAATGCCTGAACTCTCTCTCTGTCTTTTACTCTCCATCATCCTATAAGAGGGGCTTATCACTCACATGCGTTCAACTCTCACACAGACAAATTCAGATGATGTCACTTTGTCCCATGATCCTCTCTGCTCCTCGCTGGTTGTCCTCTACAGGGTCGGGCTCAGCTTGTCCCAAGAGGCATGGGGCATGAGGCAGGGACACCCCCACTGGGATGCTCAGGTTGGGGTGTACACACTATAGACATTTAAGAGATGTGCTTTTGGACTGGAGGAGGAACCCAGAGCAGACAGAGCAGGATAATCCCACATATTCAAAGATGGGGGCGGGATATAAACAGGTGTGTGGTCACCCTTCAGCTACACGCTCCTTTTCTCCCTCACTTCTCTGATGAGATATTAGATTGACACCTGGCCTGCATCTCCATCCACAGTCTTGGAGAGGTAACTGATTCTGGAGCAGCCCCATAATGTGGATCGGCCATAATGTGCATCAGGATCGAACCACTAAGGATGAGGAACAGGGTGTCGGCTAAGATGGGGTCACATGACCGACAGTCACGCCAGGCCACCGCACAAGTGACCTCTCCCACTTTGACCCGGGGCTGTAGCTGAATAGTAAATGTAAGTGACAGTGATTCATGCAGAGCCTGTGTTTTTCTGCAGAAATCGGTTAAGCTGACAGAACCCGCATCGTCCGTAGGAAACGGGTCAGCCTGCAGGATTTGCCAAGAAGCTCTGGAGTTGAAAAGGGGCTTGGTGTTTGTCACGGGTGTGACGTCTTTGTGCTGACAAGAAAACAGAATAACGATACACCGAAAGTGGCGTCGGCTTTGATTATGTAGTGTGAAGCCTGTTAAAGTCACTAATTGGCTAAAGCACAGCTGTTCCTGTATGAAAACGAAAGCAGGCACTATGACAGGCGAAGCAACGCACTGAGGGAGACGATGGGCCAGCTGAGGTGGGCTGCCATTGGGGCGCTATGTGGCTGGCTGTGAAAGGCGTCTGCTGCGCCTGTGATGGCCCTCTGCCCGACTCCCCATAACTGATATCCACGTAAACCGGAGCTTTGCTTTTGCAAGCATTAGTTCTATTGCATGTAATTGGATTTCCTTCTGTTTTGTCAGTTGACTTGGTGACGGGTGATGTCTGTAGGTTGTCACATGACCGGTACTATATCTCGGTCAGTTGCCCTGTACCCCCCAGCTGTGTCAGCGTCCCCCAATGCCACCGATTGGAACATGCTCTTGTGCTGAATGAACCCTCATACAGACACACAGGCCTACCGCTAAGAATGCCATGGCTCTTTGTCCAGCTTTCTCATGTGGCCTCCACAGATGGATGGATGGAGACTGTGAATTGCCCCTGTGAGTGACCCGTGATGAGCTGGCATCCTGCCCAAGGTGTGCCCTCTTTTATGTCACCGGTTACCCAAGATGGGCTCCCAATAATCACAGAAAGCTGCTGATCCGAACCGATGCACAGTTGCTGTGTTTGGCTGTCGTTTATAACGGACTTCAGAGAGGCTGCAGTCACTCCTTTGTGTTTCTGCTGGCTCCCTCAGTCCTTTTCCCATCTTTTGATTTACAGGGGCAATTTACAGCTGCCTGATGTTTGGCTCTGTAAACAGTCGATGCTGTTTTAATGGCCTGCCGTTTGACTTTGTGAGGGCTCACTACTGTTTTTGAAACACCTCTGTCATTATGCAGGACGGAGACTAAGTGTCTGGGGTTTGTCGGCATCGAACGCGGAGTGACAGGGTACCGGGTTTGTCCACAGAGAAGTGGTGGTCTTTGCTGGAGTCTTTATTGAGAGCGACACAAGCTGAGAATAGCCAAGAGGACCCCTGCCATCGCGTCGCTGGCTGGCATATTGGGTCATATCTCATTATGCCTGTGTGTACTGTGAAATCCTGCAGTATCAGTGGAGAGCAAGATGCTTTTGAACCCCCTGGTGGGTGGGGCTTGTGAGAAGCTATCAGCCATTGGCTAACATTCAGGAACTCTGCCCCTCAGTACAGACACATATAAATCCTGGCCAAATTACTCCATTCTGGGAGAAGTGGGTGTGGCCTGATGGGACATCATATACTGTATGCTCACCTTGGTCTTCCAGAGTGCAACATGTGACTGGGGCACTGGAGTGGGGATGGAGCAGGGAAGGAGCGGCCCAAACGTGGACTCCTGGCAGGTGAGTAGGCAGTGAAGTAACAGCACCATCATCAAAACGTTGCACGGGCCTCACAGAAACAGTACGCACCATTGTGACATAGTGGGTGATGTTAAGAAAAACTTAATCTGAAATGGTGCATCGGTCAGCAGGAATATTTAGCACTCGCAAGATAAAAATGTGTGTGAAGGGAATGGCATCACAGAGCAGCATTCCAGTCAAATAAAAACATTTGCAAATGTGCAAACTACATATAAACTATACACATACATGGGAATGACAGAGGAATAGGGCACCTGAGTAACGTGAGGGATCCTGTACTCCTGTGTAAAAGCAGGCAGCTCTCAAACGATGAATATTTCTGCATTCCTCTCCGGAAAAGCACATCCTCACATTCCTGATTGTTAGAAAATGTGCCTGTACTACCTCTGTGTCACTGCAGCAGTAGTGTGTACCGCAGTTGTCAGTGATTCTGTACTAAAGCTGTGTCTGTGATTCTGTACTATAGTGGTAGTGTGTCTGTACCTCATTTGTGTCCATGAGACTTCACCGCAGTTGTCAATGAATCTGTATTGCAGCTTTGTCAGTGATTCTCTATCATGGCTGTGTCAGTGACTTTTGTACCACAGTTGTCTCAGTTAATCTGTACCGTAGCTGTGTCCGTGAATCTCTACCACTTCTGTGTCTGTGAGACTGCACCACAGTTGTGTGAGTGATTGTGCACTGCAGCTATGTCTGTGATTCTGTACCACAGTTGCATCTGTGATTCTGTACTGCAGTTGTGTGAGTGATTCTGTACCACAGCTGTGTCCATGATTCTATACCTCAACTGTGTCAGTGATTCTGTACCACAGTTGCATCAGTGATGACTTCACCCCTCTCTCTACCTGTGTTGTAGCCGCTCGCCCCGTGTGATGAACAGCAGGCCTGATGAATAGTACAGTGCAATGACAGTATTACAGGGGCCCATTCTCCTGTTTCACGCTCGAGTAACAGATGGTAGCAGCTGTGCCCCTCATTCATCGGGTCATACAAGCTCTGTGAATGAAACAACGCCCCCCTCCCCCATGTAACGTGACAGAGCACGGCTGGGATTTTTTGCTGGGAGGAGGTTTACAATATACATACTTGGGGGCGGGGTGGTAAAGTTGCGTTGCCCCCAGCCCTTAATATATGCACAGGTGCTGGAGAGTGCACTTATGTACAGTCTCCCATAATGATGTTCACACTTAATGATACTGACAAGGTAATTATCCTGTTTAAGTTCCCAGAAACTCATTTTCAGTTATTCCCTTGTTTCTATCAGTGACTGAACTTTTCCACAGTTTCCTGCAGTGCCTGTAGTTTTTTCATGTGAAATTGAGAACAGAATTGGGGAGGGAGGGGCAGTTAAACATACAGTCCTTCTCCAGGCCATTTTTTTCCCCATTAAATGACGCCATTTCATTTCAGCCTGGTGTGTTTCTCTGCTCCGCCTTACAAGCAGGATCTTGATGCATCTAGGAAGACGGGATCCCAACAGGGTCGACCCACTTGGCCGCGGCTATTAATCTGTGTATGTCTGTGTGTGTGTGTGTGTGCACGTGCGTGTCTGTGTTTGTGTCTGTGTATGCGTGTGTGTGTGTATGTGTCTGTGTTTGTCTATGTGTGTGTGCATTTATAATTTTTATCTCACATCCAAGTAGTTCACTAGTGGAACAGACACACATACTGTGTGTGTGTGTGTGTATATATATATATATATATATATACATATATCTTGTTATGCCATTTAGAAAAATACTAATCAAGGATAAAACAGGTTAAAAACAAACTGTCAGTCACTCTGGATGAACATGCTGGCGTAGCGGCTAAGCCAAATGAAAACACGCCGCGTCACAGCCTGCAGACCTGTGGGATACGTTGCATCACTATCATCTGTGTGAGATTATTGCCGGTGACGACACTGAGGCGTTAAGCAGGCAGAAGCTGCTGGTCTCATCCTGCTTCTCGCTCTGCTCCTGGGAATTTGGATCCTCTCCCTGCAATGAGAGAAAGCCATGTGCAGATCCTTTGAGTGTCTGTGTCTTCTCACCGGTATCTGGCTCGCATCCCTGAAACGTGGAACACGGACAGTTTAAGGAGTGAGACACCAAAGACTGCGAGAACAGGGCTCCCCCCCACCACCACTAGCCTTTTGGTTTTTGGATCAAAGACCTTCTGCTTGACACACTGGTCGTCTCACTGATTCCCCAGTGACAGCCAGTTACCCTTGATTATTTTTAATCGTTTTCACAGTATGTAATTATCCTTTAGTGTATCCCACTGTGCTGCTGCATTACTTCTTGTTCATATACATACCCATGGCACTATGTATGTACACCCACTGTGTATGTACACCCACTGTGCATGTACACCCACTGTGTATGTACACTCACGGCACTGTGTATGTACACCCACTGTGCATGTACACCCACTGTGCATGTACACCCACGGCACTGTGTATGTACACCCACTGTGCATGTACACCCACTGTGCATGTACACCCACGGCACTGTGCATGTACATCCACTGTGTATGTACACTCACGGCACTGTGTATGTACACCCACTGTGCATGTACACCCACTGTGTATGTACACTCACGGCACTGTGCATGTACATCCACTGTGTATGTACACCCACTGTGCATGTACACCCACTGTGTATGTATACCCATGTGTGCAGTCCCCCCATCTAAACACTGCCCTGCTCTGTAACCTATGAAAACCTTCCCCCCGTCACATGCTGTGTACCTCTATATCGATGGTTTGTCTGTAAAGTTCACTCATAACAAGCAGAGAGACTGGCCGCACGCCACATGACGCTCACGTGGTGTCACACTGCATGGGGGCGGATGGAGCTACGTTACAGCTTTCATTTGCTCAGTATGGATAAACAGTGATGGAGATGCTGGGCACATTGTTTGAGCTGCCACTTTCTGTCTCCGTGAAATATCTTCTAGCGATACAGGTACTTCTGGTGATATCCATCCTTACTCCAAGCAGTAACAGAGCCCAGGAGGTCAGGAACTGAGGTCTGCCCCGGAGCCCACGGTACCAAGGTCCAGTTACACACATGGACCATAAGCAGTACTTCAGCTCTGGGAGTAAATCAGTGTGATTCCCTAGGCTTCATAAGAGTTTATCTGAGGGTTGCACTAGAGACCCCGGGGGGAACGGTCAAACTTCAGGCTTAGAACACCCACGGCAACAGTGGGATCCTTCATAAACACTGCGGAGAGGTATGGACATGCATGCATGGCCCTGGAGAGCATACATGTATACAAGGAAAGGGTCTAAAATGAAAACAAACTGAGGCTCTGTTGTTGTTAAAGCGAGAGCAGATTGATTGGCTCCCGGGAATCGCAAAGCTCTGTGGTCGTTACGGTAACCATGGGGCGACGCAATAACACAGATGCTAGTGAGTCATGAGGCGCATTGGCGGCGCTGGGGAACGCGGCGCTTCTTAGCGACGGCCCAGCGCCGACTGTTTTCCTCCGTAACCCTGCGCTTTTCATTGCTCCTTCTTTGCTTTTGTCCTCCCTGGTCTCCCTGAGCTCGCCTATTACTCCAGCCAGGAGGATAATTAAATGAAAAATTGATTTTCATTGCTGGTAATAAAAACATCTTTTATTATATTTGCAAATGACTGGTAATTACAGTTATCTGGAGAGGGTCTCGTCAGTCAGGCAGCAAGGTCGGCTTCAGCCAGGCTGGGCCACTGGAGATGTACATTGCCGGCCACGTCCAACACCCAGGGGTCCTGCTGCCTCGGTTCCCGTCTCTGATAACACACAGTGAGGTTCTGGTTCTCTTGAATTTGAGCGTCTGCTCCATTTTACGACATGTTTAATAATTACCCGTTTCAGCTTGTGTTTATTATGCAGACAGCATTAATCGGGGTAAAACTGCCTGAACAGCTAATCGGGGGCTTCCTGTCTCATTCTGTATAGATACCCCCTCATACACAACCTAAGAAGTATACACTGTGTTCAGTTAAATGCTAGATGCTTAACAGAGTGAGAAAGCTGTACATACTGAGCAGGGATGCCATGAAGAGGGGAATGTTTGGACAATTCCCAGGGCCCCTGAGTGATCGAGGCACTAAAACATTAGGAGCATAAGTGGATTGGTCAGGGTTGAAGGCCCAATATGAAAGGCCTTAAGGTGACCCAAAACCTGTCAGTGCCTACGCTAAATACCCCCCCCCCCCCAAAGTCCCTGAGGACAGGTGGCCGTCATGAAAAGGGCGTGTCTCACTGACACTCACACGTTGTGATTGATCGGCGGCTTGTTGCGTGTAAATGGTCTTTTTCTCTGCCTTCCTGTAGGCCTCAGATTACCCCCCCCCCCCCCCCTCCGTTTCTGTCGACTGTCTGTGTATTCCGGTTAGTTTCTGAACGCACCCCGCACATGCATATCAGTCCGTGTGGATTGGCGGATGAGTAGGAGCACATTGCTGCCTGGCTGATCTGGGCCGTGCGCGTGAGATACGCGTGATGTGGGATACTCTCACTCCGCCAGGCACCGCGCACCACTGCTGACTGCAGGGCGGTTCTCGCTCGGAGGTAAATGGCCCCAAACCACCGCGGCCACAGTCCGCTAGGTCTCTGGCAGAGCTCACAGTGTGGACCGCGGGGGCTGTGGGGGGGCTAAAGTCCCAAAAACCATGGATGGCAGGGTGTATTAAAGCAGCCACGTCTTCTGCTATTGTTTAAGATCAGTGAGCCCTTATGTCTCAGACATGAACTCATGCTGATTTCACACTCTCTCTACCGTTTTTGTTCTTCCTGTGTGCCCAAAAAGCGAAATGTTTCCTTTCTGAAAGACATAAACGCTCAGCCTGCTTTATAAAAAGTCATTTTAAGGCAGAATATTCATCAAGAGAGATGCTTCCCTCCAGCCCTGTTGGGGGGCGTCACCGCTGCGTTACTCCTGGCTGCTTGCTGTCACGGCGACATGGGGGCTGATGCTAATGCTTACGGACAGGCTGTGGAGATGAATGAAGTGGTGGCTGGACGGGGGAGGCACTCTGAGTATTTTCAGCTTACTTCTCAAGGGGAGAAAGCACCCTTACTGAAGCCATCATGGTTGAAAATGTCATTTTTATTTGTGCCAGCAGGGGGTGTGACAGTCAGCAGCTGGATGTGTGACCAAAAAGACAAATTATTACCACAGTCCCTGCTCTTACCTGTCCAGCCAGGTAAATGTCTCCCCCCCCCAGTAAACTACCAACATCAACTGAGTTCTGCAATAGTGTGCCTTTATTTAAAAACCAAAATGATTATGGAGTGTCAGCCTACTAAGTTATCCACCCAGTTATTTAATTATGTCACTAGTATTATATCTTGCCAGGGCAGACGCAGTGAGGGCGGCGGCAGGAAGTGAGCGGCACTGCCTGGCTACAGCCGACAGGAAGCGCTGGCGCCTCACCTGGAGGAAGTGGCAACTGCAGGGAGTCACATGATGCGAGCCCACAGCCCAGCCCCTGCATGAGCAGCCTTCACTGTGGCATTAGTATCTTCCTGCATTTCTGGCTGCACAGAAAAGAGAGATAAATATTCCACTTTCAAACACAATTGTCTTTTTAAATTATGTTTCTAACCGGGAATATTGATGGTGAACATGATGTGACTGAAGATAATGTCAGTGATGCATAAAATTCAATATGGTCCCTGGTTACAAGAAGAAGTTTCATCATGGATACTGCAAAAACTGCACCCAATACATGTGTTACACAGCAGACAGAGCTAGAAGTGTTATCATTTAGTGTGTCTCTGTGCTTGTGTGTGTGTGTGTGTGTGTGTGTGTGTGTGTATGCCTGCATTTATGCTGCAGGTTTGTGTATGTTTGTCAATGATCATGTCATACACCATACCACCTGAAAAACTTGCTTCTTTCCCATAACGTGGGGGGGAGTTCTCTAAAGATAAAACATGAATGAACTCACCATTTGTGTGCCAGATGACAGCACCAATGGCTTCACCCTTTAAATGCATTTCTCTGTTGATGGGGCAACATTTTATATTCATAGTGCAAATGCCTTAACACCAAATGCCCATGTTGCAGTAATAACCTTTTCAGTAATTCTCTGATGGCTGATGTGATGTGATGTGTTTTATTGTTCTTTCCTGGGATCGCGTCAGCGTTCCCATGGAAACTCCAGGCTTATTTAGCCTTTATTACTTGAAGGCCCAGGAAATGGGGCATCGAGGCAGCAGAGGCCAAGCACACTTGACTCTGACCTCTGACCCCTTGTCATCGCACATGATCCGTCATCCGGCTGACAGCTAGCCTGGGTGGAAGTCCTGAAATGTTCTTGTGGAAAATGTTTGTTGTATCACCAGGAGGGTTAAGTACCACGTGAGAACATTAGCTGTTATGGTGGTCTTTGCTGGATGTGATGAGGCATGCAGCTGGACACCACCCCATGCTGAGATGGAAGCCCCAACTGTCAGCTGGGCTCCTCTGAGTCCTGAGGCTCACCGGTCACTATAACCTGCTTCCACAAGTGAACTGGTACTTGTCAGCAGTGCTTTTGGTCGTGGGTGCCAGTGAGCGCGCAGTGTGTGAGTGAGGTGGGGGAGGAGGTTAGGGGGGAATCACGGAGCCAGAATTGGACCTAAACCAGTGGTTTTGTGTTAAGGAGATGTTGGTGTTGTGGTTTGTGAGAGCCATTGGTTAACCCACAGACCGCCAGAACACCATTTGTCTTCCTGTTAGACCACCATGCCTAGTGTGAGCAGCCTGTACAACACCAGTCAAAGGTTTTTGCACTTTTCCATTTATTTTATAAACTGAAGATTTTTTATTCTTGTCAAGCACTGGGATCACTGGAGTGAACAACTATAAATGAAAAAATAAGTCAAATAAAACAAGTTTCCTTTAAAACATTGAAAGAGTGCATGTCTGACATCCTATTAACTGGTTGTGTGGTGATGGCATAGTCAAATTCTAGGCTGTCCTTTAACTTTAAATGCCCTAATTAATTGTATCATCCTGCCAAACAGAGCAGTATTTAATGTCCCTTGTAGAAAGCATGCCTCAAATGTTTTCTGCTGTTATAACTGCTACAGAAGGTCACTTTCAGTGAATCAAAGATATGACATCCTTTTCCTAATAAATGTTCCCAAATGGTGAACATATTGTAAATTTATTTGTTAGCAAAGGATATTGAGTGTATTTTCAGTAAATGCTAAGTGAGTGACATGCAAATGTAGAAAATCTCAGTGCGTTCAAAAACTTTTGACTGTTAGCGTAGAGCAGGACCACAGTATACGCCCCAGTCTGGGTGGCCGCCTTCGAGTGCCCCCTGCTCAGGCACAGGGTCTCTACCCACTACATTATTCTGATATTTAATTGGTACAGTTGTCTTTGGCTGACAGGATTATCTCCTCTAATAGAACAGACAGCATGCCGGCATGATCCTTATTGAGATGTCCTCTCATCCAGTAGAGGGCAGAGCTGCTTAATGGGGCCTGACCCATCAACCCCTGTCCCAGGACGGCTCTGGCAGCTGGCCGGCTTTTCCCCAGGAATCGATTGCTGTCTGGGCCGGACGCTGACTTAGCGGCACAGTCGCCACAGTGTCACAAGGCCGTCACCTCACGTGACGGTCCACAGTGACTCCCCTGGAGGTGCTCAGGGTGTCGAGGCTCCCAATGGAGCAGAGCCAAGTGGCTGTGAGGCGCGTTAGCGTTAGCCAGGCTGCTACCTTACCGGCAAGCCTGTGACCTTCACGCTGATTTCAGACCTAAGTAATGCTACTTAATTTTAGATATTTACATGTAATTTCCCTAAAAGCTAAAGAGAACGAAACATAACATTTTATGTAGGATTTTAACTATCATTATGTTTCAAAGGAGAGTGTGTGTGTGTGTGTGTGTGTGTGTGTGTGTGTGTGTGTGTGTGTATGAGAGAGAGGGAAAGAGATAACCCCCAATGGACACTGGGCACCCCTACGAGTAGGTAATGAAATCTGGGCCACATGGTGTATCATCTTTTGCTGCAGTTTCTCCATGGGAGGGGGGGGGGCTTCTTCCATAAAGCCACCTTTTAAAGGTACAGACCATGACTGAGCATGGCACTGAACAATTTGGCAACAGCAGAACAGGAGTGGATCTCATTAATGCCAAGGGCTGCAAAGTGCTACCCCCTCCCCAACAGAGCAATAACTGAATACAATCAATGTTATTAGGAGGCTTTTTGTTTGCCACACAAAAAGATCAGTTAACATCCCGATCCAGGCTAAACTGCACTGTAAAGGAAAAAGTTATGCCACTTTAAGGACCCATATAACCTAGTGTTTGGAGAAGGGCAAAATAAATCAATTTCATTCTAAAATAAACCAAGCGGTTAGATTAAATTTTCAATTTTTATAGGATGCTTGTCCTTTCCTGCAAAAAAAGAGCTTGGTTAACCTGTCAGAGAAAATGCAATTTTGGAAAAACCAGAAGCATAATTCTTGGTGAAGATTCTTGTACTGTAATTATCAGCCCCTGATTTTCAGACCTCAGAGCTGTATGTGGATAGAGCTGTGTGTTTGTGCATTTGCGAGTCCTGAAAGATCTTAAAATAGCTTGTTTAATAGAAACAACATTTGGATTACGCTGATTGCAATCAACATTTTCACTGCTTTTTAATGGTATTTGATAGGAACACTGTCCCAGAGCACTGAGCAGATACAATGATGAATCTAATTTGTTCATCCTGCTTTATAGCAGACATGTGGCAGGTTTAATCAGTTTCCTCCCTGTCCCAGTTACTCCTATACCAGTTGGTATTGTTTGTGCTGTTAAGAGCTGCACTGGCGAGCTGTTAAGATCCTGAGTCTTACTCTCTGGATCTGCTCCCTCTGCACCTGTCTGCAGATGTGGGCCACAGCAGGCTGAGCCAGCATGATGCACAGCGTTGCCCAAGGGCTAACTGGGTAATGGAGCCCAGCCAGCCATGCTAGGCCTGATTGCCTTATAGTGCCCGATAGTGTCAGCTGGGCAGGTGACAGAAGACAGGCGTACACCCGTCATGAGCTCATCCTGATGTGGATGGCTCTGGGTTTAATTTTTACTAGGATATTTAAGACTTATATGTCCATTTGGCTTTTGTTAAAGGGGCCTCCTGGCAGTAAAGCCCAGTCCTTCACAGCCTGTACCCAGGTCCAGCTCCTCAGTGAAGCTCCAGAGCTTGACCAAGGTCTCTCATTGCAGGCAAACATCTGCTCTCATTCGCGATGCCTTCCTTCCTCCTGACTACCGCCTGGGGGGGGGGGCGCCGCGGGGGGGGGGGGGGGGGGGGGCAGGGGGGGGGGGGGGAGGGGAGTCGGGG
>JABFEA020000001.1:7570469-7588265 GCA_019775915.2 Cyphomyrus plagiostoma | reverse complement strand
TGAGCTGTCAGGCCTTTTTCCTATTGCAGTACACCTGAGCTGTCAGGCCTTTTTCCTATTGCAGTACACCTGAGCTGGCAGGCCTTTTTCCTATTGCAGTACACCTGAGCTGTCAGGCCTTTTTCCTATTGCAGTACACCTGAGCTGTCAGGCCTTTTTCCTATTGCAGTACACCTGAGCTGTCACTTAAACTCCATGCCCCTGTGCTGGGAGCCTAAGCTGAAGGGTAACTAATACCAAGCTGAAGTTTGATCCATTATAAATCCAGAAACAGAACCAGAACCAGACCATGCTGAAGTGTTTCTCCTCCTGGTTCATCCTGGCCTTGTCTACCTTTGTTCTGATGTTAATGCAGAACTTGGCATTATAATGAGGATTTTTCGTAATATATATAAATTCTGTAGTGGAATGCAGAAACATTTTTCTCTTGCTGTACAGGAGTGAAAGGTCTCTCTTTCTTGGGAGGAGGTGAGGCGGGAGCAGCGGTGCGGGCAGGAAGGAGACAGTACACCGGGCAGCTGACAGCATGCTGCGATGTGGGCTTCCCTGCTTCAGAGCTGCCTGTCTTATTGCACAATTAAGATAAAGAAAACCACCTGGCAGTGGACACAGCAGCTGATGGAAGGCTGGATAATGGTCACTGAATGTCTCACTGCGGTCTAGCTGGGAGAGCAAGATTGATGACCAGGCAGCTACGCCTTCTCTCTGTATCCGTGTCTCCTATGTTTACCTCCAGATCAAGAATGATTTTTTTTTGTAGTAGTTATTAATCGGTGTCTATCCAGTCTGGCTTTTGTGCATTAGATCTGCCTTAGCTGTGCATAACCGTCTCAAACTGTCCGCTGGGTATTTCTTCTCACAGTAGAATGACCACGTGCTGCTTCACGGCTCTTTGACCTCGTCCGAGTGAAAACAGTGAAATATCCTTCCCTCTGGGTTCTGCATTTCCAGAAGCATTACACCGTTAGCAGAGGTCTCCAAAGGCTAGTCCATCACCGCTCACTTCCTGAGTGCCGTTGACATAAAAATAGTTCCCTCAAAGGCACATCTTTGCTCTTGAGTCAAGCGAATCGCCCACACGGTGGCGGCGAATAAGAACAGCGCAGCTGTGGGTCGTGAGTGGGCCCTCTCCACAAGGTGTGGGAGGAAAGTGCTGTGCGACCGATTGCCAATCAGGGCCCCAATGGAAGGGATGGGGAAGCCTGCTGTGATAATATCAGTGCTGGGGGCTCTTCCACAGCCAGGGGGTGCCGTCTCTGCTGCTTCTGGGTCAGAAATGTTGCTTTTCTCCAGCACTGGCCCCCACTCAGTCCCCCCATGGACCTGCGACGAATCGCATGAATGAACTGTTGACATATAAGAGCGGCGTGATGTGATGGCGCGACTCCCAAAGCCCTTTCTGCAGGTTCAGGTCCCTGCACTGAAGGGGACTGGGGTGTCTGTACAATGCCTGATTGAAAATACAGCGTTTGCAGCTGTTTCTGTGTGTATTATCCTATCTGATGAGGTCAGTGAACACAGAGGTAGCGCCGGATTTCGTATAGAATCAGCGTTTTGAGTCTAAAGTGCCGTAATATGCAGATACAGCTCATCTACACGGTGCATTACCGTGCCGTCTTGTGACCACTGCACTTTAGACCTTCATAATTTGCGTGCAGACAGCAGTAAGCAAAGTTTGCCCATTATAAAACGAGAAAACCCATAAGTGGTGCTTAAATTAGCCTTCCCATTTTTCCTGGAAAACAACATTTGTGACGTTTTAAGGTTTCCATAGCTACCAGAAGACATTATCCTACTTGCATGTGTTTGGTTGTAACTGTGCTAGAATTTGCTCCAGATAGGAACCTGAAAGCATCAGCCTTACTGGACAGTGAAATTTATCCATTCATCCATTTTATGCCACTTATCTGGGGCTAGGTTGCAAGGGCAGCAGTCTCAGGGATGCCCTCTCTTCAGCCCCCTCCTCCAGCTCCTCTAGGGGGATATCGAGGCGTGCCATCCAAGCCATAATAATCTTTCCAATGTTTCCTTAGTCTATCCTGAGGTCTCCACCTGGTTGGACATGTTCAAAGCACCTCCCCAGGTAGGCATCCAGGACGACTCCTAGATAGATGCCCAAACCATCTCAGCTGGCTTCTTTCGATGCGGTGGAGCAGCGGTTCTACTCTGAGTTTCTCCCTAATGTCTGAACTCCATACCCTCTCTCTAAGGCTGAGCCCAGACACCCCATGAAGAAAACTGATTTCTATCACTTGTATCCGTAATTTCATTCTTTCGGTCACTACCCAAAGCTTATGGCCATTTGTGAGGGTAGGAACGTAGATCAACTGCTAAATCGATAACTTTACCTTCCAGCATTCCTCACAAGGATGAGGTGATGCCCTCAGAATTGGAGGTGCTGATGCTCATCCCAGTAGCTTCACACTGCAGACCACCCCAGTGCTCTCTGCAGGTCACAGCCTAATGAAGCCAATAGGAAAATATCACCTGCAAAAAGCAAAGATGTGATCCTGAGGTCACCAAACCAGGTCCCTTCCACCCCTTGGCTACTCCTAGAAATTCTGTCTATAAAAGCTAACTTAATGGCCCATAACAACAGACCCCGTATTCCATACTCCCAAAGCAACCCCCACAGAACCCCTTAAGGGACACGTTAAGTGTAAGTCTTTTCCAGATCTACTAAACACACATAGACTGACTGGACAATTTTTCATGAACCCTCCAGTAGCCTTGTGAAGGTGAAGAGCTGGTCCGGTGATCTGTGAACAGGATGGAATCTGCAGTGTTCCTCCTGGATCCGAAGATCAAGCGACGGATAGGTTCTCCTCTCCAGTGCATAGACCTTCCCAGGGAGGCTGAGATGCCCCTGAAGTTGGAACACATCCTCTGCTCCCCTTTCTTAAAGATTGGGGTCACTATCCCAGTCTGCCGATCCAAAGCAACTATCCCCCAACCTCCACATAGTGGTGAAGAGGCATGTCAGCTAAGGCAGCCCAGCAGCATCAACAGCTTTCATGAACTCAGGGCAAATCTGATCCACTCCTGGAGTTTTTTTGAGTACTTCAGTGATCTCAGCCCTAATAATGGGAAAGTCCTCTCAGTCTTCTGACCCCACATCCACCCAGGAAGGCATGTCAGTGGGATTCAGGAGGTCCATGAGTACTCCTTCCACCTCTAGACTGTATCCCTATTCAACTGCATTCCACCCCTGCAGTAAACAGAATGGGCAAAGGTTTGTTCCCCTTCCTAAATCACCTGACGATCTGTCAGAATCTTTTTGAGGGTGACTGAAAGCCATTGTCCATGGCGTCACCAAATTCCTGCCACACAAGTTTTTGCTTTTGCAACTGTCAAAGCCGCTTTCCGCTTGGTCTGCTGGTACCTGTCAGCTGCTTCAGCAGTCGCACAAGCTAACCAAGCTCGCAAGGCCTCCTTCTTCAGCCTGACCGCTTCCTTTACCTCGGGTGTGCACCACCATTTCAGGGATTACCACTGCAACAAGTCAAAAAGAACCCTGCAACCACAGCTTCACATAGCCAGTTCAACAATGCAGGCTTGGAAGGCCACCTATTAGCACTCAGTGTCTGCAGCCTCCCTCAGGGTCTTTCTGCCAGATGTGCGAGTTGAAGATATCCCGGATAGGAGCCTCTGATAGATGCTTCTAGCACACCCTCACTATGTGTTTGGGTCTACCAGGTCTATCTGGCATTTTCCGCTGCCTTATAATCCAGCTCACCACCAGGTGGTGATCAGTTGACAGTTCAACTTCTCTTTTCACCCGAATGTCCAAAACATGCAGCCACAAATCTGACATTAAAATCTGTGGTTAGCAGAGAAGACCAATAACAGAGCACCACTCTGGATCAGATCAAGCAGGCCATTTCTCCAAAACACACCCTTCCAGGTTTCACTGTCATCACTCATCTAAGTATTCACCAGTAGAACAGTTGAGTCCCCAGAGTGGGTACCTTACAGCGCCCCATCCAATGTCACCAAAAAAATTGGATACTCCAGGAAGACTGAACCGGTTTTTGGGCCATACGCATAGGCAACAGTCAGAGCCGCTTGAAGCTGAAGGAAAGCGACCCTCTCATTCACCAGGTGAATCCCAATGTACTGGTGGCTATGAGAACACCCACACCTGCCTCTATTCACCTCCAGAATTGAATAGAGTCCATCTTCTCTCCAGGAGTTTGGTTGCAGAGCATATGTGAAGGTGAGCCCGACTATATCTAGTCAGTATCTCTTTACCTCTCACACCAGCTCAGGCTCCTTTTCCACCAGAGAGGTTAAATTCCATGTTCCTAAAGCCAGGTCGCTGACGAACATTTTACCGAGCCCCTGCCACCTGTCCCTCACGGCTCACCTAAAGGAGCTGGGCCCACAGGAGGGCAGACCCACGTAACTCTTTGGGCCTGGCCCTGCCGGGCCCCATGGGTAGAAACCCAGCCACCAGGCTCTCACTTATGAGCGCCCCCCCAGCCCTGGCTCCAGATCGGAGCCCCAGGCTCCCTAATGCAAGTTACATGGTCCTGATTGTTTCTTTTCATAGGAATCTTTTTGAATCGAACATTGTCTGGCCACTCACCTAGGACCACTTCGCCTTGGCAGACCCTACTAAGGACAATTGCCTCCAACAATATAGCTCCTAGGATCACTGAGCCATACAAACCCCTCCACCATGATACGGTAGGCTGTCATGGAGGGGACAGCAAGATTTACTATTTGATTTCTCACTTCTTTCTTGAGTACACAATTTTCACATTACAAAGCTCTTTAATGGAAATGTGGTCCATAAATCTGGTTTAAACTGAACTAAATATAAATTATTCGCTGCCCTTCTGTGTGATGCTTCTTTCTGTGGAAATTATGGGATGTTAGAGGGGCATGACCTCTTGCAGGTTTGCCCTGGGGTTATAATGAAGCTGCTTTGGTTTATTCCCTAAATGATGTAAGGTGATTGGATCTTAGAAGAGACTCTGGGATGTCTTGCACCTGGCATAGGTAACGAGCTATGTGTGACAGCCCCATTGCTGACTGAAAGGTGGCTTGTGATTGGTCCGGCGGAGGGTAATTGCTCTGATTGTTCCAGCCGGGCTCCATTCGTCTCTCTGGCACCCTGAGCTGATCGGCTGGGAACTGATCTGGCCCAGATTAAGACTTGGATTGCCTCCACCGTCCCAGATGAACATTTGATCTGTTATCTGCCTTCAGTTCTTTCTCACGCAGATAAGGTATAATGGACCAGAGCTCATTCTTTAACACGGGAGTCCCATCCATCATTGCTGACACCTGATGTGACAATTGCAGTCATAATTACAAAAAAGACAACAAAACACAGGACAGGGTGATCTTCTGGCTGTGTCTGTGCCTAAGCTCCTTGGCTTTTGGCTGCATGCCACACCAGCACTTTGCTTTACTTTCTCCTCTGCCTTTCGTGCCCAGAGTCAAATTAGCTTTCAGATTGAGGTTGCCACAACACTGCTGTTACAGTAGGGTATTTGTGGGCTCTTTATTACCCCTGTTTGGCTCCTAAGTGGCCATCACGGTTCAGGCATCACGATGGTTGTGTCTCACTCCTAATGGCAGATATAGTGTCGGTATTTTTGCCTGTACTCTCCACGTATTCTGTGTGGGTGTAAAAGATGTAATTTACGGTCTGTGGAAAATTTTCATCATCACTAAAATAACACATTACAGAGCAGCAGCAGCACTCATCCAACTTCCTCTATGCAAATGAGGGTAATATGACCAATCACTGTCAGTTCTGTGGCTGGGGAGATTTACATTTACAGGAAGGGGTGTGGTCTCCATTTCAGTATCCATATGACTGTACTCTCCTGTACTGTACTATACCGTGACTGACATTGCAAGGTGCACATTTAAATCCTGTGAGAGGATATGCTGGGGTACTTAAAGTTATTCAGTAAATGTTGTGTAAACATGTACAACTGCAAGCTGCATGGATCACATATATATCCATCTACCTTCAATTCATTTATCCTGGTCAGGGACATGGGGATGGAGCCTATCGCAGGCAGCACAGCACAGGGGTGCACTTTGGATGGGGACTTCAGTCCATCATAGGGCAGGTACACACACACACACACACACACACACACACACAATCTACATGCAGGTTAAAGAACTCAGATAGCCTGGCTGCATGCCTTTGGATTGCAGAATGGAAATTGGAGTAGCTGGAGGAAACACATGAAACATGGGGAGAACATGTCAACAACACACACGCGCACACACACACACACACAGTGCATGTAGAAGCTGGAGGCCCCGGGGGTGTGAAGACAATGTGCTATCTGCTGAGGCACCCCTGTTGTTATGCACCTCACTGCTGTATGCAATAACATTTTCCCCTGGGATTAACATTAGTATATAATCTCATCGTATTAGCGTGATCTGTAAACCCATAAACTGGTAATAATAATAAAAGAAAAGATAATGAAGGGATCACGTGCCCTTACCTTTCTTTGTTTTTTTGCTGATGAACTTATCTGACTATAAATGATCCAGCTTCCTAAGAATGAAAAGCATGAGGGCAGAATCTAAGCGCAGCGCTGGAGTGAAATTTACATACGATGTCGGCTCTGACACGCTTTGAAGCCGTGGAGTTGCAGCTAAGCCGGCCGCCTCTGAGCGCGCTGACAGCAACCGACATAATAGCGGCTCTCTTATAGTAGGGATGCATTAAACACTGCACGCCCGTAGTGTCCTGATGCATTAAGAGCTGCATGAGCACACCATGCACAGGTGTACATTAATTATCCATGCACGTATTCACCTGCATGTATTTTGAAGTTAGAAGCTATGTTACTGAAAGAGGTAAGGAACGCGTGCTGATACAACACATTGCTGCACCCATCGCATAACAAACCACCCCAGGAATGAGAGCCCAAGAGCAGCCATGTGGCAGGTGATGCCTTAGCACCATGTTAGCACCTCAGCATCCCTGTGTCTGTGACACTGAAAGAGCTATTCCAAATGGAAAGGACCCGTGTGAAGCCTGGTCCAGAATGCCAATCCTGCCACTAACCCCCAAATTTTTCCCTGTAAGTTGGAGGACCTGCTGGCAGGCCTGGATGTAGTTTAACATCGCACCCAGGGTACAGCGACTGCGGGTTAAGGGCCCAGCGAAGAAGGATCGCTCCTGGCATTCATGGGATGAAGCAGTAACCTCCTGATTGGCTAGCCTTGGAGCCGCTGTTTCCTCCTGCGTTGCAGAAAACATGCATAAATTCCTTCCCAAGACAACAGTGAATAAAAGAGGATTCACATCAACGGTAAGGGTTAGTGTGCTGAAGCTAAGTAGTCACCAAAAGAAGTAAGAGCACACAGGGTTGCGTAGTGATAAATGGTGATAAGTGTGTATTGGCAGCCACAGAGGGTTAGTCAAAGCTGAGAGCTTTGTTAAACTAAATGCAAATATGTAATAAATGCTGTATGAATGTATGTGGCTCAGCTTTTAGGGTGAAAGGTCTAAATACAGGTAGTTCAAAGGGCCATTAGCACGTAGCACAGAAAAGCTTTGGAGTGTGAAGAATGAAGACAGTTGATACAATAAAGTGACGCCGGGAATGCGGGTGCGAGTGCAAACAGGCAGAATCCAATGCAATCCCTCTGATTATGAAGGGGTGCTGATGCAGTAAGGTGACCCCACCTGCCAGGTCATGTGACCCTCGAGGAAGTCCTCTTCATTTCTCCAACTCCATCCTGGCAGCTGTTCCTTGGTGGTATTAAACATGTCTGTCCAGATGAACATTAATCACCTAATATGTCCAGCAAATTTATTCGTTGACTGACATTTTGGTGGGAAAAACATTACAGCCAAGCTCTCGAGCTGTTCCCATCCCATTACGTGACATTTGTGTGTGGATGGCTGCGTGAACCGGGATGCTTCCGGGAATCCCGCTGTCACGTATTAACTGCCTTGCTGGGAGCCCATTCCTTCCGCCAGTTGATTTAGCAATCAGTGCTTCTCCAGATCGGAATGGACGCTCCTTGGCATCTATAAGCTGCATTCCTTCACTGTCATTTTCCTTCTTTCCCAGGATTCCGCTATTCTGCTCATTATGGCAGCTGAAGGTGCCGCCGGTGGGAGGAACATGACGCAGCCGTAGACTGGCCTGGCTCCCATTCAGCATTGCATTCATCCCCATGTTAATCTGATCATAATCATTCACCGTCAGGTGATTTCCAGGAAAACTCCCCCCATACTCATATCGTAATAATGGAGGAGTGTGGACATCTGGGGGTTTGGGGCGGTCAGCCGATAGGCACATTCATTCACTTTACCTGGGCTGTTCTTCTCTCATCACCAGGACACGGACCTTGATGTCCAAGCCTCCCCACTGTAGCACCCCAGCATCCCTGTGTCTGTGACGCTGAAAGAGCTGCATGTCGCTCCTGTTTCTCTCCACCATCTCCACTCCCATTTCCAGGTGGTCCCAACTCCCCTCTACCAATCCCCATTCCACCTGGAGTGAGCGTGACAGTTACCAGCCTCCTAGCATTCCGGTGAGCTGCCCGGCGTAATCATAGAAAACAATCAGCGACCGTTGAGCACGTACACATGAATCGCGTGTGCAGTGTAATTGGTCATGTACGATGAAGTGTCCCGAAAGCCCAGGAACACACCTCCCGTGATGAACTCCGCTGAGGGACCCGTGCTGCGTCTCTGAGCATAAAGCCGCCCTGCTTTTACCCTCCACAGTCATAATTACAAAATGAGCCATTACACACCAACGCTATTAGATGGGAACACTGGCGTGCTGAGAGATTTAATTGGCTCTTGTCTCATGTTAGCACGCTGTCGTGTAGCAGGCGAACACATGGAACAGAATGGCACAGTGACACAGCACGGCATGGCGACATAGCGTGATGGTGACATAGTGTGGCACGGTGACACAGCACAGTGACAGCATGGCACGGTGACACTGAATGGCGTGATAACACAGCATGGCACAAGGACAGCGTGGTGGTGACACAACGCAGTACAGTGACACAGCATGATGGTGACACAGCACAGCACAGTGGTGCTTTCGGCTGTTGCTTGGCTGAGGTGGTTGAATTTCATTTACTGGAAAAAAAACTCATAACACCTTGCCCTTGTCAGGATTTTGGATTTTACTACAATGCAGCTGATACTCAATAACCTCACCGCAGCATAATCAAAAAATGTGGAAGCTGTATCCTTTTAAGAAGCAAGTGTGTTGTGTTTTCTAATCTTTTGCAATAAGGGGACACCCTTCATGGGATACCAGTCTATCGCAGGACTTATGCTCTCACACACTATAGGTAATTTATAGACACCAGTTTGGCATCTGATTTTTTCCTAGAATCTAAACTACATTATAAGCACCAGGCTCCATTTTATCCTGTTCTAGATATCTAGCCTTCTAGAATCTTTACAATGGCACAGTACCAGCTACATTCTAGAATATATGAAATTACACAGCAAAACCACTGTATTTCCTTGTAGAACACTTATTACTTTTTAGAAGGTAAATTACATCATAACAATCTGTTACATTAACATCTGTAATCTGTCAAATTACTTTATAAAACTTGCACAACTTGAACAGCAGCCCAGGAATGTCAGTGGGTCTGTAATTGTGACATTAATGCTGACCTGGGCCTAAAACGACAGATTCACTCAGCTGTGCTGCACATTCGGATCAGCATCACTGCCCAGAAGAGCTTTCATAACCTCGAGTAGCTTGGGCTTCAAGCTGCCCCAGAGGTCATCTGCCTGTAAACTGAAACGCCGGGTAATGAATTGCTGAACGGCGTTTTCTGTTGAGCTTCACAAACATAGCGGTATTGTCATTGTGTAAAGGGCCAGGGCAGACTGTGGGAACAGATGAGACCTCTCTGAATGATAATGTAGCATCTGAGCACCTATCATCATTTTATTATTACAGAGTCAGTTGTTCCCTATATTTTGTCTGAATGATCCACTGGATTCCTCTGCTCATGGAGAAGGGGTCGGAAGTCCTCCCAGGGCTTGGAGCCGTTAGTCTATAGGTGTGTCCATTCTGGGGTTGGGATTTTGTGATGCAGCAGCACTGAGGCTGGACTCGAGGGTCCGTGTTTGTGGTTTGTGTTTGTTCACTGTGGACCAAGTTCAGAATTCCACAGACACAAGGTCTCCAACGCTCTGAGCTCACCGTTACCGTCACACCAATGTGCTTCTCTGCTACAGGGATATTAGTGCTGTGTCCAACGTGTTGGTCTTTATTGTTGGTATGGAAATAGAGAATCATTGATCACCTGAGGGACGCGGCAAATAGGGAGCATATATCAGCAAGCGTGGCTTCAAGCAGCAGGGAAATGGCGCCCTGTGACATTTTGCCGCACGGCAAATCGACCGCTGGCCCTCGATCTGTGTCGGTCTGAAACATGAAGGGGGGCCCATACCTACAAGGGAGCTTCAGGCCCCTATCCACCATGAGCTCAGCATTTTTAACTGGTCGCTGCCCAGTCAGGCTACCAATAAATCTCTCTATAATGCTCCCCCAAATCTCCTCGTCACGCTTACTGTAAATCTCCCTCTAACGCCCCCCGTAAATCTCCAAGCCCCCATCAGCGCGCCAGACGCGGCCCTGCCAGATGACTGTTGAGCCGCTGTTGGCTCGTGCAGTCGGCCGCCCCGACCTCCATCCGCAGTTTGACTGATGGCTGAAGAACCTCTGGAATTCCAGGGTTGGCTGCTATGTTACTGGTGCATAACTGAATGGAAGAAGAAGATGACACCGTCTTCACTGCCCCCAGGGCCAACGCCACGTGCGGACTGTCCTCAGGGAGCTTCAGGGTTCTGTGGTGGATTCCATGTGCGAAAATCGAACTTGTCTTCTTATCTATTACCTTTTTTTAATGACTCCACTGCCACTCACTTGATTGGCTGCAAGTAACCATCAAAATGAGAGATGGAGGAACAGGTCGGCATGCCAGCATCGCAGTTTATTAACCCCTTCAGCACTGTGACGCAAGAGGCCTAACCAAATGTGACATATCAGACACGTGTGAAGCTGCAGAGCTCATGGTTTGGACCCACCAGGGGCCTGTCAACTGAGCACAAACCGGACAGGGTCATTGGTAGTGAGAATGAGGACAGAACAGTGCACGCTGATTACCGGGTTCCTGTTTCTGCTTCCACAGGATTCACATTCATCTTGGTGTGGGCGGGTTATGTAACCGTGACTGGAAATGGTTATTCTCGTTTGTTTGTTTGGCATTGGCCAACATCTTTCCGATCGATCCATTTAGAGCCGGCTTTGTTCTTTAATACCACAAGTGGGCGGAGTCAGATACAAGACTGCCAATTGCTAACCACCGCAGGGCTTCAAACAGACACTCTATGTAAATGATCTCCCATGATGCTGCTGGTTAACATGGGGCTTTATGCAGTATTCCCAATGTCAACATGGCTGCAGCGTTTCTGCATTTTGTAGATGTTTCGAGGCTGGTGTTGACAGTACAGAGCCAGGGTTAATGCACCCACGTCCTTTCACATTAAAGGCAATCCGATTAAAGCTTTTTTTGTCATTTAATAAATAATCCTGTTGAATTATTAAATTTTCTTCTCCAGTCTTAGAAATGATGGTGGAAAATATGTCTTCTGCAGTTTCTCGTTTTGTACCCACGATGGTGTAGGACAGGGTTCTTCAAATCTGGACCTCGATTCCAAATCCAGACCTTGTTTTCAGTTCACCCAGGTAGTTAGTTTGATAATTACTGATTCTGATTGGCCAGAGGCTTCACACCTGTCTGACAGGTTAAGGAAGGCTGGAAAACCAGCAGGGCTCGGACCTCGAGGACCGTGATTTGAATAACCCTGGTGTAGGATATCGCCCTACGGCGAGACAGCGAAAGATCCCATCACCCAAACGTCCCTGATTAATATCTCTCTTACATCAGCGAGATTCTGGTCGCACTGCTATCGTGTAAGTGCCGCCATTTTGCCAAATGACCACCCTGCTTTAATCAGGGCCAGGAGTGTTGGGGGGGAATTTGGATTTACAAGTGTCAGGGATAATTAATGGCTTCCTGAGGAGAATCCAATGTACTCACTGCTCCATTCCCTGTGACATAAAGGCCAGTCAGTGACAGAAACCCAAGTGGTTCAAGGAGCAGTGATCAGATGAGGGTTTTCCTCATCAGTGCCTAACCCAGTGTCTCATGTCTGTCCCAGTGTAGGATCTCTGCCTCTCTGACACCCTCACTGTTAACCCCTGACTATCAGGCAGTAGAATTATGAAGCTGGTATTTCAGATATTTAAGTCTGGTCATTAAACATTAAGGAATTCAGCACAGTAAAGGTTAAAAGCAGCTTTTGTCCAGTGTGTGGGGGGGGGGAATGCACAGCCCATAGGCTCATTCATTATTCTGCAGAATCACTAATATTCTGCACATGCTTTGTATTCCAGCACATTTCTGCCTGGGCCTTCCTGCAGCCAGGTCTGAGAAAAGCAATGAAGGTCTCCAAACACTGTACAGGTCCCCATGAAGCAGGTCCCCACATACTCTGCAGGTCCGCATGAAGCAGGTCCTCACACACTTTGCAGGTCCTCAAGAAGCAAGATTTTATAAATATGTGATTTTGTGAAAATGTCATTATTTCTGAAAATCTATTTATTCGAAACACCATATGCACAAGGAGGATGTCTTGGACACAATTTGGTAACCATTTCATACTGCTGTGTGAGATTAATTTATTACGTCATGCCATAATACATCTGATTCTGTAAATATGTTTTTAGTTAAGTATGTTTTCTGTAAATATACTCAAGCTTTATAAGATATATTATTCTCCATTTTAAAACAAATGTATATCAGTCTATAGAATAAGGCATAGGAGAAATGTTTCCACACATACACACACACACACACACATCTGTATATGTGCAGTCACTTACTATGCTTGTGATTTCATTGTATGCAGCCAGCATCGTCTCCCTTCCTGAGCTCGACCTGAAGCCCAACCTCAGCCGTCATCCCCGGCCGCTCAGCCGAGCTGCTCCACGTTCTCACCGACTGCCAAGCGCTTCCCTGCGGCCTTTGATGCTGAGAGACGCTTAAACACTCGGCTGAACCGCCTTCTCAGTAGTAGAGAGCTGGTAGAGATGATACTTGAATGCAAACACTATTTTCACATTAGGGGTTTTGCCCATTCGAATTCCACTGTGACAAATGAGTCTGAGTAATCTATAAAAACATGTATTTGCATGAATACATAACTCATGCTTCCTACTTCCCGGAGCATGTGCCTGACAAGTCAATTTACAAATGAACATGTTTTCTTATTTTCTAATCACTAAAACTTAAATCACAGAATGCTAAGTTGCTTATGCAGTTACCTTCATTTATATGCTGGATTAAGCTGAGGTTGAATCCAGAGCTTCCCTGTAGTGCTGATTATGGAACTTCAGACTGTTTGCTTTACTATTTGCATAGTTTTGAAGCCCATTGATTTTTTACTGTCGCATTGTCGCATCTACATGTCTGCATTGGGAAAGACTTTTTGACGGTGGGATCCAAGCCGCTAGTAAGTGAAGGTCAATGTCCAGTCAAAATGTAGATGATCTCACCCTAGACACACTGAGGTTCTGAGCAGAGGAAACAGGCAGACATGTGATACATAGTTTGACACAGCTGTGCCATCAGTGCACTTTCCGGATAAATGGAGGAATCACATGACTGCGGAGTTGCAGGTAATGGAAAGATAAAGAAGGAGATAAATGACCTGGTTACCTCAAAATGACCAAAATGAGTGTTTAGGTTTGCGTTGCTTTGTGTTTGTCATTGCAGTTCACATGCTGCTGAGTTTGCGTTTGCCGGTTTGGCTGACCATGCCATTGTTTTTCCGTTTGCCATTTGGCTGACCATGCCATTGTTTTTCCGTTTTCCGGTTTGGCTGACCATGCCAGTGTTTTGCCGTTTGCCGGTTTGGCTGACCATGCCAGTGTTTTGCTGTTTGCCGGTTTGGCTGACCATGCCAGTGTTTCTCCGTTTTCCGGTTTGGCTGACCATGCCAGTGTTTTGCCGTTTGCCGGTTTGGCTGACCATGCCAGTGTTTCTCCGTTTTCCGGTTTGGCTGACCATGCCAGTGTTTTGCCATTTGCCGGTTTGGCTGACCATGCCAGTGTTTTGCCGTTTGCCGGTTTGGGTAACCATGCTGAATGTTTGGTGTTTGTTGCTTTGGATTTGCATTTTGACTGTTTTGTGTTTGTTTGGTCGGGGTTCTTAGTTGCAGGCCGAATGCATTGTGTTTGTTGGGCTTACTTGGAAATAACTGAAGCTGATCCTCCTTAGATGTTTCCCAGCAGAGTCCTTTATTGGAGCTGCCTTTGTGGAGAATTATTCCTCTGAGTCCATCTGGTATCTATTTCTTCTTTGTTATAATAAAATTATTACCTTATATATTACACAATAGTGGAGAAATGTAGCCCCCCCACCACCACACAGAGAGCTTGAAAATGAGTTGGGGAGGAATTATTTGACTTGGAGAGAGTGTGTGTGTGTGTGTGGGGGGGGGATTGTGACTGGGGATTTTTCTGACAGTGAGGCACAACAGAGGAAACATCACCGTGACGACAAGGCCAGCCGCCCCCTGGGTGGAATGGCTGTATGAGTATCAGGACGGTGCTTTTAAGGTTCACCCCGCGTCCCTGACAGCTCTGCTGTTACTCTCCTACGGCGCTGTGACGTCAGCTGCTCCGTCTGCGGCGTGTAGCCGTGCCAAACCTGTTGAGAGGGGCTGCTCGCCTGGGCCATCCTCCAGAGGTTCTTACTGTAAACCTTTCAATTATACAACACTGAACATAAATTATATTATCTTATTTTTATGGTACAACCTGGAGTAATTGAATTAAGTAAACATATACTGTAAGGATGAGCTATAGAGTGTGATGATCTGCAGACTGACTCATGACACAAATGTCCTTCTGGAACGCCCTGCCAGCTTGGGATGTTTATGAGGGATTTCCCCCCCCCACTCAGTCTCTTAAATCCTTGTGGAAAGGAATCACCAGCAAAGGAAAGTACTCATTTCTGCTCCCCTACAAGCCTGAATTAACAGACACTGTGCTCAGCATGCTGGGGCCTGCTCTCAGGTGTGTGTGCTGTGTTCCAGACTAGACTGCGCCAGGTGGCTGCAGGAATGGGGGGGTGACAGACTGGGAGAGGCTGTAGCACCTGAGCCTAAGCCCCCCCCCACAAACCCACACACACACACACCATCAAATACATGAAAAATCTGCCCTAATTGTGAAAGAAACACCTGGGAGCCAAGCAGGGGAGGGACGGTCTCAGCAGACACCCTCCGCCATGACGGGCGTATTTGCACGAAGTGCAGGCTTCAAAGTGCAATGGCCGCATCTCTAAGGCGCGTCTACATGCAGGGTGACTGCGTGCTGGACCCTGTCATTCAGAGTGTCTTTGGGGCTGGCACTTTGCAGGTTAAGTACATTTCAGAAACATATCAGACTTCGACACATCACAATCAAGTGTTGCCCATGCATCACATATGGACGTTACTCATCACAATCAGGATTTACCCCTACATCGCAACTGAGCATTACCCCCACATCGCAACTGAGCATTACCCCCCCCACGCAACTGAGCATTACCCCCCACATCGCAACTGAGCATTACCCACACATCACAACTGAGTATTACCCACGCATCACAACTGAACATTACCCCCACATCGCAACTGAGCAGTACCCCCATATCACAACTGAGCAGTACCCCCATATCGCAACTGAGCATTACTACCTTATCGCAACTGAGCATTACCCCCCACATCACAACTGAGCATTACCCCCACATCGCAACTGAGCATTTACCCCCACATCGCAACTGAGCATTACCCCCACATTGCAACTGAGCATTACCCACGCATTGCAACTGAGCATTACCCGCGCATCGCAACTGAGCATTACCCCCACATCGCAACTGAGCAGTACCCCCACATCGCAACTGAGCAGTACTACCATATTGCAACTGAGCATTACCCCCCACATCACAACTGAGCATTACCCACGCATCACAACTGAGCATTACCCCCACATCGCAACTGAGCAGTACCCCCATATCGCAACTGAGCATTACCCACGCATCGCAACTGAGCATTACCCACGCATCGCAACTGAGCATTACCCCCACATCGCAACTGAGCATTACCCCCGCATCGCAACTGAGCATTACCACCATATCGCAACTGAGCATTACCCACGCATCGCAACTGAGCATTACCCCCCACATCGCAACTGAGCATTACCCGCACATTGCAACTGAGCATTACCCACGCATCGCAACTGAGCATTACCCGCGCATTGCAACTGAGCATTACCCCCACATCACAACTGAGCATTACCCCTGCATCGCAACTGAGCATTACCCCCACATTGCAACTGAGCATTACCCACGCATCACAACTGAGCATTACTGCCATATCGCAACTGAGCATTACCCCCCACATCGCAACTGAGCATTACCCCCACATCGCACACCTGAGCATACCTGTGCATTGCTGGCTTGCAGGATGCTCACCATCCTTTCTAGGGAGTTGTCTGTAAGCCCAGCTAGTCTAACTAGTGTGTTGTGAAAGCTGGGAATCACGGTGAAGTAACCACAGTACGAGATTCGGAGTGAATCCAGCGCATTGGAGGATTCTGTGTAATTTGAGTGCTCTGGGTTTCTGGGGAGAGCCCTCATCCAGCACAATTTTCTGCCTGTGCATCCCGCAGACACAAAATCAATGGGTCAGTCGGTTCCCCTGTAACATGTAGCGGCTTCGCTTAGCTACCGTCACGGATTTTCCACATGACGGCACACCGGCGGTCGAAGCAAATGTGCCCTGTGGCCCCGGCTGACAGAGACACCGGAGGCACATGGGGTGAACGTGTTCCAGCACCGCCCTGCCTCCTGGGGTACGTGCCCAGGGTCCCACCAAGCCAAGCCAGCCAGACCTATTTTATTCCCAGATATATTCAGGGATTTATGAAAATGCCCAGCAAGTGTCAAGTCAAGCCAAGTGGGATTTACTGCCCTGCCATACATACACAGAGGCATGTTCCCCCCAGGACCATGGTGTGACATACAGACAGGGTTTTCATAGGTCTACCAGTGCAAGGCACAGGACAGTGTGAAACAGGGGGGCTGCACACATGGTTTGTATATATATTGCAATCTGTAGCTACATGACCAACATGTAATACAGCAGCAGTATAATAGGATGGAACCAATAGTGACTATATAAATAAGTTAAAAATAATAATTGAAACTGACTAGTGCTGGTCCAGGGCGGGGTGGAGATGTGAGTAAGCTAAAGAAGGGGTGGGGGGTCAGGTGGACAGCAGGGTATTTAGTGGCCTGACTGCTTCAGGGAAGAAGCTGCTGCAGAACAGGCATGCGTGTCATGTGCATAACTTCTGAAGGTCCAGGAGGTATCCAGGTATTGTGTGATTGCCCAGGGCCCAGGATTCGAATGTAGCCTCTCACAGCTAATGTGACCTCGCATCTGGAAGTCAGGCGGTCATACCGGTGCTCTGATGTCACACAGCTGTGTTCATACCGGTGCTCTGATGTCACGCGGCTGCGGTCATACCGGTGCTCTGATGTCACACGGCTGCGGTCATACCGGTGCTCTGATGTCACGCGGCTGCGGTCATACCGGTGCTCTGATGTCACACGGCTGCGGTCATACCGGTGCTCTGATGTCACGCGGCTGCGGTCATACCGGTGCTCTGATGTCACACGGCTGCGGTCATACCGGTG
>JABFEA020000001.1:7558029-7570369 GCA_019775915.2 Cyphomyrus plagiostoma | reverse complement strand
ACACGGCTGCGGTCATACCGGTGCTCTGATGTCACACGGCTGTGGTCATACCGGTGCTCTGATGTCACACGGCTGTGGTCATACCGGTGCTCTGATGTCACACGGCTGCGGTCATACCGGTGCTCTGATGTCACACAGCTGCGTTCATACCGGTGCTCTGATGTGACACGGCTGTGGTCATACCGGTGCTCTGATGTCACACGGCTGCGGTCATACCGGTGCTCTGATGTCACGCGTTTGCGGTCATACCGGTGCTCTGATGTTGCGCAGCTCCTGATGAATGCCACAAAGTGCCACCTGTCCATTTTCCGAGATGTAGTACTAAGACTGTACATGCTGTTCGATTCTGTGCTCCCCTGCCAACGCAGAGGTGCTCCATGGGAATCTATCTCCATGGTAACCGCCGGCTTGCCCTCCCCACGGCAGCATTCTGGAGCCGCTTTGTTCCCTGAATGTTGCGATAGGCGGTGCCGGCTGCCTCCATATCGCTAACGAGGCTCATTAGTGTGCCGGCCGAAGCCCAGCAATGGTAAGCGGGAGGTCCACCGCTGATTCCAGCACAGCTCCTCCTTCACTGCGACCCGACTGCACATCGCAGAGCAGCCTGCACTAGGGTCACCGGCCCTCAGCCGCTAGGCCGCCGTCCGCTAGTTGTTGCCCAATGGCACCACAGGTAGTCTTTATAAAGTGCTTGCAGTTCTAGTTCTGGTGACAGCACAGCTAGTGGGAGTGTGTGTGTCTATAAAAGAGGGGGGGGGGCATGTATGTATTACAATGTGGGGACCAAATATCCCCACAATGTGATAAAGACCTGTTATTTTCACCTTGTAGGGACCAGGGGAAACTCAATTTTATAGAAATCTGTGACTGCAAACAAAAAAAAATTAAATGTCAAAAATAATTTTGCCGTTTAGTTTGGTTACTTATGGTTATGGTTAGGGTTGGGTAGGGGTTAAGGTCATCATTGGTGGGATTACAATTTTTCCATAGAAATGGATGGAGGGTCCCCACAAAGACATGAATACAAATGTGTGTATGAGAGAGAGTGCGTGTATGCAGACATGTGTGGCCAGAGCCACGCTGTAGGTCTCCTCAGGTGAAGGTCTCTCTCTCAGAGATCGTGGTCTCTCTGCCTACAGCAATGTCTGCCTTCCCCAGACCCAGATCTCCCATCCACAAATGCGGGATCGTTTTGTCTGCGGTGACCTGGGCAGCGCTGGCCACTCTCTTTCCCCCAGGGCTCCTTTATGTAGTAGATCCTGGCTGTCAGGTGAATCTGTGGCTTTGTTTACTGAGCAGCGTGTTTACTGGTGTGTGTCCACCATGCTGTTAGTAGTGGGAATCCTTGCCTGTCACTGAAGAAAGCACAAAGTGCAAAGCATTATGGGAGCTAAACATGTTATGTTGAGAAAATAGGCTGATGACCCTCTCGATAGAAGGGGCATCATACATCAACAGGGACGCTACAGTGTAATTGCAGAGACATCCATATTCTCTTATGACAGGGCATCCACATTCCCTAATGCCACATGTTCGGCTGATAAATACGCCTGTGTTTATGTATCACAAGCTGCTGCGTGCAAATATGAAGCATTCCTTTGCCCCTATGCTGCCCTCTGGGAAAAGGCCAACGTGTCTCACTGCACACTGCACAGGTCAGAAACATGCATCCTTAAAACAGGTCGAGTGGCAGGTTGCTGCTTGACTGCTGCAGGCTTCTGTCAGGGCTGATACAGTGATCCTGAGGGTGCGTCATTTGCAAAAAGCCGGCAGAGTTCCTGTTCGCCCTGGTAGGTGTGTTTGGATCTGTACTGTGCACACACACACACTGCTGCAAGCTCCCTCATTATGGAGTTTCTTCAGAACAAACGACTCCAATGAAATTCACTGGGTCTCTGTGCTGTTGTCCGCTGTGTAGAGCTTCTCTGCAGAACCGCCAGATCTCTGAGAACTATCGCGTGTGTGTCTCACGGGAGCGACTCACGCACATGAATATGTCCCACTTATCAGGCTGCCTGCTCCCCAGGAGAAGGATCAAAAAAGACCTCATTTAATGTTTTCAGCTGCAGCCTCTCCGTGTCAAGCTGCCCATTCTCCCTGCGTAATACTGCATGGCCCCACCTTCTCTTTGAGCAGAATTGGAGCTGTTAAGGTCACAGGAAATGCTAATCAGCTGGAAGAGGACTGAATAATGATCTGAGCATCTGAACACAAGCTGAATCCTCCTAATCAGCTTTCTGGGTCAGATATCGTCGCCATCACCAATCTTCCTCTTGGTTTAGGAGCAAATTATCTGCCAAGATCTTGCAATGTAAACCTTCCTGTGATTTACAAGGTGAATTTCATGTTATTCTGCTGACCTCATTCTTCACTTTTGATTTCGTTCTTTCGATCAGCCTGAGCCTTGACAACAAAACGTACTCAGAACTCGGCTCCAGTGAAATTGCACCAGTTATAATTGTTTCCATGAAAGTCAATGTGCTGACCAGCCACTGCCACAAAGGATGTCATTAAGCAGCATGGCAGCTTGTAGTGTCGGGATCTGCGGTGTGAAGGGGAGACACAGCACAGGACTTTATTCAAGGCTGAAATGAACCACACCATATGCAGGTTGTTTTGAATGACGGATCATGAACAAGACACACAAAGAGACAGAGGATCAAACCAGGGCTGTTTGGGACACCAATGAGCAAGTCCTCTATAAGCCGCCCGACTGGCCATATTTAGCTCATGGCAATTAGTCCAATCAGGGCCAACTGGGTTTTATTAACTGTGGGGCAAACGTTGGCGTGATGATCAATCACCATGGGAGCACAAAGAACGGGAACGCTGAAACCCCACCCTGTGCTGTTGTTATGTCTCCTAGTAGCCCATAGCGCATTAAGCGAGAGCAGAGATCTGTTTATCTACATGGCGTTGCTGGCGAGTGCTTTGTGGACGGCGTGCAGGCATCACTGCAGAGATGGCTTCCCCCTGCTCACTGCCACCTGAGCTGCCAGGGTGTCGCTCGCACGGCTCGCTCTGTCTGCCCTGAGCACTCGTACCTCCGTCCCTCCCGAGGCTCATTAACTCGTTCCATCTCCTCTAGATGGCTACGGGCTCATCTGCGTTGCATCTGTTACCCGTGTTTGCGGCCCGGCCCCCGTCAGCTATTAGCACATTGCACGTCCGTGGGAATGGGGGGGCGGATGGGTGGGCAATCAAATTACTGCTCTTTCTCTTGCTCTCCATGATTTGGTCTCTGAAGAGTGTTCAGCGTGATCAAATAGGATGTTTCTCGTGGAACGACGGGCCACACTCATGAAGTGGCTGCTCTGACAGTCAGCCATTAGCAAACGCGCATGATTGAGAGCCTGTTTGGGCTGAGCGGGATTCTCTCGGGAGGGGACTGCGCGAGATGGCAAGCCAGTTTTAGAGGAGCATTTCGGCAATAGAGGAACAGAATGAGAGAAAAGCCAGTCACAAGGGAGAGCTTATGATCCGGCTCCCAGGATGGGCTGTCATCCAGCCTGCATCTACATTAAGCAAGAACAGAGGCACGGGGCTGGTCTTCTCTGTGGGCTACATCTTACCCGTGATGTCCTCTTCTGACCAAAAGAAGCCAAATGGAGAGAGAAGTAGATGTTTGGATGTAGGCAAGGGAGTGGAGAGGGTCTCTACAGGCGGGAGAGTCAGAGCAGCAAGATTCTGGGGTGTCTTTGGAGCGTTCTGTGTGCAGGGGTGGGGGGTGGATGGGTAGGGAGTGTCGAGATTGGTGCTTGTCAGACTCAGGGGAGGTGGGGTTTGGATGCTGCGTCTGCGGTCTGGTGCATGCTGGGATCACTGAAGAGTGCGAGAGCATTCTGCCGCTTTCACGTGTCCCTGCGCAAATCGGAGGTGCTGCCATATGCTCCTCATCCATAACCAATCGAAATAAATTGAAAAGAAGGCAGCAGCAGGACATGTACAGAAGCATCATCACCTGCTGCCGCCGAGCTGGACAGAGAATAATCCGGAAGAGTCAGACTGCTCTGTTTACACACATGGCCTGTCAACAAGGGGTGTGTGGGGGGGGGGGTACTTCTAAGATGCACCCAGAACTTAATGAACAGCTGGCGAGTCACTTCGCGATACCCTTCACAAACTGAAACGTGGCATCACGTGAATGTCACAGCAACGAAAGGAGGCCCCACACAGAGATTCGGGATGGGTTGGGGGCCACAGAGCAGCTGCTCGCTCGGTGCACCCATCTCCCGTCACCCAGCGAGCTGCTGCCAGGAGGGAATGTTCCGGTGGCCTGAAGCTAGCCAGGGTACCATGTTCTGGCTGGTGCTCATACAGTGTTTCTCCTGCATTATGATTGCCCTCTTCAGTTATTTTTGCACCAGAGCCTTTGCAGGTGGAGTCTGTGTATACAGGCAGTAACTCTCATAGCTGCTAGACCAAAAGCCCTTAGCAGCACTGCTAGCATCTCTCATGTGCTCCTTATGTTAATGTAGCGGTACGTCGCTCGGCCGGCTGAGAGAGCTACGAGCTCCGCTTCCTGTCTTCCCTCGCTGGTTTCACACCTGCCGCAGCCCCACTTCTCGTTGCTTTATTATTGTGTTGCGTTTGTTCAGCAGCCACTCAGGCATATCTGGCTGTGAAGCGTTAAACGTGTGAAAATCAAGAAGGATGTTGGTACTGATGGCAGGCCACCGGCTGGGGAAAGTGCGGGCCCTCCTGCCTCGTCCCGCCTCGCCCCGCCTCGTCCCGCCTCGTCCCGCCTCGCCTCGCCCCGCCTTGTCCCGCCTCATCCCGTCTCGCCTCGTGAATTTCCACCTGTCCAGCTCACGGAGGCAGAAGGTGGCTGCTTTATTTCTGAGACCCGATGAACCCCGACTTGGAGGAGGGAAATGCAGGCTCAGTGCAACTGGAAAGAAGGAGAAGGAGACATGCAAAAAGCCAGAGAGAGCCCGTGAAGTTATTTCCTGTTCTTACAGGAAGGCAGTAAGAACAGAGGAGGATACACCACCACCATCAGAACGCCCTTCTGCATGGCACCACTATGACCATGTGCTTCGTCTATTACTGACAGTAGCTACAGATTGTAAAATATAAATGTAAAAATGCATGTAATCTCACATGACTAACCTGCCGCTGCTGCCCTATTAGTAAATGTCTTCTCACATTTATGTTTGTCTTTCACTTCCCCTTTTTGTGTCTGTGGTCTAGGGCTGGTCATGTGGTTCTGTTTAGTCGGGTTGCCCTTCGGCATGAAGGTGCAACACACTCACTGCTCAGATCTCCTATCAGCCCAGTGTTTCACAGGACGTAAACGAACGTGATTCTCTGGCGAGTCCCTGGTTCCCCAGGTCCCCCCCCCGCTTATCACCTGACTGAGATGGGCGCTGCTTTTAGTCAGTTCTGAGTGGCTACTTAATCTCCACCCATATGCACACTAGAGCCCAGGTGTGAGAGAGCAGTAAAGGTCATTTCCATCTGAAGCTGGTTCCTTAATGTCAGCACGCTTTTAAAGAACATTAAAGTCAACGCTGGCTAAACGTTTAGGAAGCCGCACCCAAGGAGAACGTGGAACTTGCCTGAGTTTTTTGCAGCTATGCAGATATGGATCAGCACATAACAAGGAACAGGCGATATTTAGGGAACTTTGATGTGGTGTTTGATTGGATGATAGAGATGTCAGGAACAGCTTCAGAAGATGTGGAACTGATATGTGGAAACTACAGCTGAGGACTGATGTATGGGGGAAGTTGTGATGGACATCTGGGGGATCCATTCCCATCTCCGCTGTGCCTTCTGACTCCTGGAGAACCATGTGTTTATGATTAGCTGGCAGTTCATGATTCTACTCATGGTTCACGTTGTCGGAGAGGGTGACAAACTGAACAAACGCAGGGTTTTCTTTGCTCTTCATCTGAACAGTAATTAGATGCATCCTGCGGCACAGATGAGCATCTGGGTGCTTTAGATTGTAATCCTTTAATAATTATTTGAGTTTCTGTGGAGTTGTGAGCCTGACAGTGCCGATTCCTGTAAGAGCTTATTATTTGGTTGGTAAGCTGGCAACAGGGCGTCCAGAATGTTCTCAAGATGTAGCAGAAAGGTCAAGTGGCCACAGGGACTCAGGGGTTGTGGGCTTGAGTCTCTGGTGACCAGGTCTGTGTTTGTGGGTAGATGTTTAAGCAAGAACATGTACAGAAATACCAAAAGTAATGACACAGACAAATTGAGGCTAATACTCTTGCAAAACTCATTCCATCTGCTGATGGAGCTAAAATAAAATTTCAGTTCTGGTACTTCAGAGTTCTGCTACATAATGTTCATGTGAATTGAATTGACTTGAATTCCTGCATGGTGGTCATGTGACTCAGTCTGTAATCAATTGAATGACCTTCATGATGAACACGTGACTCTGCCTGCTGAATTCCTGCATGGCAGCCATGTGACCTAACACAGGACATAATGAATTGTTTTTAATGAGGATACGGTTGGGGTTGTCGGTCGGCTAGCAGTGAATGACCCCTCCTCGCAGGCATTCAGTACAGTGAATGAGGAGCCTGTGAGCAGGCTCCAGCATAATGGCTGCCTTGTCTGACAGGGGGTCACCCCTCGCCCTCTCAGGCTCCCTCCACACTCTGTCCTGCCTTTCTTGTCCCACTTTTTCCTCTGGTCCACATCATGATTTCCATTCTTTGAGCTGCTGCTAGACATCGAGTGGTGAGCATGAGAAATGCTGGCCCTCTCAGCATGAGGTTAGCACAGTGCGTTCGCTTGCACCGGGCCTCGTGGACACAGTGCGGCAAACACTGACATCTCCGGAACGTTCCTAAAGATGCATAAGAAGCCATCATCAAGCATTACACCATGGAGATGAAACCGCCGCGCAACATGCCCATTAATTCAAACAGATTTTGTTTACCCTAAAAATAGACTTGAAAGGAAACAAGTCAAAAAGTAGAACAATACTTTGCATTTGCCTCTTCTCTGTTTTTTGTACACTGCTGTTGCTGGCTTGATGTTCCTTAGCTTTTCAGTGTTGGGAAAACCGAGTCGACTGAGTTCCACAATCCTCAGCTCCTCTACACGTATGTCGAGCTGCTTTCTGACATGCAGATGAAGGCCCATGGTCCTCAAGCAAAGGCGCCGTATCTGCATGGGGATGGTTGTATTCTTTATATCCTTCTTTTAACCATAGTGTCCCCTTTGCTCGGAAATGAGGCTCTCATCCTTGTGTCAGCAGGTGACAGTGGTGAAGAGATGAAGTGACTGGGAGGCGGCGGGGTCAAGTCCCAGGAGTAGTAGACCTGTCCTAACCTTGATAAGTGGACCTAAATTGCCTTAGCAGTTCTTCAGGGTCACATGACAAAGGAGAATGTATAAGAGTGGGAGGACCCAGCTCAAGCTGCAGTTCTGCTGCCGCTCTCCGCCACCTCCTCTTCTGCCGACTCCTCCTCGTCATCAGAACATCTATAAATATCAGACATTTTTCATTTTTCTGGGTCATCGGGAGCTTGCCGGCATCTCCTGTGCTTCTCCCCGATTTTGTCGTTCACAGGGGACACCCCACAGGATGAGCATTTCTGTAACGGTTCCCTTCTGTCCTTTGTGGTGATTTGAGGCGCATTGTCACCTGACAACCGTTACAGTGCATTGCTGGTGGTCACTATAATCAACATGAGTAGTGTCCCTGTCTTCTAAGCCAAAATTACAAAAGTTTATAATTGATCTCATGCAGGAATGGCTTTTTAAATTCCATATAGAAATGTTTTACTTCATTGAAATAGTAGTTCTCACATCTTCACCAGACACACCATCGCATGAGTGCATCTGCAATGCAGTGAATGTTTTCATCAGCCATTTACTGTAATTGACCTCATTGGCTATCAGATCTTCACTGGCTGTCATATAATCGGAAATAGTTTTAATCAGATAGTATGGTTGAGCAAGTCTTGTAGCTCAAGTTGGCTATGAGGTCAAATCTGGGAAATGTTGAACTTGCAGTGGAAATCAGATCTGCATAACTAACACAAAACTAACCCACATTTATATCCCTATCCCACATTACTAACTAGGAAGGCACATGTCTTAAATGTGGGACTTATTGTTAGTTTTTCTCAGGTGTGGACTGAAAGTTACAACAGCCAGAGTCTCGTCCCCAGTCACACGAGCATGTGATCATGATGCCACCATCCTCCCACTCGTCATCTCTGTTGGATCTCTGTCTTTACAGAGTCATGTGTCCACCGCCATCCAAAAAGTATGAACGAGCCTGGAAGCCACCTTCCATCTACTCTCCTTCAAGTTTAACACTGTAATTCAGCCAGTTTGGATTCGGTTCACGTTAACTGGACGCGCAATTTTTTTTTGCTGGAACTCCAATATGTTTCTAGCCTGATTTGGTTTTCAAGGCAACAAGTAGTCATTACTGATTTATAACCAGAAATGTACCCTTACTCAAGACCAGTTCCACCCTGATCATCATTCTGCTGCTTCTTAAATGAGAAAATGGAGTCAGTCACAGGGACTGAGACTCGGTAACACTTTCATTTCATGGAGTTTCCAGGTCTTGTGTTTGAAATGTAGAGGCTGAATCATCCCTAGATCAATTTCACTTGAACTCATTTAGATTTATGTTCTGTCACTCCCTGGCACAGTCACCCTGGTCAAAATCCAAGAATTTAATGAGAATTACCTCCATAGCAGAGATGCTTTGAGACCACAGCTGGTCCTCAGGCATGGTTGAGGGAGGAGTTGGTCACCCTTCATGGTAACTACAAGGTTGCCTGTCACACACTCTGGCCAGAGTCAAAGTTGTTGACGTTCTGCAGCAGGTCACTTGGGTTGAAGTCTGTGAGGCCGACCACTCGATGGTATTGGCAAATAGTGCTCCTGATGTTTGGCCGGAGAGATATTTTCAACATGGGATTCCGACTCCAGCACGCCAAGCAGAGGTACAGCTCAGGGTTGTCATGCAGCTGGAGGCCTGACAAAAACAGGCAGCGCATATCCGCAGCTTGGCCTGCGGAGCTCAATGACATCATCCCCTTTCCCAGCAACCTCTGCTGCAACACTGACACTTCTACATCTAAATGAATTAAGAAGCACAGCAGTATGGGGTCAAAGCTTTTGCTCAACCATGTCTGACGTGGGATTTCTATCACTGTTGTCTCCAGGGTGCAACACACCCCTCACCCCCTCCAGGTTTCCCCTGACAATGTCATTGAGCTCTATAGACCTAGCCAATCAAGGAGGACATCTGTCTCCAATTATGCAGCTGCATCGAGTTAAACAAAGTCTGCTATGATTGTGTCATTTATGGAACGCTGTCCTTAATAAACCCAGCAGCAGGACAGCTCATTTACACACAAACAAACGCCCACCTCATCGTCAGGTCTGCATTCCACGCAAGCCTCTGATTGACACTGGCAATCTCGACTAAGCTCCCAGTATTTGAAGATCAGCTGTTTAACCAAGTTCCAGCCCAATCTTTGTGCAGGTCCTCTGCTTCTGATTACTTCAGTATGCTGAGAACATCATGCTAAACCTCTTTGAGCAGTCACACACTGCTCCCTGCATGCAAGTGCATGTACGCATAGGACAAAACATGTCCAAATGCACATATAAGTTTCCGAGTATGAAGTATGACCTCTTCACAGCTACTAATGGGAAAGGCACACCTCCTGCCACAAGTTCAGATTGTAAAAATCTGGGGACCCCTCCCCCCGTAGTCAAACATTTATGGAGCATGAACATGAACAGCCTGGTTATGTACCTTTCAGCCACAACAAAACACTTTAGTTCCTTACTGCCAATGGTTCTCTTTAGAGGCGGGAAGTTTCACTTATGGCCTAGAAGATGATTCACGGGCCTTTTAACATCAAAGGGCCTCTTCCTTCCTTGTGGTTAATGTCATTTAGAGCTCTGAAGTCACTCATGCTGAGTTGTATCTGCTTTATGACGCTTTTTTTACGAAAAAAAACTCAAGTACAGTTATCGTGTTTTTCACCTAAACTGTGACCTTTGAACCAGGTTACCATGGTGCTCTGAATGCCTCTGCAGCGTCTTGGTTGAACCTTAGAATCATGACATTTGCACTGTATTCTGGGAGATGCCGTGTAATGGTTCGCCACACATCTCACTTTTGTGGAGGAATGAATGAAATAATGTTCCGGGTCCTGTAAACTGCCTCATTTATTCAGCAGAGAGCATAATATATCTCCTCAGTCGTAGAGTGTGTGCTCTGACCGATGGCCACGTTGCAAGCTAGCGTCCTCATATACGCTGTGAACATTACCGGCAAAGGAATGCCTTGACCTTGGATGATTTATAGCTAAAGCAGCTCTCATTACAACATGAAGAGAGTTTTGTGTGACAGGTTTAAAAAGGCGAAGTCACGCACCACACACGTCCTGCCTGCTCTGTACTCTGTCATGTCCCTACACGTCATTATGTTGTACCGGACTCCTCCAGCACATGGTTGAATCCCGAGGAATGAGACCAGGTAACAGTCACCTGTGCTCCTGCGGCCCCCCCCCCCCCCACAGGGTGGAAAAGCGGGGGCACCGAGAACATGAAAACACCATTATTATTTTGTGTATTACTGTCACTTCCTGTCCGTAGCTCATCTACCAATAGGATGTGGAATTTGGCCTGTTGGTGTCTGTGAGGTAATTTACCTTTTAGCAAACCATCATCTCCCATGATCACAGAAATCTCTGCTAGTTTAACAATCAGGTGACATTTTCCCTGGTGGGATTTTTCGCTTCCACAGAGAAACCCAGGGACTTGTTGCAGCGGCAGCAAAAATTTTTGTCTTTTGTCAGCTTGGTTAGCAATAAGGAAAGTCTGGTGTGCGATGTCGGTGGATCTGCATTACGGGAACCCCCGACAGTTGTTATCTGTTTGTTTGTCACTTCTTGAAAATGGCATTTTAGTGCGACATGTTGCACAGGTCAGTCGCTGACCCCTGCTACCGAGCCGAGGGACAGCTCTGAGAAAACAGCCACACTATAGCTGCCTGTTCCATGCTGGCTCATGTCTGGCATTTTCCTGCATATATTACTGCCATTAGCTCTATAGCAGAGGCAGATGGAGGCTATGACCTGTGACCTTTGCCCTCAGTGTAGCTAGTATGGTTACCTGGTCATGTTTTGACTCAGTGACAACTGAGGTGCTGCTGGTGTTCATCAGACCTGCTCCTAGGTAGGATGTCAACAGATCAACATGCAAAACTGTTTCCGGTTTTGGCGGCTCTGCTTCTCCAGACAATAATTGTGCTCCTGCCATGGAATCCTGAGATCTGGTCTGTAAGAGGTGCCCTGAGGGCCCTTCAGCCAGGAGGACGGTGGTGGCCTGGGGGGGGGGGGGGGTGGTGCGTGGAGGGGGTGGTATCTGGCAGCTTTGAGGGTGCAGCCATCATTCTGCTCTGATGGTGTTGAGCTAACCCTTCTAAAGTGACAGATGCAAAACCCACTCCTTGTAATTGGCATTGCATCAATTGGATTTACAGTCGATCCACAACATATAGACAAATGCGGGATATGGTGAGAGGACATACACATGTGGGTGTAGCTTTGAAACGATTTGAGGCACAGATGGAATTAGCACAGCTTATCTGTGTCACCGGTGCCGCTGTCTTATTCCAGTCCCATGATGAACGCATGTCCTCGGTATCCCAGCATGCACCATGCTCAGCGGCCACCTCCTTACACGGCCTGTGCTGAACTCTAGCGAGTGGAGTGATCAGAAGCCGGTGAAGCGGAGCGTGCAAACAGACATCCCCCCCCAGGAAGTGAAAAGGGGCAGCACAACACTCCCCAGGGGGCCGGAGCCACCGCATTCATGAGAGCGGAAAGCTGCAGTTTGGTTTTCAGCCCTGGGTTTGTAGCCTGTAACCATCTAACTATCCCTTTCAAGCCTCACCGCCAACTTTCAAGCGCTTTCTAAGTGTCACTTTCCCCTTTTCAACAAAACTGGCAGGATGATTCCCATCAACTAAACCAGGAACAGCCGCCTCACCCAGAGCTTTTTCTCCTTTCCTTGTCACCCTTGGCCCCCTTGTCCCCTGCACACTAATTACCCATCTCCCCATGGGCACAGGAACCTGGACCCAAGCAGGCCGGCAGCTGCATCACCAGCAACACAAATCGCTGGTCTCCATCGCAGCCCCACCCCAAAGGAAGTGTGCGCTCGTGCACTTACATCCACCCATGTGCTTACACACACACACACGCACACACACACACACGCACACACACGCACGCATCAATCTCCAGGTGTGTTCAAAATGGGCTTTATCCTTTCATTTCAATGTTCTGTCCATGGGGGGGGGGGGGGGGGGGGGGGGGGGGGGGGGGGG
>JABFEA020000001.1:7512567-7526552 GCA_019775915.2 Cyphomyrus plagiostoma | reverse complement strand
CCCCCCCCCCCCCCCCCCCCCCCCCCCCCCCCCCCCCCCCCCCCCCCGCCCCCCTGCATGAGGATCAAATTGTTTCCAAAATGTAGTAAAACCTGAAGTTTTTGGGGGACTTTTGGGGACATCTTTTGAGCTCCCCATTTGGATAACCTCAGTTTTGTAAAAATCTGTGAACGTAATCAAAAAAGTAAAAATGCCAAAAGTCTTGTATTTGGGTTGGTTACTTATGGTTATGGTTAGGGATTGGTAGAGGTTAAGGGTGTCATGATTGGGTTTGGGTTTTCCCCATACAAATGAAAGGACAGTCCCCATTTTAGATAGGGGTGTGTGTGTGTGTGTGTGTGTGTGTGGGGTCCATCAAGGCCACTCTCAAGGTGGTTTACTCTTCAGTAATTCTTCAGTCATCTAATGAATCACTGGCATCACTCGGTGTCGAGTTATCAAGGGTCAAAGGTTGTTCTGCCTCCCATCTGAAATGTACCGGCTTTGCTTCGTGCTTTTTGGCTGCTGTGTTTATTATATCATCACATTCATGCCACTTTGTGCTGCCATGTTGTCTGTTTCTGTCCCTCCCACCATGACCCCCCGCGGGATGCTGTACCAAACGAGGCAAGATTGATTGGCGTCAGTTAGTACAGCGCTGTGTCCGATTGGTGTTTCCTGGCTGCTGCGTTCCATCTTTGCTGCAATCCGTCTGCCGGGCTTTGCCTAGTGCCTGGGTCACCGTGGAACTGTAGAGACAGGCCGCCACATACCCTCCTGGGTAAAGCCCCAAACCGCCAATCCGTGTGCGTGACGTTAAAGCCTGAAGGACCTCGGTAGGGCAAAGGTCTGGTGTCAGGAAGTCTTTTCCTCAAACCTGCCGCTTGGCTCTACAGCAGAGATTTAGGGCAGGGAAATGTGAACCTTCATTTAGTTTAGTGTTTCTGTCCATGCAAAGGCCTCCATTTTTATAGCTTGTAACCTGTCTAGGTCTTTGTGACCTTTGACATGCAGGGTGACCTCGTTAGCATGTCCCCAACTCAGTCAAAAGCCCAGAATGCTGAGTCTCACCGTGGCCAGCTTGTCTGTGTGGGCTGGCCTCACCAGCCTGCATCCACCGTTGTCCTACTTTGGTCCGACCCTTCCTGGTGTTTGGGCTCATTCTGCATAAATGTGCCTGTAACTGATTTCAGAGGAGGAGGTAGGGGTCACTGTCCCTGAAAATAGAAATGAGTCAATGCATCAGACAAATCAATGGCTGCCATTTTCCCATCCACTTAGAGAGACCAGCTGAGCATGAGGGATTTCAAGCTCGCGGTCACAGCGAGACAAGCCGGGGCTCAGAGGAAGGCCCGGGATGTAGTTAGAAGGTTGTAAGCTTAGTAATGCTTCAGTGGCTACGGATCATTTTATTGTAGCAGGATCTGAGAGGGTACAGGCCATTTTACCGCAGCAAGGATTGTGAGGGAATTGGTCATTTTATTGTAAAAAAGATCAAGAAGGACTGGACCATTTTACCCTAGTAAAGATCGAGAGAGAACTGACCATATTTACTATAGTATGTAATGGTAGCTTTTTTTTTTTTTTGAGGTTGAAGTGTGAGACTGAGAAAATAGTCAGTTTAGCCACTGATGGTATCACATACCTGGTCTCTGCTTTATCTGTGTAAATGTGTCTGGGTCAGCCAGTCTTTACTGATCTGTTCTGGAATCTTGGTGTAATTGGCCCACCTTGTGGTTAGCCTCACCACACAACATCAATTCACCCACAAGGACCATATGAGGAGCATAACAGGAGATGGGACACCTGGTAGGGCCAGCCGGATATCTACCGGAAGAGTCAAAAACCCTCAAAGGAGTTATTTCTGCTCTTTCCCCTGTATTGCGACCAGTTTGGCTGCTGACTTTCATGTGCACTGTGTGTTTTAATGTTTAATGTGCGCCGCATGTTTTATATTCAGCACTTTGATATGCGAGTTCCAAACAGGCTAAATGGTCTGTCCCCAAATTGTTTGTTCATTGGTTGCATCACAGCATATATCAAACATGTACAAACTTCACTGGCAAAGAACAGTGGTGGTAGCAAGTTGAAGTGCACCAATAGGCAAAGATGGGGTATATAACAGGATAGTTATTAAGCACCAATAAATCACATCCTCAAAGACCCCTCTAGACCAACAAAAACTACATGAGCTTCACAAAACTGGAATTTACAGCCGGGCCGCTGTTCAGAAACAGCTTGTATCCAGCGTCCGTATACAGGGATGCATAAACTGGTGCAAAGAGCATGAAACCTGGACCCTTGAGCAAAGGAGGAATGTGTTGTGGGCCGATGACTCATCTTTCACCCTCTTTTTGCATCCGGGCAGATTTACATTAGGAGACGGCCAAAGGATACCTTGCCCCTGCCTAAGATGCCCCTCTCATTTTTAAACACGTATGTGTAGCTGCATGCATAGCCCCCGGCTTGCCGTAACTATGGGCCTCACAGGACGGCATGGTGGCTGCTCTGTATGTGTAAGTGTTGTCTGCCAGCACTCCTCATGTTGCAGCTGAGCGATACCATGCTCGCCCACCTTCAGCTGCCAAATATCCCTTCCCTCCCAAACCGCCAATAGATGCAGCGGTAATCAGGCCTGTCTCAGGTATGGGGTAAGTTCCCAGTGCTGTATTCTGGTCTGCCCCCCCACAGAAGCACAGTAGTATGTAGTATATGCCCCGCCCCCCAGGCCATCCCCAGTATGATCAGCTCTTGGCATGGATGCACTTGGAGGTTGAGAGTGCCGTTGATGACTTGACGTCATGCTGAGTGTGTTGCTCCCCCACAACAGCTGGGGAGGCTCTGGATGCCAAGCGTTCCCCTATGTTGCCATCTTTCATGCTGTTTGCGGCTCTCTGACGTTGGATGGAAAGAAAGGGGACCTCGGGGTCTTCTCAGCGTTAATTCGGAGCCCATGTTTCTCCAATTTGCAGTGCGGCATCTCAAGAGGAGACTGTTTGGTGACCCCCGGCAGCAATAAAGAGCAACTGTAAGACTGACAATGCTGCTAATGACCAAAGAACCTGCTTCTCACGGGTTTCCTTAATGGAGTAGGCCAGGTACTATGGCGTGGTAGGGTTCTGGTTCTACACGGGTTTAGGGAACTATGCTAACGGCGACTCCAGGGACTGCCATGGGGTGCTTCGGGGGGGGGAGGAAGCTGGCTGTTACCACTTGCTGGCAGTTGGAAGTACCCCTTAAGACGTGACACTGCTGGCTCCTTGCTGCAGGGAATTCTGGGTATTCTGTCTCATCCACTTAGCTTGTCTTGCGTAATGTGGCGTCATTTTCCGAGCGACCTGTGAAAGATGACATAAATGCAAATTAAATTTGGGAAATGGACTGTGGTGTTGTCCCCCCCCCCCAAAGGGAAAAAAAAAAAAAAGAAAACACTAATCCTGCTTCCCCAGTGGGAGATACCATCTGTTTGTGAGCTTTTGGGGGGGGCTTTACTCGTTTTGATATTCTCAGCATTTGCGGGCACGAGGACTGAATTGTGGCCAAGGTGCAGAGACCTTCACCAGGAGAAGCTCTCCAGGAATGGGAGCTGAGCTCTGCAGACATCTGCTCCTCCCTGCTGGTATATGTATGTTGCTCCTCTGGCGGCCTCAGCTGAGGAATACGTGTGGTGTGGCAGATAAGGGCATGGACACGATCAAGGGGCTGCGGTTCTGTGGACAGACTTTGGCGTCGTACCCGTGACAATGATGTGTAGAGGCCAGTCTGGTCATGCAGCTGTATAAATACACGACAGTTGGGTCTCTCAGCCTAATTATAAGGTGATGTAAATATTGTGAATGGGCAGCTGGGAACACAGGTTTTTTTTTTTTTTTGACATGGGGAATCACGACTGGAAAGCCAGGGTGGCTCTAGGTGAGGGAGGGTGACCCCTCTAGGCCACAAACTGCTACTACACCGGGGGCGGTGAGCCCTGAAGTGATTTTTTTTTTTTTTTTTTTTTTTTTAAGCAGGGCCCCAAAAATAGCAAGCCCGCCTAGGAGGGTGTGGATCAGTGTCTCCGGGGCTGGAGATTTCACATGTCAGTAGATCTTGACGTCGGCCCATCTGGGTCCCCCTCAGGTCATGGGATGACTCTTCACGTTTGCTGGATGTACCTGCTGGCTTTAATGCTCCCCTTGGGGATGCCTATCAGAGGTTTACTGCCAGCTGCTCGTCTCATTAGTCGCCGGGTTAGCATCTCGTCGACCACGGCTTCGTTAGCGCCGTGACCCTTTGATACTTTCTGCAGTGGCTTGTTAGTGTCCCCCCCCAAGGGTGACCTCCCAGTCTGAACCCTCTGTAATGTGTCAGCAGACTGTGTAGAAGGCGTCCCGTCTTCAGTCATTGCGCTCCAACGCCCCTGACACCTTTTGTCTAGCGTTGGCCTGAGGGTGAGAGCTGATGCTCGCTTCCGGTCTGGGTGCGGCTCCGCTGTAGGTTTGGACCAACAGCCTCAGACATCCCCAAACACCAAAGCAGTCAGTGCCAAGCCAGAGTGCCCTGCCAAACAGTAATGGGCTTTACAGACTGCTCAGTAGGGCAGTAACGCTCAGAGGTGGCAGTCATTGATACCTTCTAGCTCATGAACTAATTACCTGAGGAAGGTCTCAGTGAAGTCTCTTCACTTTATACTGGTTTCACTTGAATCTGATTGCACTCCTGAAAATCGATAATGCATCTACAGGTGGACTTATAATCATTTTTTACATGCTGTGTCATGTCGTCATAAAGTCTTGGGCGTCTAGTTAAGCAGCAGCCAGGCTCTTTGTTATGGAGAAGGTCGCTATGAGCTCTGGAATGGAGTAAAGACAAGCTGTCAAGAGGCCCCTAGTGGTATGACCAGAGAGTATGGGGGCCATGAGCAGATCTCATTCGTGACCAAGAGGTCAGGAAGACATTTGTGGAGAGATCCTCAAAAAGCCTGGTGGAGAAGGACGGCTCCCTTCCAAGCAGCTGAGCTCCTCTCTCAGCTTTGGACCGTGATTTAATCCTGCTCATGGAGCGTCACTGATCGCGGCCATTAAGCAGTCATCTAACAGCTTACACTGGGCTAAGGGAAGGGTCCTCTCTGTCAAGGGGCTGTCAGTCAAACCCGGGGCCCAAGATATCCCTCAGGATATTACCTTGGGTGGACGATATGGGGTTTAATCTTAATTATTAAAAATAACACAAGGTAAATTTTGGGGTTTCTCCTGAGGTATGTAAATGGGAATTGAGGTTAATGAGTTTCAGACCGGTCTTGCTGCTCGCCTGGCTGTGTGGATTTTTACTAAGTGTGTGATCCGTCTCCCGTGTGTCTGACAGCTGGCTTTATTGTGGTGTCGGTGAGAAGGATTTTTGCAGCGGAGCTTCTGTGCTTCAGTCTGCCTTAAGCAGCTAGGCAGGGTGCAGTTCTCATTTGGCCCTCAGGGGGGCCTACGCACACACGAGCCATTGTGTGTCCAGGGAGGAGTAGCAGTATAACAATGTGTGTCTGTCCGCCGCTGGCACCGCTCTGGATGTCACCGTCCCTCCCCCAACGGGGAGCTGGCACTGGGAGCGGCTGTCGCGGTGGCACAGGCGGCGTGGTCTGGGCAGGACCCTCCAGAAGAGCGTGAGAGAGCCGCTCGCCCGCCCGGCCGGCCATCGCTGCGGGACATGTCCCTGAGCTCGCTGAGGATGAACATGGGCGTCTCCGCCGAGCGCTTCGGCTCCCTGTGCCGCCGCTGGCTAGCCCGGGTGCAGAGGTTGGTTCCCTCTCTCCTCCTATCTTGCCGTTTCTCGCACACTCGGCCTCTGTGGTTCTGTGGCATGCCGCGGAGGCTTCACAAAGCTCCTGTTCTTCTCTTCAGATCAGGTTAATTAGCGAAGGCGTGTTTAACTTAAGGCTGACGTCGCTTCATCCGGGACGGGCCTGGACATGCTCTGCGTCTTGGTGGTCTGGCTGAATGGTACCGATCAGGCCGTTGGTGCTGTGTCTGTGATGAAGGCTCCTCCTCCTCTACTCGTATTCTGCTGCTTCACTACGGAGCTGTAGTACACTTTTGGTCTTATGCTCATTATGCGTATATGTGCATATGTGCACTACATATGTCTGAAATGGGCTTTGGGGCTTGGTGTGTGTATGAGTGAGAGAGACGGAGAGAATTGCCGTTTCCAATAAGCCTGGTTAACACAAAGATATTCGAGCAGTCGCCATGCCTTTAAATGTCACATGACCTACTCCCAGAAATCCCAGCAGGTTTTTGTAGAGCCAGTGGGAATGTAACGATCTTGTTACAGCAGCATAGGGCTCCTGGAGACCCCAGGTGTGTACGTGTGTGTGTATCTAGCTGAACACACCCTGCATGCGACCAACTCGCCAGAAACTAGCATGAACATGACACAGTGCCCCCTTTTACCTCCCCTCTGTCAGTAACGGGACCACCAACAAGATGAACGGAGCTCTGGAGCACTCGGACCAGCCTGACCCCGACGCCATCAAGATGTTTGTGGGCCAGATCCCACGGTCCTGGTCGGAGAAGGAGCTGAAGGAGCTGTTCGAGCCATACGGCACCGTCTACCAGATCAACATCCTTCGAGACCGGAGCCAGAACCCACCACAGAGCAAAGGTACCAGAGCTTGGGTGGCATGGTCCTTCAGGTTATTCGCTGAAGCTCCCATCTAACCACCTTCTTGTTGAATTAAGCAGTTACTTAGTTGGTCTCTTTAAATGTGCCACTTGCTTACTCCTGCTTGAGGTATTGGCTTTATTTCTGGTGTCTTGTCCATAGCTAACATTTCTTCAACGTTTCCGCAACACTGTGTGGTGCCACACTGTCACTGTGCCGTCAGGCTGGCATTTCGCAGTTAACCTGCTGAACCTTGCTCCGCTTTTCCAGGCTGATTGCTGGCTTCCTGGTGAACAGAAAGCGGTGCTTGTGAGCCGCACTGTGGCAGGATTAATTCCCCCTCCTGCACCTGGATGCCCAGGCCCAGGGTCAGGGAGGTCACCGAGCCACCCAGTTTCAATCTGCAAGTGCTGAGACAGGGCATGAAAGTGCCACCTACAGGCCTAACGGGTCAGGGGGTCATGAGCACAGAGCCAGTACTGCTGCTGTATCAGCCTGTTTCTGGAGGATCATTTCACTGCAGTATAAATTATACTTGGATACAGTATATATGTAGGCCTGGCGGATCATTTCCCTGCAATAATGATAACACAGTGGCACAGTGTATATGTAGGCCTGGGGGGCTTTTCAAAATGCCAGCGTGTGCATGTGAAAAGATGCAAGCATGATCAGTACGGCCAAGGGATCAGTCATCTGCCTGCCTGTGATTGGCAGGCATTTGAATCCTGGTGCCGGGAGGTGAGGGGACCAGGCCGGGGCCTGTGGTTCCTGGGGCTTCCTTATTGGTTGGTCAGTTACCTTCAGGGGTCTTCCAGGCACGCTTTAGATAGTCTTATTTGTGTGTGTTTTTTTTCCCCCCAGTATCATATACAAGTTACTGTAAATGCGTTGCAAAAACACAACGGCATTTGAGTATGGCAGCAGTTCTGACATGCTTTTGCCTGTCATCCGAGGGGAGCAGCTGAAACAGGGTGCATAGGCCAGGCAGAGGATCCTGAGATGATTCTCTGCAATGATGGGTTGGAAAGTGCAGTGTGGATACTAGGGTTGCAGGGATTAACTGGTTTGACTATTAACAACGGTGTGAAACATTGCGGTTAACCCACCGTTAAGACTTCCTCAACACCGCCAAAAAAAAAATAATTCATGAAGCGCACGCAAAACACGGATTACGGCAGAAGGAGAACAAGAGACGACCAACAAAGGGGCTGCACTGTATCCACCTAGGAAGCACTTGGAGTCTCCTGTGTGGGAGTGTTTTGGACACGCAAAAGATGCTACAGGAGAAATCCAGGACGGTGGGTCGCCCATTTGCAGAGCTTGCAGAAAAAAACGCTGTGGCCAAAGGATCCAACACTTCCAACTTGTTGCAGCATCTCCGAGATCATCATGCGAAAATATACTCGCAATTGAAGGTAGCCTAATGCAAAACAACAGAGTCAAACTACGATAGTGACTGAAGTGATTTCAAAGTAATATTAGAGCCATCCGGTGAATGAGGGTTCATTTAGCTGTGTAGTGTTGTAGGCTACTGATAGAGGTTCGCTTCCTTTTTGTCTATAACAAGCGTCACAAAATATAGCGTCTCATTTTATTAAGGTGCCTCCGTCCTTCGATGTTGACTTAAATAAACGTCGTGCCCATGGCTTAGGTGTTTAACACCAAATAGTTAGTCTAAGCCACGTCCTAGTGAAAGCAGCCCTGACCAATTGTCAACAGTTAAACTTTTGAAGTTTCTGTGGGGGGAAATAAAACAGGCAAATTAAAAATGATTAGATTCAGCAATAAATAGCTTCTGAAGTTCAAAACCTTTATAGAATGTGTTTGTGTGATTTATATATGTTTAATACAGTTGTGAAATCAATTCACGTAAAATAATTGTGAAACCGTGATTATTTCTCAGACTATAATCGTACCACAAATTTCTAATCGTTGCAACCATAGTGGATACTGAGATGCAGCTTGGCGCAGGTCAGCCCATGGTGTTTGTTCAGGTGGAACTGGTTCATGCTTACAGGTGTATTCTGTCCTTCTGTCCTCTCTGCATCACACTGGGCACCTCGGTCACAGCAGCAAGTGGCTGTGGGACTTTGCCGGTTAGGAAATGCTGTCGTTTTGTTGACAGTGCTGTTGTATTTATACACACCCTCCCCGGAAACAAGGGGCTGCTCAGTGGGTCTGTGCATTTACAAGGCCTCCTTCTCCTACCCCCCAACCGGATCCGCGCCTCCTCCTCTACTCGAGCGTCGGTGCTGTCTGCTCTCTCCTTTCCTGCTCCTATCAGAGCCACTTCTCCCTCCTCCTCTGTTTACAGCTGCATGTGTTTTTTTTTTTTTTTTTTTTTTCTTCTAGCTCTTTCTAAGGGTATGATGCCATGGTCACCATCATCTTCATCCCTGGTGCTTGTACTGGGTTTGACGATGCCTTCCGTGTGGTAGCTTTCTGCTTCATGCTTCATGTGGTCTGGTCTGAGTCTGGCTTGGTCTTTGTCCTCGGGTAGCCTGGCCGTGGCCTTCATTGGGCGGCAATGTGGTCTCTGCTGGGCCCATAGCTCGCCCTGCCTTGTTTGACGTGGTCACTCAAGGCTTAATTGGGCCCGGGTTGAGGCTGTAGCCCGATTTGACTGTCGGTGGGAAGCTCAACAGCTTTCCTGTGTGTTCTGGGCTTATCTGAGTGTTCTGTGTAAACTGCTGCTGTCCGAACTGACTGAACTGGAGCATGAAGCCACTGCTTCTGCTTTGTCCGTGTCATGTGAGGGATGCGCAGTGCTTGGCAGGTCTGCTCTCTTCCGGATCTTTCCAGTCTCCTGTGTCTGTCCCTGACATCCCAAAGAGCAGATTGATTCTAATATCAGCCTGACTGACCTTTTTAACCCTAGAAACATTTTTGAAACAGACTGGTGCCACGCACGTTCCCCCCCGTGCTTAGCAGGTTCCCGGTGGCCATGCAGGGATCCATGGCCCATTCTTGATCTTCAGTCTGTCGCTGTCCTCTTCCGGCGATCTCACAGCACCATCCCTGTCCCGTCAGCTCTCCCCATGTGTGTTCAGTGCCCCGTTCTCCTCCTCACCCCTCCCTCTGTGTCTCTCTCACTGTCCAGGGTGCTGTTTCGTGACGTTTTACACGAGGAAAGCTGCCCTGGAGGCTCAGAACGCCCTGCATAACATAAAGACCTTATCTGGGGTGAGTATGGCCGTCTCCGCCTGCCTTTGCGCTGTCTGTGGTGTGCGGCCTTGTCTGGTGCAGCGGGGGCTCTGATCAGCACCTCCTCCCAAGGGTAGTTGCCACACTTCGGCAGTAGAGGGTGGGCTGCGGTCGCTATGGAAACCCTGAGACGGAGGCGGGTGGCGGAATACGGAGTCAACTTTTCGACAGAGCGGCCCTGTAATGTCACGTTCACACCTCTCTCACACCCGTGGAGTGAGAGTTGGCGTTTTCGGAGAGACGCGCCGAAGTCCCGTTTGCCGGAAGATGCCAGAAGACGGCCGCGTGGCCACCTGTGAGACGGGCAGCTGATCTGGGGGACGTGTTCCCAGTACATGGGCCACGTTGTGCCAGCCCCACCGCCCGGATCCATTGCGACGTAACGACGCGCTGAGGGTTTTATCTGCCTCTGAGTTGGAGGTGTTTAATGCGCCGCTGTAGGGATTAGAGGAATGTCAGTGCTGTCCTCTGAAGGGGGAAAGCAGTGCTGCCAGGACCTCTATGCCCCCCCCCAGCCCACTTCCTGCCTGTGCCACCCCCCCCAGTGTCTTCCCAGCTGTCCCGGAGACCCCGGTATACACTTGCTGTTCTGGGCTCATAGCCTCGTGCAAGTGAGATGGAGGAGCAGGGTTACCATCAGTGACCCCCACATACAACCTCCCCCCCACCCAACAGTGGCCCAGTACCCATATTGCATTGCTGAGCGTTGGATGTCAGAAGAAACCTTTTTAGTCACATCTGGTGCCAGTTCTGTTTCCACAATTTTGTTCATCTTAGGTTGAATATACAAATGTATGCCTGTGATATAACTGTGTGTTTTGTGCAGCATTTCAGCAGGTGTACAGCATTACTGTGTGTGTGTGTGTGTGTGTGTGTGTGTGTGTGTGTGTGTGTGGCAATACTGCTGTGCTAATTTATGGTGTCAGTTTAACATCAGGTTTCTGCCTTTTCATGTCTGAGATGTGATGGATCTATGAGCTCTTCGAGCTGCCAGCTGAGGATTCGTCCTTGCGAGTTACTCTCTGGAGCTGCTGGGCGGAGCTTTAATTTGCTGCTCGCCGTGGCGAGATCCTGTCCCCCCCGTATGAGCGCGTGCAAGAAGCCATGAGCTCACACGCAGTTACTCAGTGTCTCCTTCTGGGGGTGTCATGGCCCAGGAGGAGTGACAGTAGCACCTGTGAGAGAGGGGGGCTCAGTGGAAAAGCGGGAGAAGCTAATCCCAGGATTTTTGGGAAGAAGGATTTTAACTGAGAATCTTATTGGATTGCGTGCTGGAAAGTGCATTGAGCAATACACAGAAGCTCACACAGGCTCACAGACACACTGCTTTTTCTCAGACACCCACCGTAAACAACACCTGCAGGCCCAGCACCCGTCAGCAGTGTCATTACAGAAGCTCATTATAGGAATCAATTGAATTAGGGCAGTAATTGCAGGCATGGCGTGTGAATCCCTCAGAGCGGCGATAACAGCCTGGCCTGCCTCCCAGGGGGAGGCTATCTGATATCTACCCCCACCCCCCGGCGCCTGGAGCTGTTAGATGCCAAAACTGGAGTAGTGATGAGGCGTGTGCAGTTTGGGGGGGAGGTGTTGCTCATCGATAATCTCATGGCACCGAGCGGCACAGACAGGAATGCGCTACATACAAGGCCAGTGATGGCTACAGTGCCTCCCCCCACCACTGAGGACATGCCTAAATTACGCTTCCTACTTCAGATGGTCGGCTTACCAATGTAATTTCTTTAGAGGCCATTTAAATGATAAAATGTTCTATTATCTCTGATTGCCTGTAATTATCCACAATTCAACGCTAACGATCCACTGTACGTTGTGTGACAATGGCAGTTAACGGCCAAGGGCTTCTTTCGATGGGAAGCTCGGCAAGCAGGCTTCGGACAGTCCCGCAGCACAGCTGAGCCGGATCTCTCAAGTTCGGAAACCTTATTCCCTCCCAAGCATGGAGTGTGTGAAGAATCACATGTTATGGTCACAACTAAGGTAACCTCTAGTGGTGCCTTAAATAATGGTGATTTGAGTGAATTGTCACCAATTGGCCCATCCTCAACCAGGCAGGGATGGCATCTTACCTAATCCCTGAAGGCCATCTCACAAGGTAGCTGTGCCCAGGACCAGAGGTGGCAGTTTCCGGTTCAGAAAGTACAAATCCAGATCGTGGTTTTCTTTCAACCTACCAGTTGAGTATAAAGAGTCAAAGTCACAAAGTAACTCAACTTGCTGGTTGAAACAAACCCATGGCCTGGATTCGTACTTACTGGACCTGAACTTTCCACCTCTGCCCAGGACACCGACCAATGGAGAAACCAGGTAGAACAACCAGCATCCGTACTGGAGTCCTGGCTGCCATTTGGTGATTTACTGGAAGCAGGGATGGGCATGTGGGCTTTTTTTTTCCCGATCATCGTTGTCGCTGGAGAGAATTACTGTCCGCCAGCCTTCCAAGCAAACCGGTGACGGAGCAGGTTACTAGGTTTAATCCCATTGGAGAAACCAAGTCTCCCTGGTATTGATGCTCATCCTGCTGTGAGGCATTATGGGTAGGCAGCAGGGCTGTTGTGCACTCCAGGCGAGTGGGCCCGTGTCAGACAGGCAGACGACCCAGCACAGACCCCACTGTCAGGTGTCTCTGCTCTCCCATAAATCAGCCAGCTCCTCCGCAGCTCGAACTCCTCCTGCCTCTGACCACCAAGCTGTTTGTCTGAAGCGTGTCTCCACAAAACTGCACCGTTGGCTCCTCGCTGGCTCACCTGGGTCAGGTCTGTGCAGTCGTGTTAAATTGTGCCCCCGTTCGGTTTTGCAGATGCATCATCCCATCCAGATGAAGCCGGCGGACAGCGAGAAGTCAAACGGTGAGTGGGGGGGGCGTTCTTCTGAAATCCCAGTATGGTGTGTGTGTGTGTGTGTGAGAACAGGGTCTCTGATTAAACTGTTGGAGTGACGTCTCAGCTGAGACTTGTGGACAGGTGCTGATGAGCTTCACTGTGCACTGCGTCTGGGTTGGATCATCCAGTATGAGCCACAGAATTCACTGCGGCTGCCTGTCCCTTAATGTCCCAGCATGTCCCTGTTAGTTCCTTAATATCCGTGTTAGTCCCTTAACATCTATTAATGTCCCAGCATGTCTGTGTTAGTCCCTCAACAGCCATTAATGTCCCAGCATGTCTGTGTTAGTCCCTCAACAGCCATTAATGTCCCAGCATGTCCGTGTTAGTCCCTGAACATCCCTTAATGTCCCAGCATGTCCCTGTTAGTCCCTGAACATCCATTAATGTCCCTGTTAGTCTCCTAACATCAGCATGGCAGCGGCCAGTCAGGCTAGATGCCCAGAGGTCACGTGACATGTGTTGACATAGAAATGGAGGACGCCCGCAGCTGCCGGGTCTGGCGAGGAGCCTGGAGGCGCGGCCTCATGGGGGTGAGCCTTCTGCTCTGTGCGGCGGGTCGGCCTGGTCTCATGGAGTCACATGCCGGTCCTCCATACACGCTCACCTCCCTGCGATTCCCTCCACGCTCTGGGTCACACTATCATTCTGTTTTCCATGTCCTCGGCTGAGTGACACTGCTGTCCCAAACCAGGTGACAGTGCTGGGTGACACTGCTGTCCCAGACTGGGTGACACTGCTGTCCCAAACCGGCTTCTTAAAATAGCGGCGTCACACCAGCGTCCTGCAGTGTTGGTAGTCTGACAATCAGCTTATTCGTCTAATGCATTATTTTACAAGCAGGGGGTGCATTTAGTGTTAAACCAAAGAATTTGTGTCCTGTCTGTGTGACATTCCTGAGGTCCAGCTGTGACTTCATGCCAGTGTGGGTGAACGTGGTAAATCATACAATCCTGCTTTTTCTGACCGCAAATCAATTACACAGCTGAAGTATCGTAATCTTTCTCGAGGGTGATAGACTGTGTACAAAGGGCTTAAGCCTTCGAAATGGCGTCTATCTGCTGCACATCCTGACGGCTCGTTTGAAACGCACCAACAGTTCAAACGGCAAACTAAAGCAGTGCGGCATGGATTTCCCAGAGTGCAGCGGGCTTATCTGCCCGGTCCCATGCTGGCAGCTGACAGCTTCCTCATTAAAAACAAATTGGATTAGTGGCACATTGAATGTTGGGGGTGCAGTCGTCGCCCACCCAACCCCCCCCCCCACCCCAC
>JABFEA020000001.1:7489992-7503523 GCA_019775915.2 Cyphomyrus plagiostoma | reverse complement strand
AGCTACGATAATCCGGTGTCTGCTCAGGCCGCCATCCAGGCCATGAACGGCTTCCAGATCGGCATGAAGCGGCTGAAGGTGCAGCTGAAGCGCTCCAAGAATGACAGCAAACCGTACTGATCTTAGCACTAGGGCCCTTAGCGCTCCCGTATTAGCACTGCTAGGGTAAGTCCTCCACGAGCCACCGGGGGTCTGACTGCCTCTCACCACCAGAGGGAGACAAGGTCTCCTATTTGTTTTTGAGTCGTTACTGAGCCTGATGCTGGTTTTTTTCTTTCTGTTTTGTTCTGTTTATATTTTTCTACACAAACGCTTCCATTCCCATTATTAGTTTTTCATAGACTTTCAATGGACAAACCGCTGTTATTAGCTTTTTAGTTGTTTACATTTTTTTGTTTAGTCAACTATTTATTAACTGTTGGGGGAAAAAAATCAACAGTGTTCTCTTAACGAACCTGGAATGGTGGTTTTTTTTTTTGTTTTTTTTTTTTTGTTTTTTTTTTTACATTTCTGTTAGAGGCAGGCGTTTGCACTTTGACCTCACGCCCTGGTGCCAGAAGGGGGGGCCTGGTCCCTGCCCTGGCACTGGGGTGTACAGGCTTAATGCCACACTGGTCTTGCCCATTGTCGCCGGCACCAAAACCGAATGCTTTCCAACCACGTTTAACGTTAGCGGTGATTTTTATTTAGCAAAGAATTAGACTATTCATTACTAGGTCAGATCACATTGGTCTTTATTTAAAAAAAAAAAAAAAACAACGGGATTCGTGGGTAGTAGATCTGGAAATGCGGAAGCTCTCTGACGGAGGCGTGTCACCAGAGGCAGGGCAGAGGTACTTGATGTCTCTCGGAAGATAAAGTTCAAGTACTGAAAACCGCTGGCCTGTACATTATGTTTGTAAAAAAAAAAGCAGTTCTATTTTTATACAAAAAATTTTTACTGCCTCAAAAAAAGACTTTATTTATTACCTGCTGTTAATTTATTGGATACTTAATGAGCAGATCTTGCAGATGCGAAGCCTTCTGAAGGGATCCTGTAGAATCCAGAGTCTCGTGCCAAGAGAACAGAAATCCCATCTGCTCTCTGGAGCCACAGTCACACCTGTCTGCTTTGCTCTCTCTCTCTGTCTCTCTCTCTCTGTCTCTCTCTCTCTCTCTCCTGTCATACTGTCTTACTCCTTTCGCTGTGCGGCCTTGTTCCCACGTCGTCTGTGGCGTCAGTCCCTCTCTTCCAAAACGGCATCCATCTCCTTGCGTCCCATTGGATCCTGGTCCCTGATGGATCTTTGGCTGCAGAGAGTGTGTGGCTTTGTCTGTGTGCGTGATTCTGTTTTTAATGTGATTTCTCCTCTATGTGTATTATTTCGATACGAAACGTAAAGTGTGCAGTGCCAGTTATCCTGACCGTGTTACCGTCTCCGTCGTCCTGTGGCCCGTCTCCGTGATGGATGTGATGGATGTTCCGTTGCCGTGGCGACTATGTGTGTAACTGTCTCCTTTGCCTTGTTCTCTCCCCTAGACCAGCCCCATGCCTGTTTGCCCATCGTTTGCTCGCTCGCATGTCTGCGTGCCGTCAGCCCCCAGCGTCCGCCCCTCAGAGTCAGGCCCATCGTCTCCTCATTCTGTCCCGATGTCTTTCCCAGCTCACCCGATCATAACCTGATCTCCTCTTCCTGAGCTCCTCAGCCTAACTTGATCTTTTTTTGGATTTTTTTTTGCATGACCTCATTTTGACTTTTTTGAACATTGAAGGCAGGATTGGGAGGGTGGGAATTCTGTTTGTGGAAAAGCCTGAAATGGAACAGGAAAGGCCTATTCTGCAAAGAGGGGGGGTTGTTTTGCATTGTCTCCATGTTGGACTTTTTTCTTTTTAATTGATGAAAATAAACTTGAAAGTACAACATAGGGATCGGCGTTTGCTCCCCCGCCCGTTGCCAGGGGTCGGGGGGGGCCACAGTGTCGGTTTCTAAGGCAAACAGACTACTTCCAAACAGTTCTGAAAAAAACACAAACTGTGTGAGTAGTATTAATCTCTCAGAGCTCTGTAATGGTTTTTACATTTTTCAGGCAGTGTAAAGATTTTGATAAGGCCATTTCAAGTGACTTTCTCATTCAAATCTATTGACAGAACCACTTTTTTTTCTAGAGTAGTTTAAAGTTAAAAAAGACAAAAACTAAAAAAATATATATATATATGAAATAAAGAATTGCCCTGTTTGGAGGGACGCTACCTGTTCGTCACCTTTTGCTGAACTGACTCATAGTTAGACAATCCGTGGTTAAATGCAAAAGAAAGGACTTATATTTTATACTGTCTAAATGTATAGATTGGGGGGTTTAAAAGAAAAAAAAAAACAGGGGTAACTTGCATTAACGTTGGTGCTTTTTGTGAATTACGTTGTGGAGTCATTACAAGTCCAAGGGTCTTAACTGTTTTATGTTTTAAAGATAAAACTAAAATTTGGTTTACTTGAACAATAGATGAAGCCTTCATATTATGATTGTTGCTATAATACTCTTGTTTCCTTTGTTTTTCTTTTCTTTCTCTATTTGCGCTAATTCTTGTTTGGTAATTCGCTGTTTGCAATTCCAAAGTGGAGTATCGTTTGTAAGCGCTGAGTGTCAGTATTATTTTTTTTTCTTTCTATTGTGGGAAACAATTTGTAAATGTGTTTTGTTGTTCAGCAAAATGTGATTTTTTTTTTTTCTCCCTTTTTTCTTTTCTTATAAAGAGAAAAAAAAGTTGAGTGGAGTTTAGTGCCAAAACTGAGGTCTCCTGGCCTGAATCTTCAGTGTACTTTGGGTGAACTTATTTGATAACATGGGTATTTTATTACTTACGTGTTTTGTATGGATCCATTATATTTAAAGACACAGCTTAAAAAAAAAAAAAAAAAAGCTTAACTTGCTATTCTGTGGTCTTGTTGCCTGAAACTGTTAATGTTGTTTGCTTTTTATTCGTTTTTTTGGTAAGGATGGAAAAAGTGCCCATCTGTCAGATGTACACACACACACACTCACAGACACGCTTCCTGTGCTGAAAAGGCAAACCTCACAATCCGCTGTCCATCTGCATTCATTGCGGAAGCCCTTCATGGTCATGCCCCCTACGGGCAGACCCCTTCCATTGACCTCTGGCAGTCACAGTCTGCAGGTGTGCACAGGCACATGTGACAATTTATTGTGAGGGGGGGGGGATTGAGCAGAGGCAGGGACATGTGGAGCCTTGTAGTCTTTCTTTGGGTACACGCCCTACCTGCAATACCGTCAGAGGTCAGTCAGGTGCAGGGTGTCCGGTCCTCAACTGTCACCAGGGGGCGCCGTGCCTCAGAGGAGATGGCTTGTCGCAATTAGCATTAGCGAGCCTGTTCTCTGAAAAGTCTCGCCGCCTGTAGCGGAAAGATACTGAATGCACAACTGGGCCTGGCACCTGAACAGAGGAGGTGCAGAGGAGCACGGGAGAGAGGAATTGTCCCTCTTAATGAGGTTGTGAGAGGGAGATGATGATTGTATTTCTCTGATGGTCTGTGCTCGTACTGTAGGCTTCATGTGAATCCATCTTTAATTGGTCATCAAACAAAAGTATCGGAAATTGTTTCTCTGTTTGAAGTATTTCAGGGTTCGTTTTGGCTGTATTTCCCCGTTTTTATCACCAACAACAGCGTGTTCCTCGGGCGTTATTTTCAGGAACGGGGCCTGAATCAGGATACGTGCACCTGACAGTAACGCAGAGGACCGTCAAAAGGCAGCGCAAAGCCCAGTCTGCCGGCAGGGTTTAAAGTTGAGTTTATCCCTCAGGATTCCATATCTGTTTAGAGCAGTGTTTCGAAATCCAGTCCTCAGGGATCCACAGTTGGTCCATGTTTTTGCTCCCTCCAAGCTCCCTGCCAGACGGTCCACATTTTTGCTCCCTCCCAGCTCCCAGCAAAAAACTTGGACTATCTGTTGGTCCCCGAGGACCGGATTGGGAAACACTGGTTTAGAGTCAAAAGGATTCAGGTGGTATTTTATCAAGTTCACCTGTGGCCTTATTTTCAGGGGGGGGTTCCAGTTCTCTGTATTATGTCTCTTGGTCTATTTGTAGGTGTGGCGGGACCAGAACTTAAACAGTGAAGGCATTTTAAGCTCCTGGTGTAATTTTGCCTGGAGTCTGGCAGTGTGCAGTAAGGGAGGTGCTGGAATCATCAGGCAGAGCCCAGGCTGGGAACTGCAAACCATGCCTTAAATTGTACAGCATACAAGCGTGAGTTCAGGTGTGTGGTAAATCAGTGTTGGTGGAAACAGGGAGTGTGTGGAGGCCGTCAATGACCTAAACACAGTATCTGCAGAGCACAGAGGAAGCAGACGTTCAGCACTGTTGCCACAGAAGTGTGTCTGCTGTAGATATAAGGACTTCTCTGCTTTTAGCAGTTGTTTAAATTCTCCAAGACCCCGTCCTTGTTTACCGAGCCAATCCACATAGAATCCTTTTACCCCCGCCCCCCCGAAAGGAGTACATCCGTGTTGGGTGGGGACAGATATTCTGACTCAACAGTATGACTATTGTGAAACCCCTGATGCACACGTCATGTAGGACCTAGATAATCTCCTGCAGGTACCCCCTCTCCCCACATTAATATCCGCAGAACCCCAAGAGCCTATAAACACGAGCTCTGGGGCTCCCAAAAGCACAGTGCTGGGCAGAGAGGGAGCATGGGTCCCTTAGTGGGGAACAATTTACAAGCACAATGTTCCCAGAGACGGCTGCCCTCACGGGGCCCCTCAGAGGGCCTCTCCGACAGTCGGTGGCACAGAGCTCATTTCTTCAAACCTCCTGTTTTTTGTTTGTTTTTTTTTGTTCGATTTGTAATCGATGCCACAATGACAAACAATAAAAAAAAAACTTGTTTGTTTCTTTGGTTTTTTTGACTTATTGCATTTGGGGGAGAAAATGTGCCCATTTTATCTGCTGTGCCGTGAAAGCTTGCCTGTGGACAAATATATTTTCTTTGGTTTGGCTCGTAAGCATTTGCGTAGTTTTGAGTATTGGTGTGGAGAAGAGCCAAAGTCCCCTGGGGCCTGTCGCCATGCTTTCGGTTCATTTGATGACACATTAGTCTTCGTCAATAGATGGGATTTTAAAAGTACAACTGAAGGCCGCTTAACTATTTCTACAACAGATTGTACTTATGCATTTTGTACTAGTGGAACTTTTTATATCGAGATTAAAGGAAAAAAAAAAAAAAAACTGAAACTGTCTGGCCTCGTTATCTGGCCAGATGGCAAGGCCACAAGTGGTTCCTGAGTCCGATTTTGAGATGGTGGTAAGGAAGAAGCGTTTTAATATAATTTTTTTTTTTTTATTATTCTTTTTATATAAGATCTTTGGCTTTGCAATTCATGTCCCACAGTCCCACCTTATAGTTATTTAGTGGGACTGCTTTTATTTTGGCTATTAAATACGTAACAGAAGTTTGTCAATTTACAGAGCGGTAAGTTTCATTTTATTCTGTATCATGCTGTTTATAACGGGGAAAAAAAACTTAGGATTTAGCCGTATTTAGTCACCTTAAGTGGATAAATGTATTAGACTATAGAAGCATTCTTTTCTTTCCTTTTAGTTCTATAGGTTTCTATGTCCTTTTGCTGTGAACCTTACCTGTGTAGCTGGAGCAGTCGGACTTATTTTTGTAAACGTATGTTCTCGTGTGATGCAGTGTTTTTGTTTGGTTTTGTTTTTTGCTTCTGTCTCCAATATTAAACCATTTTTTTCCTAATACCCGTCTCTACGTGTTGTTGTGTTCTGGCACCTGTCTGGTTCTGTAACTGCATCCATGCTGCCACCCCCCCCCCCCCCATCCCACTTTGTGCTTCTTTTCTGTTTTAACCTACAGTCTGTTTTGCCCCAGTGGACACTCAGGCAAAGTGTACCTGTGTGCGCGCGTGTGTGCGCGCGTGCGTGCACGCGCATGTTGTCCTGCAGTTGCTGTCGTTGCAGGGCTATACCTGCCAGACTGGCACGGTTAGCATGACACTTTGCCGGTTCCTCCGTAACATGCTCCGATTTCACATTAACATCCTGTAGCGTTCATCCTTCTTTGAAGCTTTCCTGTGACATGTGTGTTAGTTTTACTAATGAGGAAAACAAAATTCAGTTGTCTTTCCAGTCAGCATCAAAGTACCCCAATTGGGCTTATTGCCCATTGGATGATTGACGTGATATTCTGCTCCTCTCTGTGATTGGCTTGTGAGGCGCTCGGTCTAACGAGTAAATTAAGGGTGGCATTTATGTCCAACGGAATTCATTAGGAATACACAGTTGTGCTCATGCCTGTGCTGTCCTTTACATGACTGTTGCTACCGCATGCTACTATGAAGTTAGGGTTGGGACCTTGTCTAGCCATTATTATGTAACAACATTATATACAAACTGGGACTGACTTTAAAGATCTGTGCCACAATCTAAGTTAAATTAACTCCGGTGTGATTGGATGTATAGTATTAGGGCTTTCAAAGTGTTTCCCTAATGAGCAGAGTGACAGATAAATATATAGCAAAGTATTTGTGTGTGGAGAATAAGGAGGGGAAAAAGGGAAAAGTTAATAGCCCGAGAGCTGAAAAGGCCACTGAGTAAAACTCCTGGGAATTAAGGGTTATAACTGTATATCGCTGACAGCAGTGTGACTGCAGAGGTGTCAGAGCTTAAGCGCTGTCACTCATTGTCCTGTAGTGGAAGCGTGGCATTGTGTTTTACTGATGTACGGCCTGATAAAGACAAGAATGGCGGGAAGGAAGCAAGACAAAGGAGGGCAAGAGAGAAGAGCAGGGAGATGACTCTGATGCAAGTGCATGCAAAGGAGGTGAGAAACGCAACTTCGTCAACTGGACAGCGGGGTGCGGAGGTGAGTGTTCAGGTGATGCGCTGCTGCATTTTAGAAGCAGAGAGAGCAAATACAAACACACCGTACACCTGCTGGAGGTAGAGAAGGGGGGGGGTGGCACAGTAATGTTAGCCTGAAACAAGAGATGCATCACTGTGCAGCAGTGTCTGGGCCTGAGTTTCTGTGGTGGCGTCTCACAAAGAAGAACAGAAATACTTGCAAAATGGTTGGGGTAGAGCCATTATCAGGGGTGAAAGGTCACCGTGAAACCACTGACATCACATCGAAGCATTAGTCTTCTATTAAACAACACATGCACAAACACACAGAAGGGGACAGGATGAGGGTACTGTGCCATTGAGGTTTATTAACAGTGTCTAAAGTCCATGACATTCCTACAGGCTACAAGCCTACAACTACTGTCCTTGTAGGGTGGGCCACAGTATTCTCGACAATTCTCTGTTGAGGTGTGCCAGTTTAAAAAGTCAGTCTTTACAAACTGGTTTGCTTCCTTCCTATTTACAATAACATTTTTAAATGCGATTGGCTGGAATTTGCCTGGAAGCAGGCTTGACCCTGTATCTCCAAATAGAGCCTCTGGTGCTGATGTAAACTGATTCATCTCTTCCACATTAAAACTGCTTCAGTGCTGTTCGTGGAAGCAGGACTGGGCTGCAGCCAAGAAACAGCAAGTATGAAGGAGTTCTTCGTTTGTGGATGAGCAAAACGAAATATCCACAGTTCTCTTAAGTGTGTATGCAGTTTTATAAACTGTTGTGAATCAACTAGATTATGTGCTTCTTTACACGGTCCTGTGTGCTGTCTCTGGCTTGAATGGGTGAGTGCAGAACTTCACTCACAAACCTTAGAACTTCAATCAGATACGTGTCTTTATTTAGTACCACTGTGTAAGCCTACCTCAGAGGATGACATCAATCAGCTTTCATTTGCAAAACACATTTTAAGCCTCAACATAACTCAAAACAATTTCATCATAGTATTTATGATGTTCAGTGGGAGAAAAAACTAAGGAAAATTACTCATTGGCTCTTAAAGACAAAACTCATCTTTGCAAATTGTACTGAGTTTATGTGAGAGAATACTAATACGGCTTAGGCCTGAGACCCTGATGGGCAGTCATGTTGCATATGATGTCCGTTCATCAATATCCTTCTAATATGTCAGGATTTCGCATTTAGTGCCTCATACTAAACCGAGTCCCGTGAAAACCTGTCATTCAATCTGTTCACATGCTGTGGGCACAGGAATACAAGACGGAAAACATCGTAAACATAGCATCAACGCAAAACGCCCACCATTTCGTAGTGAAAGTATACATTAATAACACTACCCGAATAAAAATTTTTATTGTAACATTGCAAAATGTAACAGTTGTTTGGTTATTTCGTGTTAGGGCCATTTATAACCAGCCTGTGAACGTTTGCATAAATAGATCAGAGTGACACGAAGCTACTAAGAGAGACCGGAAATAGGCAGTTTATTATAATTATTATTATTATTGTTATACGTGCGATCTATTAAATGTGATGCCTGGCTACACCTGCGCGAGCGGATGCATCTTACAACAGGTGGAGGAGAGGGTACAGATCTCAGTACTACACGTAAACATGTTGTTTTCAGAGTGACCACAAAACGAGTCAGGCTCCAGGCTTAATGTCATCTATGTTTGTTTAACCCTATTGTGTCCTGTCGGCATATATAGTGTATACTTCCAATCCGACACCCAGTGTACCATCCGGACCCGCAGCCTGCGCTTCGCCGTAAACAACATCACCGTGAAGTCATGCCACCTCTGGATCTCATTTGCCAATTTATTTCTTCTGAAACGCCCAGTGGGTGGCTTCGGTCCATTTGCTAATGAACGTCGTTTCGTAACCAGCGCTGGATCCGTCATTTCCTCGGTGTTTGAAAGAAACCCAATCTCCCTGGCCTTTCTACATGTTTCATGTTTCGTTCAAAGAACCGGCGAGAAGCGATACACCGCTGATGTCCAGCCGTCTAAAAATATTATGGAACGCCGGATAAGCACAACAGGCGCCACGCGCTTCAGTCCGACCCCCCTCGAGGAAGCACAAGCGGGTCCCTCCCCGTGACCCTGACCCGCCCCCGCTGATTTACCGCCAGTTCAAATGCTACGCTTCTACCAAATAACCTTCATCTCAAAACATTCATCTCGGGTGCTCCTTGGTGACAGACCTGAAGTTTACGACTAAATAATGTATCTTCAATCCTGTTAAACCAGTGAAGCACATGACTAATAACGGCTGAAAGGTCAGGTGTTAATTAATATAGGCTCAGAGTGCATGTTAACGTCAGTCTCTTCTCGGTACGCGGTACTCATGCCTTATTTATGGTTTAGGTTACAGCGTCGGCCGCTAGGGCTGCAGGATCTCGTCAAAATAGACTTTGCTGCCATCTAGCGACAAAATGAGACCATTATCGTAACTCAAATATGAGAATACTATTAATTCTCTCAAAAAGCAAAACGATAGTGAATTCTCATTGTTATATTTAGGCTAATAATTTTGTATTTTAATTGTAAGACCTTAAAGACAGATAGAAAACAAATGTTACGTAGGCAGAAACAATTCGCAAATTTACCTAAATCTGCAGTTATATTAGTTATTCTGACAAAAAAAGCTAATTAGGTTGCCTCTTCAAGAATAAAACAGAATATCCCCTCCTGGGGATTGCGAGGCCACCACCTGTTAGATTACAGGGGTGAGGCAGGGGTGCCAAACCTTTTTTACTACTTTGACAAGGAAAATTACCCTGACGTACTACCGAATTGCGACGGTGCATTTTGCGGCCAACCGGGGGTGGTCACCCTTAGTATGTTTTTCGTGTCGCAATCGACCATTTGACCACCAGTGAAAGCAGTCTCATCCATCATCTTGCAATCTCCCAGTCGTGATTGACGGCTTGCACACCCCTGTTCTGAGGTCATCTGCTGAGTGCTTCTAAACTGCACATTCTTAAAATTTACAGTGAATTTTGAGCATTATGTAACTAAAGATTTAGCATTAATCTTCTCTCATTACTCTGCCTTTGTGTTCCTCGTTTTCCTCTCACACTACTCGATTTGACACTTAGCAACTTCCGAATGTCTATTTTCTGTCCTAATTGAAAGCTCATTTCATTTTTAATGTCTGGTAGCTAGAGGGCCTTCTGGTTCCTGCTGTCCTGCCAGGAGGTTCCTCAGGGGCTGTTTGACGCGAGCGCTTACTCCCAGGCTAAGGATGTGTGCCGCATTCTCTTTAAGAGCAAAGCTAATTAGGATGAAGACATCTGTCACTGCTCTCTCCTAGGTGGAGCTTCTGTCTCGCAGATCCTGTTTGTTTACATTTATTTGATACACGGACATTTTGTGTATTTACATAGTTTGATATTTTCACTGCACGCTGACATTTTTATTGCAATATATCTAGGCCACTTAAGTGCCAGAACTGGAACCTGAGGATTACAAATTGACATCCTTAATCTAAAGTGAACTGCTTTCACAGGTATTGTTTTTACACCAGGGGGGTTTCTCAGAAAAAGGATTCCCTCAACAGCACCAAAGACCCTCCTACAAGCTGATTTTGTAATATGTCAAATTTGACCTTTGGGGTGAAGGTAACCGTCTCCTCTGAAGAACCTTTCTGGTGACTCTCATCAAACCACTCAAACAGAATGAGCAGGCAGAAAGCACATTTATTGTCAGGGGAATCTATGCCAAATACAGTAATTACAAAACATCAACCTCAATTTTAGGTACAACAATGAGCTCAATTTTCTTCTGACCCAGTGTTACCCAAAGCCAGACAACACAAAGTCATTACCCAGGTTCATGAACTTGATCCTTGTAAGAGGAGATTCCATCAGGGATTTCGTGGAGAGGACAGGAGCAAGACACAACTGGGGTAGCGCAGGCTATGTCTGGCACACTCACACAGAGACACAGGCCACGTCTGGCTCAATCACAGGGTGGCACAGGCTACATCTGGCACAATTACACGGTGGCACAGGCCACGTCTGGCAAAATCACAGGACGGCACAGGTCACGTCTGGTAGAATCACAGGGCAGCACAGGTCACGTCTGGTACAATGCCCTAACTTAGTACACAGACATTTTGGAAAACGCCATACTACTTTGAGTAAACTTCAAGAAAATTAATGAGCTGTGATGAAATCATATAAAGCCCTCACGAGGGTGTCATGGGTGGGGACAGTAACAATGTCCCCAGTCACACTGCTCGTAAGACCGAAAAACGCATCCATATTTCGGCAGTGAGCCATGTGTTTTGCGGTGCCTCCGTCGAGTAAACAGGACTCCTGTTACAACTTCTCAAAGTGCTGTAAACGGTGTCCCTCAGCAGCAAATAGTCTCTCAAAATACATTTCCCTTTAAAGTAGCATAACCGCATCAACAGTCTTATTTTTTTACTGTACCTCATAGTTTGCCGTTGTGCTTAGTATATTAAGTACTCCCTCACGAGTTAAATAGTGATTCAGTCATATAAAGGCATTCGGAACTTTTATCGTGTATTAATGGAGTTATTATTGTGACGGGGAAATTTCGGATTCTGTGGACAAGTAACAATGGTGTGATAATGCGTAAACTTTCATTACTGACACCCCCACGAAGGCAGGCAGCACCTTGCCTGTGCGCGGAGAAGGCTGGGTCGCTGACGCAGGCGTGCGGCCAGTCCCGACCTACAGGTAGAGATCACACAGCACAGTCCCGGCTATACACTGACATGCTCTGCCGCAGCGCCTTTCCCGACCCAGTACGGCCGGCTGGATAAGACCAGCTGGCGGCGCATTGCTACCTGGATCTTGGACCGATTACAACGCGCCCCGCAGCGGCGTCCAAGGCTCAGATGTGCCCGGACGGCGGGGACTTCCTGGTGTGGGATCGATGGGAATTTTCGCCTCTGGTTCGAAAGGGGGACAAAACAAACTCTCCGGACGATGTGCAGAAGGCGGACGCGGGCGCTGTAGATCAAGGTAACGGCCGACCGCTTTATTCATCCTGATGTGAGCTATCTGGACGTGCAGTGTTTCCCAGCACACACTGAGCCCGCACGGCGGGCATTCCCCTCGCCGAGGAAACATTTTCGCACATTTTGGAAACACTCTGCGCCTGCTTAGTCTGGATCGCCGTGGAGCGTTTTAAGCAGCCGTATTACGCTATTTGTCAGTGCTTGGCGCCCCTTCGTAGCCCTGGGCGCGCGGCCAGGGCAGCTTTTGCGTTTTCGGCGACGTGCGGGTCTTTAAATGTGAATTGAGGCACCGGAAACTTTATAACGATCCGTATTCATTGCGGCCTACAAACGCTACCCGCCAACGCCGCCGCCACCACCACCTCCCCCCCACGCAGCTGAGCCTCTCTTTACGCATCATGCGAGATGGACGACCAGGCGATTCGATTGGCTGCCGAGCACATCTTCTGTGCTGTCATTGGCTGCACTCTGCCGTCGGTCAAAATTACGGAGTGTGGTGGGGGGGTCGCCAGGGGGGTGGGGGCTATCAGAGTTCGTCTCTTGCGATACTGTTACGAGTGAATTAAAGATAACATGCGTCAAATCGCTCCAGTCTGCTGGGTTGCTACAAGCCGCAGAAACACGCCGGCCCTATTATGCATGACAACATTAATCGTAAACTTGACGCTGATGTTTTTAATTCTCCTTTCCGGTCCTTATCCGGTATTTACCTTTTAATAATGCGGCTTAACGCATTCGTGCCGTAGCGACATATGAATACGGGTGCCCCTGTCCGCGCGGCATGGCCCCCAAGCATCGGAGCACGCAAACAGACTGGCCGCTTTCCTGTGCCGTCGCCCCGTTTCGCCATGGAAATCTTTCGGGTTGTTGTCTCGGTTGCATTGCGCTGCATTTGTATTACTAGCATAAAATATATCAACGTTACATGACATTTATTTGGTAGACCCTTTTCTGAAAAGCGACATAAAAGTAAGACAAATACGTATACGTTGTAAATAAATGTGTTTTTAACTTCTAACGTTCAAAAGTTAATGTTAATTAAAAATGTTAAAGTCGAAAATGCTCTTTAAACTGCCATTACTTGCTACCTACACCTGTGCTGCTGGATAATCGTCTTAGAAATGTCAGAGTGCCTATCAGATGCTCTGACTTTAACCGTATTTAACAAAACACCCCCAAACTGACTGCATTTAGACACCAGCAATTATGCAGCAAGACTGTGCTTGTGAGTGCCTAGGTAATGTCCCGAAGTCTGGCACACCCTTTCCTTCCGTGCCTGGGTACACATTAGTCACGCCGTGTGTGCTGATGGGTAATGACAGCACCTGTTAGTCAGGCGCTGCTCCGTGATGATGTCAGCACGCATCTTCCATGGTAGTTAGCGGAAGAACCCTCGTCCCCACGTGAAAATTGGGACAGATCAAATCAGGGTCTGTGGGATGATATATTAGAGTCCTCTGGGGAGCACAGGAGGTAGGTACCTTTGGTTTATACCCCAAGTATTTGCTCTCCCAAGACTGCAAGGTCCGGAGTGACATATTCTATTTTAAAAAGTTCAAATCTAATAAAGATAAAAGCCTACCCCCCACCCGGTTGGGGGGGGGGGGGGGGGGGGGGGGGGGGGGGGGGGGGGGGGGGGGGGGGGGGGGGGGGGGGGGGGGGGGG
>JABFEA020000001.1:7479348-7489892 GCA_019775915.2 Cyphomyrus plagiostoma | reverse complement strand
AGACTCTAAACCTCAGCCAAGTCCTGGGATTGTGCTGCAACAGCACTAGGGGATTATGGGAAAGGCTCATGTCAAGGCAGTGCTGATTAGCACTAAAAGATGGATTGCTCTGAAAGTATCCTGTCCACACAAACGCACACACAGGAACACTAGACCCCTTAAACCCTGTATGTCCAGATGTTGCCTGTGTCTGGCAGTCTGCTTGCCCTGTGTTAACCCAATTTGGCACTTGAGAAAGATCACCTTTTTCAGACTCCAGGACATGCAGGTTGTGGAAACGCTACACATAGCAGAGAGTCAATAACGAAAGGCTTGCTATGTGCAGAACTCTTGTCAGATTTTATTAAAAAAATGTTGGGTCCAAAATCTCAATGGTCTGTTCCTGGCGGCATGTTGACAGGGGCACTAACACATTTGGAATATGATATTATTGGTCTGGATTAGGGGCTCCGTATCACTGGCAGCTCCCCTGCATGTTGACAATTCTGTGTTCAGACAGGGTGACCCCAGTAGATACGGCTCAGATCATCTCTCGCCTTTGGAGTACTTTGCACTCTGATAGGTGGAGAAAGGCATCCGTGTCCTCCAGTGGTCGGCACTCATCCATGGATGTGTTTTTGTAAGGTTTCAGAAAGCCAGGAGCAAAATGAAATAAAGTTAAAATGAGTAAAATAAGTGTGGGAAAACACATGCATTATTCCTTTTTTTGTATCTCCAATGTATTTTTGTACTTCTCTATCCATTTCGCCTTTTTGCGTTGTTCGTAAACACAACCCTTTCCGAAGCCATCCGTCTGCTGCACGTGGCGTGGTGATTTCAGCCCCGTGCGGCTAGAGAGCTGCCCCTCATCTGTGCAGAAATCCTCTAATTACAGTAATTCACCTCACTGCTCCTCAAGGACGCTTTTCTGAGCTATCAGATTACGGCGGCTCCACTTTGTCAGATTACAGTCATTTACTGTGCTCGTGTGTGTGCGGGTTCGGGGGGGGTGTGCCTTTGTATCTGGCACTTTGTTTTCTTTGTTGCACTATGCAGCTGAAGTTCCCCTTGGGATCAATACAATATGTCAGTCTGTCTAATCCAGGGGTAGGCAACCCTGATCCTAGACTGCTGGTATCCACCAGGTTTTTTATCCTACCAGTTCTCTGCTGAACCACACCTGATCTCAGGCAGATAGTAACTCATTACGGTTAGCATCGCCTACCCCAATGTAATTGTGTGTTATTTGAGTGCTATCTAAGCGTTGGCTTGCACAGCATTTTGCGCTGATTTTCCATATACAGCTTTGGAAAAAATTAAGAGACCACTCTATATTTTTAAGCAAATTTGCATTTTAAAATCCTGGTTTAATCGTGGGTCTGCTGGCAGAAGGCTACGCTAAGAAGTTTGCTTCCTGGTTCAACATTTCTAAGGTAGCAGTACGCAAGAATAGCGTGAAGCAAGACACATGGGGAACAACCATGAACCAGGGGCAGAAGTGACTTTCTAATGTCAGGGATGACCATCAACTTATCTGACAGTTTCTCATAAATCGGAGGATGAATCAAGTGACTTTCAAACGGAATGCAGGTACAGGTGTGAAGTGCACTGCTAGGTCAGTTCATATCAGTCTCGTAGAAACAGGAAGTTCCATAAAGCGAGGAAGAAGCGCTTCATTGATGACAAACAGACCACAAGGCTGCACTTTGCAATTTACAAAAATATATTATTCACAGATGTACACCGACAAATTGAGAAATGAGTGAAACAAAAAATTGTGCTGTGGTCTCTCAATTGTTTCCCCGGCGATAGATGTTTGTTAAGGCCTGTGAGTCATGTCCCAGAGCCACGGGAGCCTCACTTGTGTGTGTTTCCTGCACAGGTCATGACTGCCTTCAGGAGCGGACCAGTGACCAACAAGCTCACCTGTATTAAACTTCGCCTGTGCCCTGGGCTCCCACCATGAGTGAGTACCGGCGGTCAGCCACCACGTGTAGCCGCCGAGATTAGCCGTGCTAGCTGGGCTTTACGAGCGTGTGCCACGAGGGCAATGGAGTATCTGTGACGGAAGGGCTCATAGTTTGCCTAACTAAAAGGGCTCTTTGTGTCGCGGTACTGTAGCACATTTTAGGTTTGGCGACAGTTATAGTCAGGTTCTGGCAGAGACCCTATGGGTACAGATGGGTGTAGCTCTGCTTGCTGTATGGACCTAATCTGTGAGAGTGGGTGTGGCCTGAAGTGAATTAGGGTGTGGCCTGTAGTGACAGAGGGTGTGGCAGTTTCAGCTAAGATGTTGTTCAATGACATCATGGGCAAATAAAGACATATAATGTGCTCATTATGTTTTTATATAAAGTGCTTTTTGGGTATTTGAGGGATTGTGGGTGGGATTCCCGTCAAGGGCTGCATGTCGTCTTTCTCTCACACACACCTGTTTGTGCTTCTGGTGTCTTGTACTAATTTGCGTAATTACCGTAATTACTTGCCCGTCTCCAGCGCCTGCCGCGGGGGGGATGGGGGTTCCGCTCTGACATTCATTAAGGGCTTGATGTTCGCGGCTCACAGGATGAGGACTTGGGGGGGGGTGGGGGTTGTTTAAGCTGTTTGCCTGCCGTGATGCTGCCTGAATGCACTACGGGGACCAGTGGCAAAACGGCAAAGGTCAGTTAGCATCGTTTACCCATAATGCCCTGAAACTCATATTAGGGAAACTGTCTAACCACGTGGGGGTGGGTACAGGCGTCGTCCTGGCTTTCCTGCCTGTTTCAGGTCTGTCTGCCAGCCGCGATCACACCCAGCAGTGGCTCTGCCATTTCATTTACAGGTCGTTTGAGCACCGGCTGCTCCAGTGGCGTTTGGGCTAGGCCCCGGCCGGCTGCCTGCAGTTTGCCTGTCCTAAAATAAAAATGGGGCGGCATAAAATGTGCCAGCGCGTTAATCCCATTTCTCAGACGCTTGCACAGATAATTTCAATAAATGATAAATTTATGATAGATTTAGAGTGAATGTCGTTAAAGTGGGCTTAACACCGAACACCGCTGTGTGTGCAGTCACAGTCCTGAGGCTGACTGAGCTGAAAAAAATGGATTTTGTCAGGGACTCTCTGCAGTGCCACACTTTTTGCTGTGCTGTTCACTCAGTTCACCCGTTCATTGTTTCGCTGGCTCCCCGCAGAGCACGGTGATGTCACTCTTGCTCAGTACTGAACAGGTGACAATTTGCAAGTTCATACACGTACCGCCTTTGTTGTTGTGTTGTTTGTTTCTTCTTTCTTTTTACCGGTATCGTTCCCAGAACCGTGCCGCATGGAATGGATGACGGAATGCTGTCCGTCTTTCCATCTGCAAGAGCCTGATGTTGTGACAACCAAGCATCTATTAATATCTCCGTGTGGAATGCTGTACATCTTAATTCCAGACACGTGGGTGTCATGGCACATTATAAATACTCATTTAATATTTAAGATGTGATTCACTTGCCTTGTTTGTTCATGAGCTACCACTCTCCCAGTTTGGGGGGCCATTTCCTGCCTCCCCCCTCCAAATTTCCTGCTTCTGTCAGTCATACACAAATCTGCATTTTAAAATTCCTGCTAAATTGTCACAGACAGGCCTAAGTTCACTGTAAAGGGGAAAATATTTCTTTAGTTTTAATAGCTTGGAGTTTTTTTGAGGAGTCTGTCATCAGAATTAATCTTTTAAAGAGAGTCTTCATGAAGGGGAGATTGTGCTGCGTAGGACTAGGTTATTGTGAGTTGATAATCCCTCGCTACAGCCAGACTGGGTCAAAGTTCAGAATCTCCCAGCATTCCACAGTGCTTATTCTCCTGCTGAGCTGAAGTTGTTTAAAGACGGGAAGTTGTAAAATAATACTCCTGACGGCTGTTTTGTCACGATACTGTTGCTAAATCACACATACTGCCGTGTTAATATGACAGTGATTCGTGCTTAATTGGTTCCTGTGAGACTAAGAGGGTGTGGTTGGTTCGGGGGGGAGGTGGTGTCACAGGAAAAGACCCCCCCCTTGCTCACCTTTGATGGTATGAGTATAAAGTGTGTCATTGCTCTGGGAGGGTGGGAGGCAGACCAGCAGCAGTGGGCAGGTCTTCGGGGGGGGGGGATCTGTTTCTGCTAGGTTTCGGTCACAAAGCTCTCCCACCCATTTATGCCTTGAGGATGTTTATGATGCTCCATCCATCCTCCAGTGTCGGGCTTATCTGGTCGCCGTCCCGGAGAACGAGTTCTTTGCAATCCTGACTGTAAGTTGTCATGAAACTCAGCACCCCCATTAGGTGGAGTCTGTCACTTTACCTTCCTGATTCCTTATGAAGGTCTCTTCTGTGCCAAGGTAACCCTTTCCCTCCTCCCGTCCTGGATTGCTGTGCTTTGCTGGAATGACACGGCGCTAACGTCTGCATAAATCTCTCCTGCACGTTTCTGGGTCGGCGCCCGAGGGGTTTCTGTCGAGCGGGACCCGGCATGGTCATGTGACACGTGCACCATTACATTCACCCTTTAGCACTTGTTCTTTATAGGACACTTTTAATCAAAAGGGATTCCTGTCATGTTTCCACCGCAGGAAGATTGTAGTTCGGACCAATTGTAGTTCCTCAGAGAACTGTTTTTTTTAGTTCCTACTCCAGACTAGGTACTTTTTGTCTGATCACAAACTACAGGGGAGGCCACCACAGCGATGACTTACTGACTGGTTGTGACCACAAGCACTGGCGTCACATTTGAGTTAGACAGAAGTACTTATCGATTTTTATTTTCTATATAGTGGAGCAACAAAACTCTTACTAATAGAAGAAAGGGAAGAGTGAGGAAATGGACAGATGATGATGTACAGGCATCGTTGAGCTTTTCTTCAGAAGATGATATACAGAGAGAATTTGAATTCCTGCAAGCAAAATGATAAAGTTTATCTAGAGGTATCGCCGCGTTTGGCTGGGGATCAGTCACACCACAACAATGCCATGGAAAAGAAACAAAACGGGACTGCAAAACAAATCAAAGCTCACAACAGTAAAAGTGGTTCTCCATTGTTTTGGTGTGCCGGTGCAGTTTTGTCAGGTACAAAATTATGTGTGAAGTTTATCCTATGAGTTTTTTGCATCTTCTGTGCTTATTTAGCATGACTGTCTCAGTTCTTGTTGTGCAGTGGGAAAGCGACACTTGGAAGCAGGATCCTCGTTCTGGAATTTTGGGGGGAAAGTGCCCAAAGTGACCAACGGGTCAGTGTGTTTGATGGTACAAGATCCTTAGCATATTGCGTGCTTCAGTTGGATTCCAGATCATGTTATGGGGGTATTGTCAGTGACCTGCAACCACAAATGAGCATATACACATGGCAGAAAGCATGCCAAAAGATTCTGGCATCTCTGGGTGAAGGTGTATTTTAGGATTGTTGGTTGCAAGTCTTTATTTGAAGAGCTAAAGTTGATGAAAAGTGTATCATAACAGCAGTTGTTATGCTGACTTTCGGCTCTTCGGAGAATGGCCAGGTGGCCGCCCTCGTGCTGCTGACCTGGTCGTCATGCAGGGTCTCACACAGGTTCGTCTGGAAGACTGTCTCATTCCCAAATGCTCCCCGTTATTGCCCTACCAAGGAGTGGATGCAGGTTGGGGCAGAGAAATTCATCACTCAAAGGTCTCTGTGGGCATCCGAAAATAGAGGGTTTATGATTTATTCCTGTTTTTCCTGCTCCTGTTATAAATCAGGCCTTTCTTCAGACATCGCCCGGACATGACCCCTTGTACGTCTTGCCATTTCGGCTCCTCTGATGCCACCTTGCCCCCAGAAGTTTCTGTCTTTTATGTGAAATACGGCGTCTGCTGACAGTCAAGGTCACAGCGGAATTAAATCACATGGTTGGTTTGTAGGGGAGACAGCCAATCAGAAGTGTTTCATTGAGTCCGTGCTCCTGTATTATATCTGCAGAGAATACTGATAAGACTAGTTTTATGTGCAGTGCTAATACTTTATGAATTGTGTCTATAGAAGATAATCGTGGGGAAATTGCCCATGCTGGCTCTCCTGGAGGGTGTTCTTGGGGGTGTCCTCTGGGTCCTGGGAGGGGGCGGTATATCTATCACAGGGTTGTTCAGTCTTCCTCTTACTCCTTGGCAGCAGGCATACCTGAGTAAGTGCGAAGCCACACAGTGAGGGCGTGATTCTCATTCAGCTGCTGAAACAATGACGAGAAGGAGGCAGCACAGCCAACCCAAATATGAAGAAATTCCTGTGGCCTGTCGCCTGCTTGATGCGTCCATGGTGACCAGAATTTGGAAGCCTGTCGAGAACCGCAAAGCTTGAGGAAGAGAGAGGGAGAGAGAACCGCAAAGCTTGAGGGAAAGAGAAGGAGAGAGAGAGAGAGAGAGAGCCACAAAGCTTGAGGGAAAGAGAGAGAGAACCGCAAACCGAGAGGGAGAGAGAACCGCAAAGCTTGAGGGAAAGAGAAGGAGAGAGAGAGAGAGCACCACAAAGCTTGAGGGAGAGAGAGGGAGAGAGAGAGAGCCGCAAAGCTTGAGGGAAAGAGAGGGAGAGAGAGAGAGAACCGCAAAGCTTGAGAGTGAGAGAGAGCGATAACCGCAAAGCTGGAGGAAGAGAGAGAGAGAACCGCAAAGCTTGAGAGCGAGAGAGAGCGAGAACCGCAAAGCTTGAGAGCGAGAACCGCAAAGCTTGAGAGCGAGAGCGAGAACCGCAAAGCTTGAGAGAGACTTGACTTTGCACCAGCCTTTATTAAGTCAGTCAACAGCAGAAAAAACTGCTACTGCAACTTCAATTCGCAAGATGGGTCATTATTACAAAACTAGATAAAGGAAACAAGCAAACAATTCACCAAAAAATGAAGAGAAAGAACCAGGACAACAAACAACACAAAAAAAGAGAGAGAGAGAACCGCAAAGCTTGAGAGATTTTTGACTTAATTATTTTTTTTTAACAACACAAATGCAAATTAATCCTTACTCAAAAAATAGATGAAAAAAATTAAGAAAAACAAAAAAGATAAAACAAAAGATATCAATCAATCAAATTCACCATGCGCATCATACTTTCAACACTAGACTGTCATCGCCAATGACAACACTCTGCAGAGAGAGAGAGAGAAGCAGTTAATCAGAATTACAGAGACACGTGCCTGTAAAGTCCCCTAATGGTGCACTTTGGGGATCGATATCCCCAAATCTGGTGATATAAACACTATGAACTCAGGGTGGTTCTGAGATCGACAAGGTTAGTGATTGGCAGCAGAACAGAACGTGAATCTTTTGTGGAGATGTGGAGCCCACCATTTCTGTCCATCTCAACGCGTTTGTGTGTGTGTGTGTGTGTGTGTGTGTGTGTGTCCTTCAGTGTGTGTGTGTGTGTACATGGATATACATTATATCATGGGGACCAAATGTAATCCTGTCATTTTGAAGCTGTGGTGATCATTTTTTTTGGTCCCCACAAGAGAAATTCAATTTTATATTTTGTTTGGTTACTTATGGTTAAGGTTAGGGCAGGGTAAGGGATAAGCTTGCCATTGTTAGGATTAGGGTGCTGCCCATAGAAATGAATGGAGAGTCCCCACAAAGATATGAGTACAGGGGTGTGTGTGTGTGTGTGTCTCCGTGTGTGCATGCTTGAGTGTAAGTCCTCGTCTCTGTCTCCCACCACGTGACCTCGCTGCAGCAGGCGTCTGCCCAGATCGATGGCCTCACGTCAGCCACACGCCGCTCTTTCTCACCCCGCCGCAGCGCGCCCTGCATCATGTGGCCTTTCACATGTCCCACGCGCCCTTGTCCTTCACTGCGGCAGATCAGGTTCTCCGGCAGAGGTAGGAAATCTAAGGATCCGTCCGGGACCCCGGTGTTCCTGGCTGCGCATCGTCGTCCTGCGAGTGTGGAGAAAGCTGAGGGGCAGAGAGCAGCGTTTCACCTGGTGCCGGTGTTGGGAAACCTCGGATCAAATATCCTTCATGTCCCTTTATGTGATGATGCTTTTGTGCGGTCGGGGGGCCAGGGTGAAGGTGCCTTACTGAACCCCGGTCCAGTGCGGAAGCTCTGTGTAGCTCTGAACCTCTCTGGATGTGTGGATCTGTGTATCTGGAGAGGTTCAGCTCTCCTGTGCCTGTAGGTCGCAGTAGCAGATCTGCATTTCCAGCCTGGTTACAGAGCGATGAGAGATGGGTGAGGGTGAGGTCAGTGGTGGGCCTTCTGGGGCCTCAGAGGTGGTCACTCTGCCTGCTTTGGGTGCTACAGGATGTGTTGGGGGGGTGTGGCTTCACCATCCCAATGGAATGCGACACAGGCACAAAGGCGTGTTTGTGCGCGCGGGTGTGTGTCTGTCTCGGCTCACCGCGGTACAAGCTGGTGAGGTTCGCTCCAGGTGGCGAGGCCGGCAGAACCACTTGGACAAGTTGGGTGGAAGACATGAAAGAGGAGAAGTGCAGTGAGCAAGCAGAGGCCCAGAACCGAGACTCTGCACTGTGGAAACAGATCGGGTTCCTGAAGGGTGTACAAGCTGAAGCGTCCGGGTTCGAGTCAAAAAAGGAAGGTGTGACTGCGAATCAGCACCTGCAGAGGGGATGAATGGGCTCCACCCTGACAGCTTAATGCCCCCCCCCCCCCCGAATTGTGGGAGGATCCATGTAACCTTTCAGTAGATGGTTCTGTATCTGTTACTTAAAAGTGTTATCTGCTATATAAATTGTAAAAACACCATATGATTATTGATGTGTTTAATTTTGTCTTCTTCACTCATTTTTATATTGGTAGACTGAATATAGTGCCGTCTAACTTTGATAAAATTCTTTAGTTTGATATCTAAAGGGGTGGACACCTGCTGTGACATGTTTGGTTGTAGGGCACCGCATGAGTGATGGTCTGATGGATGATCTGATGAGAAACAGGGCTGGTTTAGGGCTCTACGGTGACCTGCTCGTTGTGGCTGGGTTGTCATCTTCACAGTCATCGCTGTCAGCCTCCAAATCTGGAATGGCTTCTGAATTTTTGGATTTTGCTTCTTTGTGATTGGTCACAGCTTCCCCTAAGGACCCCCCAGGTGTCGCCCCCCCCCCCCAATCCTGCAGTCAAGGACGTGATTTCCTTCGTCCTCACATGGACGCGATGCTCACAGAGTGAGGCAGAGTAAATGGTGTGTTTCAGCAGAGTAAATTACCTTTGTTGTTTATCCACAAACGCCAAATGAATCATTTCAGCTGTGGTGCTTCAAAAACTCACATTCTCACACTCACAGCTACAGTACCCCTGCCCCCGACCAGCAGCCGCGGTGTAAACATTCCCGAAAACGTGCCCGTTTTTTATTTTTCTCATTCCATGAGAACGTGCTGGAAGTGATGCTCATCTGTGCTGGAACTAGGCAGTAATGTTCTATTTTTGGTCAGCTTGGAAGCTCAGGAAGTCAGAGAGCATAAAACATGATGTTTCTCTAGCTACTGGGGGGTTATCAGACCCCAGTGGCGGCACCTCCTACTCTTTAAGGGGGTTTGGCTGAACTCCCAGCTGTGGAGCTCCTCATCTGCTCTGTGAAGTCATGGCTGACTCTGCTGCTGTTTCTCTGCTGTAGAATGTAGACCTTACAGACCTGGGCCACAGCCATGGTCTGTGTCTTTGCTGCATTGTGACACTTCAGTGTATGACATAATTTCAGATTAAGCTGTTTTTGGAATAGATCACATGAGGCACATCAGGTGTGGGAGTTACTGTCTTATTGCACCCTTATCATTTCAGTGATAAAGAAGGGTAACATTAGGCATTTCAGAAATTTCAGTGTGCGGCTTGGCCAGAGTAGTTTTTGGTGGATTATTTGGCTTTTATAGGAGTTTATTTGCTGGTTCTGACTGCTGTGGTCCCAGCGTGGGTTAAAAAAAACATTCCTCAGAAGCCAGTGGTAGACTCCCACTTGCTGGGACCAGAGGAGACCACGAGGGTTTCTACTCAGCCACCTACGAGTGGCGCTATGTGAGAGGTTGGTTAGCCCCTGGGTCATTGTGCCTGTCATTGTCGAGTGCAGCTGTGAAATGGCTCTTTAATGAATGGATCTGTGGGTGTCTTTCTTTGCTTTCACAATCGACTGCTCTGAACTTCCTTCTGCTCTAACCTCTTGCTGAGGTCCAGAGGACAGGCAGGCTGAGTGTGAAGGCTGTTACATCTCAGCTCTCCCATCTCTCCTCCTCTGGGCTCATGACAGATCTCCAGTCTCCATCTTGTGTGTTCTCTGTGCGTGTGGCTCAGATATACATTACATTGTGGGGACCAAATGTCCCCACAATGTGATTAAAAACCTGTTATTTAGACTTTGTGGGGATATTTTTTTTTCCGATTTTCATAATCTGTGATTGCAATCAAAAAACTGAAAATTCCCAAGGTTTGTATTTTGTTTGGTTATCTATGGTTAAAGTTATGGCTGTGGGGGAGGGGGCTGAGCAGTGATGCAACACTTCACTTTATACAGACAGACCATCATTGTAGAAGAGACGGTAATTCTCAGTGTTATTCATACGAGGAGATACGAGGAACGTGCTGGCACCCCCCCCCCCCCCATTTAGTTTAAACTCC
>JABFEA020000001.1:7417971-7434427 GCA_019775915.2 Cyphomyrus plagiostoma | reverse complement strand
AGTCTAATGTTTATCAGTCCATTGCAGAAAATAATGAACTTTATCACAATATGCTAATTTTTTGAGAAGGACCTGTATAATGTGCTAGTATGAAATTAAAGAAAAACCTCAATACATTTTAAGTCAGTTCTTTAGTTTCATATACAGACCAGATGTGAACTCAAAAGGACTGAATATTCACACCTAAGAGTCTTTAATTTTGTTCAACGAATTACACAGAAAAATGTAATTACTTGGTTTAACTGAAGATGTACGAACAACTGGTTATTTAAAAGTAATCTGGTTAGTCAAGGAGCCTCACGCACAACACGGGCACAGGCAGATGGCCTGCGCGACAAGTGCGCGAGCCCATAGCGTCAAAAAGTTATACCTCCGACATTCACATCGCAAAAACAGCGCACTCTAGATATGTTTCAGTCTGACGAAATTCATACACATCCGTAAACTGAATTCGTTTGTAGGCAACCTCTGCTTAATCTTAAAGCTAACAACGTGACATGCTCATTGAATTCATTAGGTGAAATATATGCGACAAGTTACCGGTTATGTATATTATGAATAGATACACGAAATCTCCAGCCAAACCCTTCAGGGTTTTCAAGGAAACCTGTCGTGCTTCCGCACACACTACTACCAGCGACCAATTCGTTTAGGCCTTTGAAAGAAAAGGACATTTAGGCTGATCAGTAGCTATACGAATAAATGGTTTCCCCAATAAGACCACACACTTCAGCAGAGAAAGCATGCAATATCTCTTCCCGCACAACAGAATTTATAACCAAATTATGTCTTCAGGCCTAGATAGCTAGAGAATCAATGATAAACAAAGTAGCACAGCCAGCTGAGAAATTAGATTTTGCTAAATCAACTATCACGACAATCCCTATACAATCATAAAAACACTTAATTATATTCAAAATTCAAGGCCAGAAATCAAAATGAATTTCAACTACCGTTACCTTCATTTTCCTCAACAAAAACATCGGGTCTGTTTAGTGGGTGAAGCAGCCTTCTCGGTCGCTGAAGGACCACCTCAGTTAGGTGGCCCGCAAGGTGCCTGATTAAAAAAAGGGCCTTTTCATACCGGCCGATGACAACTCCGTGCCTATAACAGAAATGCGAAATGCGAGGACGCCTCGGGTGCTGCATCGCTGAATATTAACGTGACAGTTGTGTAAAAAAAAAAACGCTGTTTATGCCTTAAGAGATTCACTTTAGTCTGCCCGACATTACGAAAGCTAACAAAATGAATAGAATACCTGAAATTATATTAACTCATATAATTTTTACTAATATTATACAATAATAGAATGACCTTGCAAAGTTTGTATTGAAACTCCAGAACTGTTTGTGTACTGTTGGTATGTTACGCAGAAATAAAAAGGGACTGGAACCCAATACTCGATTATCATTATTTACTAAGTCAAACATAGCTAATTACATTTTTATAAAATGGGACTTTGGAGGACATTCCACATTAGTGAGCAAAGGGAATAAAAATGTAAAATGTAACGATCGTCTGTCGTGTTTTTGTCCCCTTGCAGCACGGCTTAGCGGCCGATGCCCCCAGGATCCATTGCGCTGCGCTGTCTGACCGGGACAGCTAGTGGGCCAATAAAACGAGGCCGTGCGACCGATTCAACCAATCGTGAGGCGAGGAAGCGTCGCCACCCATTGTTTCGGCAACTGTTCGACCGTATGTTGTATAAGCCTGCACGCGCTTCTTATTATACGTCTATTATAAACAGCCATATATATATGTTAAAGGAGTGAACCAAGGCCGAGCTGTCAGCGTTCGTGATCGATAAATTAGCATGCATCTAGCCGGCAGGCCCTGTCTCCGCTTAGCTCGGCCGGCGCTGAGCGCCCTCTATCACACCGAGAAGGGGGTCTATGGTTACAGACCCAGGGGAGCCGGTCCTGGAGAGAAGCAACAGGAGACCGAACTCAGCTCATCACTAACCCAAGGTTGGGGGATCGTTATTTCACACACTTGTTTTTATTGGCCTAATGTGTAGCTGGCTGCATCAGTCATTAAAATTAGTACCTTTAAATGTTTTTTTTTTGTTCGAAATGACCATAAATGTTTGTTATTTGTTTATTTTAAACGATAATTTAATAACCTCAAGGTGGTTAATTAATGGACTGAGATTACGGCACGTATTAGGTGAGGGGCTAAGTGAATTTTGCTGTTCCGTTTTTCATGGCAGTGACACGCATGTAAAGGCAGTGTTTCTCACGACAGCTCTTACAGCGCTAGTGTTACGTTCATTCAGTCACTGAAGTGTCAAGCTTTCACATCGATTTCCCTCAGACATACATAGCAGGGTCGTAGTTAGAGATGGATGAATGGATAGAAGGGGTGAAATTAATTTTTCTTTGGGGCGGCGGCAATGGCAAACATATAAAAAGCTATTCGTGACTTAAGCCAAAAAATACACATTTATATGGCAGGGGGTTGGGGTACTAAAACATTGACCACTCCTGTATATAGGCATATTATTGTAAAACCTAAATTAGTACAGCATTATGTTCACACGCGCGTCCTCGTGATTTAAGTGAAAATCGGAGTTCTGTTCTTCATTATCAACACAGAAAACTTACATTTTCAACGTGACAACCTGAACTAAGTTGTATGTAGCACTAGGGGAAGCGTCTTTGGAAGACTTGGAATGGTATTTGTTAGGCATAACGTTGCAGTCATTTTGTTATTAATTAATGGTAGAAATCATATTCACGTTTTTCACAGGTGTTATGTTTACCGCGGTACCGCCATGAAAAACGTAACAGCAAAGAACACTTTGTGCTGTAACCGCTGCTGCTTGTGAGTTCAGTTTTTATTCATTTTAAGATTTATGAATACAAAAATGTGTAATATGAATTTATTGGACAATAGATGCGTGATTGTTGATTGACAAAGGTTGTGTGTTTTTGTGAGATTTATTGATAGTTTTCTTGTTTACACTGTCAAATATGTAACGCTGTTAACCAACCCTCCAGATCATGGACTGGCACAACTGGTCGAGGCGTATCGGGAACATGGGCACAAGTCAGCTAAAATTAACCCCTTACTCCCGGAGAAAGGCGTCGTCGACAATGTTCCTGAAATCAGCATTTTAACCGAAATGCTTCGGGGTCCCTTCAATACCAGCGGTGCGGGTCTTTTTTGAATGTTTTTTTTTTTTTTTTTTTTGTACATGACTGTGTTAATGTAGCTGAATTATAACCTTCAAATTTGATAAAAGGTTAGATTGTAGCCAGCTTCTACTGAGTTGTGTATTGTTAATTAGTAACAATTTTGTGCCTATTCAACTATTCAGTCTGAGAATGCTTAACTTGCTTGGAAGCTGCAGTATGTCCCCTAGTGATTTATGAATATGAGAGCTACTTTTGAAGAATTGCATCTCAATTCCTCTTATCCTCGAAGGCCTGAGAAATTTTGGCAAGCCAGAAGCGTCCCTCGAGGATGTCACCGCTTACCTGCACCATACCTACTGTGGCCGAGTGTCTATAGAGACCAGTCAGCTGCAGACGTTGGCTGAGAGGGAGTGGGTGGCCAACCGGTTCGAAGAGCTGAAGAAGGAGACGTTTTCTCCTGAGGAGCGCAGGCAGCTGGCCCAGCTAATGCTACAATCTCAGGTATGACGGGAACCTCAGTGTCACGCATGTCCCAGCTCATGCCAAACATGCATTCGCTGTCCTATTGAAATATACGTCTCACCCAAGAAGGCTGAAAGTCTGTATACTACATTTTATCTATTGTGTAGCAATCTACGCCTGAAGACATAATTTGGTTATAAATTCTAAATAGTTTCTGATCCATCTGTATGAATTTTGTTTGTACTTTTTTTATCTCAGGAATTTGACCATTTTCTGGCTACCAAATTTGCCACAGTGAAGCGGTACAGCGCAGAGGGAGCAGAGAGCATGATGGGATTTTTCTTTGAGCTGTTCCGCCTGGTGTCATACAGCGGGGTGACAGACGTCATCATGGGGATGCCCCACCGTGGGAGACTGAACCTCCTGACTGGGCTCCTGCAGTTCCCTCCTGAGGTCAGACACCTTGTTATGTAAATATATTATTGTGAAGGTGGTACCCCGTGAACAGGTTGGTATGTGGATCCTGCCTCATATCGTGCCTCATGCTCACCAGCTCATGTTCAGGAAGATGAGGGGCCTCAGCGAGTTTCCTGAGAACTCCCCATCCATTGGGGATGTCTTGTCCCACCTGACCTCCTCAGTTGAACTGGACTTCGGGGCAGGGAAGCCTCTGCATGTCACCATGCTGCCCAACCCCTCCCACTTGGAGGCCATCAACCCGGTGACCCAAGGCAAGGCCCGTGGCAGGCAGCAGGTCCGGCAGGATGGGGACTATTCATCAGACAGCAACGCCCAGCCTGGGGACAGGGTCATCTGTCTGCAGGTACAGGGCATATGACTTCACAACTTTCTACACCTGTGTCAGACCCACTACCTGTCCACAGTGCATATAAATACAGTGTTTATGCTATGCAATATAAAATGCAATATAAGATCATTTTAATGTTTGATAATAAAACTGTACCCGCTTATAAGTAAAGGCATGCTGCTGCTCACTTATTTCCAAAATTGCAGGTCCACGGTGATGCCTCATTCTCAGGCCAAGGCATCGTTCCTGAAACATTTACCCTTTCAAGCCTCCCACATTTCAGAGTCGGTGGAAGCATCCACCTTATTGTAAATAACCAAGTGGGTTATACCACGCCGTCTGAGAGGGGGAGGTCATCTTTGTACTGCAGTGACATAGGTGTGTTAGAGATTTAAGTACATTTTCATAACCTTCATGATCTGATACTGACAGTACCTGTAATGGGGAGAATAATTTGTTATTGGGTAATTAATGGCTCGTTAACTCGTTATTGACTTGCATCATCCTGCACAGGTAAGATGGTTGGCTGTGCCGTGGTCCATGTGAACGGCGACGACGCGGAGGAGGTCTTGCGTGCCACGCGTCTGGCAGTGGAGTACCAGCGCCGCTTCCGGAAGGACGTGATCGTGGACCTCCTGTGCTACCGACAGTGGGGCCACAATGAGCTGGATGAACCCTTCTTCACAAACCCAACCATGTACAAGATCATCCGGTGGGTCTCTGACCAGTACCAGCCCACTGCAGCACCTCTTACGGAGGTTTTCTGACACTTCGGTCCGGCTCATGGTTTCTTCCCAGCTCCAGGAAGAGCGTCCCGGACACGTACGCCGACCTGCTGATCTCAGAGGGCCTGATGACGGAGGCGGAAGTCGTGGAGATCAAGACGTCGCACTACAACATGCTGAACGAGCGGCTGGCCAACATGACGCTCTACAGTCCACCGCCGACCAACTTGCAGGGCCGCTGGGGCGACCTGGCGGAGCCGCAGCCGCGCATCACCACGTGGGACACGGGCGTGCCGGCACCGCTGCTGCAGTACGTGGGCGCCAGGTCCGTGGAGATCCCAGAGGAGATCCAGCTGCATAGCCACCTCGGGAAGACGCACATGCAGGTATGAAGCAAGGGCCTCGTACCTGGAAGAGCAAAGCCAAGGAAAACCAGTGAGTGAGGAGCGGTGCCATGCCCAAGTACGTCGTTTGAGGCCATAGCTGAACAAGCCAGGATGGATTTGTTTTCGGTTATTGCAGCCTCAGAACAACATTGGATTATTAAAAATTTGACTATAGAGACGAGGGCTGCACAATATCACATTGTGATTATATAGCACATGCACAGAAATCACCAGGGCTTTACATGGAGTCACAATATGCCTGTGATTACATTTTATGCATGCTACTAATCTGTTTACCAAACTGTGGCTGTACGTAAACATCTGTGTAGTACCGAAAAGGTGGCGTCTGGACAAATGTTTACAGGCTGTCTTTGAAGCCCAGGTGATTATTACACATGCGGCGTATAATTGCGATTATATCATGATGTGTTATCGTGCAGCCCTGATGAAGACCTATGTTTAGAAGAATTAGCTACATCAAAAATAGCTTTAATTAGTATTTCTTGCCTTTACCTCAGTTAAAATCATTGGCGTTTTATTTAATGAGTGATACATTGTAGTTAATGATACAGAGCTGGATTATTTAGAGCTGTAGATCGCAGTCACATAAGACGTAATTGACTTCTGACTTACCTCTTGAGGTCTTTTAAGTGTCAGCTTGTGGATGTGCCAGTTTCAGCAGCCCATCGTCCTCCCTGTAGTCTTGCGCTCTGGTCCGGAGGCCTTTAGTCAGATGGCTGTAGGCCTGCATGTGTTTTGACACAGGCCCGGCTTCAGAAGCTGGAAGATGGGACTAAGCTGGACTGGTCCACCGCTGAAGCCATGGCGTTTGGGTCCCTGCTGTGTCAAGGTGGGTCAGGTTTCCGTGGTGATGATACAGCCTGTAGTCTGTAGCGATCTTTGTAATTATCTGCCTGTGTCACCCCACTGCTCTTAAGGGTTCAACATTCGCATCAGCGGGCAGGATGTGGGTCGCGGGACCTTCAGCCAGCGGCACGCCATGGTGGTCTGCCAGGAGACCAACGACATGTACATCCCGCTGAACCACATCACGCCCGAGCAGAAGGCCTTCTTGGAGGTGCGGTCTTCTCTCCCCCTGAGCTCGTGGTACTGGGTAGCATGCGTCACATGGAACCTCTAAGGGTGCTTTTCCACTGCACCGGGTTCCATGCTTTCAGTACTTCAATGTGTCAGATTTCCACTGGCGTAAAAACTGGTACCAGCGCCAAATGACATCACAACGCAAGGGCAGGTATTTTGTACTGAATTAGAAAAATTTCTGTAGTATATTATAGAGCTGGACAATGTACAATATTAATACCAACATTGCATGTTATGCACATGCAATTCTCACATCGCTAGTCAGCTAGATTAAGATCAGACTTTTTCTTCCGTTTATCCTGTACGGACGTTATAGCCCAGAGGTATCGCCCACCATACAGCTGCACTTCGGTTCTCATCCCTGAGGTGGTTCCTTGTGTGGTGGGCGCAGCAACGCGCTAAATCAGTCCATGCTCCTAACCTCTTTCTAGTTTATTGTAGCAAATACTTCTTTATATTCTATCATAACACCCTGATCTTTTTCTGGTTCTTCCACAATCAAATCACAATTAAAGCTTGGGTCTCTTCATTTGTCCATACATACATTATTGTCACCTTTTGTTATTATTTTTAATTCGTTTATCGTTTTCTGAGTTCGTAATTATCGCATGGTGGCTTTTGTATTGTGATTAGAGGCAGGCTAGTTGCATAATCAACCGACATAGAAAGCGTTTGCGCACCCCAAAGTACCAAAGTCACAAAAAAGTACCCCAGCTGGTTTGGAACTTCTCGGTACTGGAGCTTTTGGTACTGGTATTGGACCGGAAGTCAAAGGAAAAGGGAAAGTACTCAGTGTGGTACCTGATGCAGTGGAAAAGTGCCCTAACAGGTGGGACGGTGGCCTGGCTGAAGGTGGCATTTTTGGGATCTCCTCTTCCTCAGGTGTGTAACAGCCCCCTGTCCGAGGAGGCGGTGCTGGGCTTTGAGTACGGCATGAGCATCGCCCTGCCCAAACTCCTGCCCATCTGGGAGGCCCAGTTCGGGGACTTCTTCAACGGGGCACAGATCACCTTCGACACCTTCATCTCGGGAGGTATCGCTCATTAGCAAAACCTCTGTCCGGCTGAATTCCTCCTTCATAATTTGCTGTGCTTCTCCTACAATGTATTTTGTTCTTCTGATTCTGTGAACAAAATAACTGAAACTGAAAAAGACGGGAATTAAATTTACCGTTACATCATCCTTTGTCATTTCTGGCCTGCTGTAAATTCCTTGTGCCGTCGGCAGGAGTTGTGGAGATAATGTGAGGAGCTGTGGTGGTTTGGTGATAAACGCGTGGTTCGGTTTGTGGACCATTGGCGAGCTTAGCAGTCCTGTCTGGAACTTGAGGTTTTGCAGGTGCCCCCATTTAAAGCTGCCAGGGTGTGGGGGGCAGGGGACCCGTACTGGCCCGGTGTTCCAGACCTCTCTGCTCTTCCAGGCGAGGCCAAGTGGCTGCTACAAAGCGGGCTGGTCATCCTGTTACCTCACGGCTACGACGGGGCTGGGCCAGAGCATTCCTCCTGCCGCATCGAGCGATTCCTGCAGGTGAGCGTGTGCAGCAGCTGCTTTGCATTTTCAGGGGCCCCTCCTAGATATTCTAAGAAACTGTTAATAGCTAGTGAGGGGAGTGAGATGATCATAACTAGCTGGCTGGTTTGCAGAAGCTGCCGCTTCAGCATCTCTTAAATAAAGAATGCGTTTGTTTGATATTTAGTGTAGTGACTGTTTGTGGCCAACAGCGGGCACTCAAACCTCAGGGGCCCCATGCAAATGTGTGGCTTGAGTGGTGGTAACCCATGGTGCTCCATCCTGCACCTCCCTGTGGCCCCAGATGTGTGACAGCAAAGAGGAGGGCGTGGACGGGGACAGCGTCAACATGTCGGTGGTGAACCCCACCACCCCGGCACAGTACTTCCACCTGCTGCGGCGTCAGATGATCCGAAACTTCCGGAAGCCACTCATCGTGGCCTCGCCCAAGATGCTGCTTCGCTTCCCGGTAAAGCCTGCAGATGGCGCCCTTTAACCTTCCAGGTATGTCAGCGGACCAGGCTTTATGGCTGTACTGACCACCCCCGTCCTCCAGGGTGCTGTGTCCAGCCTGGCAGATATGGCCCCTGGGACAACTTTCCGTCCCGTACTAGGTGACCCGTCCATGAACCCATCCAGGTGAGATCCGGGGTCGGGGGTCGAGCGCCTTCGGGTTGGGATCGCTGTGGCGTGGACGTGCCCGGTTCGCATGTGAGCTTCTGCTGAAATAGCCTGCAATTCCATGCAGAGTGCAGCGGGTGGTGTTTTGCTCAGGCAAGCATTACTATGCCCTGCTGAAGCAGAGGGAAGCATCGGGGGCAGCAGAGGGTACGGCGCTGATCCGGTTGGAGGAGCTTTGCCCCTTCCCCCTGGAGGCCCTGCAGCAGGAGCTCGGCAAATACAGCAGCGCCAAAGGTCCGATCTGCAGACCCTGCATCACCATGCATTAGAAGCTGCTGATTTTGAGGCTGCTTGGCTAGATCTGTGCAGGATATTTTGGGTCATTTCTTATTTCTGCTTAGCTATTATGGGTCAGTGGAAATCCCCAATGACTCTGAAATTGTGCTCTCTCACAGAGTTCATCTGGAGTCAAGAGGAGCCCCAGAATATGGGCCCCTGGTCTTTTGTGGCCCCCAGGTTCGAGCAGCAGCTGGCCCGTAAGGTATGTTCCCAGCAGCTTCCTAAGCACACCTAGTTCACCGTAGCGTGTTTAGTGTCCGCATCACTGTCTGTCACTCCGTCATCTTACCGCTGAAAGCCAAGTGTTGATGACGTCATGGTTTGTGGCCCCCCTCCTGCACGCAGCTCCGTTTGGTCAGCCGGCCGCCCCTCCCCGCTCCGGCCGTGGGAATCGGCACCCTGCATCAGCAGCAGCACGAGGTCATCCTGAAAGCCACCTTTGCCTGAGGTACTCCTGTGTAGCACCCCCTGCTGGACATACAGCTGCCTGCACTACTCAGGGGCTTAAGCAGCCAATAAGATGTTACTAAAAGTCTGTGTCACTTTGATTGAGAAGCACTAAAGGTACTTGCTGGAGCAGAGGAAATGTGACGTGAATCAGGGACTTGCAAAATAAAAGCTGATGTGAATGAAACCAAGGGAGAATCCATATTGGGTCTCATTTCCTTTTCGTGAAGAACTCAGAAACCTGCTGACTTGCTGCTGAAAGAATTCAGCAAGTGAAGTTTTTAAAAACTGAAGTATCACATCTTGCGGCATTAAAAAAATCAGGTCAGATACATCTCCATACTGTACAGTCTTGTGCTTCCATATACAACATAATCTGTGGTGATCAGTATGAAATCGGTCTCTGTGAATCCTTGCTTAATGTTTTAAACACTAATAAAGAATCACCAAACAAAAAGGCCAGAACACTATTTCTAATTAGCTATCATGTTACTAATGGCAGAATTTTACTGCAGTAAAGCATTAAAAAATTTGCATCATTTGCCTTAAAAATGGGTTGCAAAATTAAAAGCATTACTTTGTTCAAAGGGCATACTAGGCCTAAATAGCATGGTAAATACAATGAAAATTAACTCCTTAGCACCTTAAAGCTGCTTTGAATATATGCACCTCAAGATTTCTATCGTTGTTTCTATTTAATTTGAGTGATTTACAGTGTTTTATCCTTTGTTGTTCAGTGCACAAGCAAAGTTCTCTTCAAAATGTTTAATGTATTATTCTTTCCATCATGTGTATTGAGTCAAGCTGCTTTGTTCAGACACAAAGCAGAGTCACTTCAGGGCTCAGCCCCTGAGCAGTGTGCTTTAGGGCGTAGCCAAACAAGTCCTCAAACCTGCACCTGTTCTCCATTTAATCTCTGTCTACCATGCTATGGAAGATTATAAATGTTTTGTTAATTCAGTTGTTGGAAATAAAAAAAAAAAAATCCTGTTCATCGAGTTTGCCTGTGTCACAATTCCTGAAGTGAACAAACTTGTTCGACATCCAGAACAAGTACAGCCATTCAGGAAAATAAACTACACGAATCATTAAGATCGCTCATCAAGTCAGTGAGCAGATGTTTATTAATTCATGCAAGACGGATGCGTTTTCAAAACATACCATGTTGTTTTACTTAAAAACAGCTTAACAGCTATCAGATACAAAACAAACATACTAATGTTCTAAATACTGTCTGTCTGAACTCAGACTCAAGGCACCTAAATCAAGGTCCATGATAAAGTGTTTCCCCTGAAATTAGATTTTGGGTTCCTTCCCACCCCGTCACCCTCACTGTTTCAGCACAGGAAGCTCGCTGGGCTTGGCGACCGCTTGCGTTAGACCCATGGCGTACATGTACACCTTGCAGTCCACAATAATGTCTTCTTTCTGCAGCAGTTCTTGGTTTAAGAAGACAGAGGAGCACAGTAAACAGGCAGTCAGTAATATGGAAATGCACAGGCAGACATTCTCCTGGCCCAGTGCTTACACACAAGAGCTGGATATTTCCAGTCCAGGCTAACGGGACTGATGTGATGAAGTAAAACCACTGTGCTGTTAATCTCTCAAATATGGACACAAATCCTCAAATAATCAGGGGTTTAACACTCCTCTGCTTTAATTATTAATGTGCACAAATCACCTGGAATGCATTTGGTTTGTACATTTTTTATCTGAAGTGGTTCTCACCCGTGGGATCTGACAAATCTTACTAGCAGGTCGTCAGAGTACATTTTAAATGCTGTAAGTGATGATCCTTTGAATATTACCCAGCACACCGTACTGAATCCCGAATCCTGCCACACTGCAATGCCTACACATTCACCGCCAAGTGAAGACTTACCATCGATTTTCTTCTGGAACTCGTTGAGAGGTAGAAGTACAACTTCAACAAATTCTGCAGGGCAAAATAATTATGAATCAGTGCCAGAAAATTGAAATCATGAATCAGTCTAAAGGAAATTCACCTAATGAAACAGAAAAAGAAAGCATACCTTCTTCACCTGAAAGAAGACAAGAGACAGAATCAGAAGTGAACAGCAGGCTGTAAATATTACATCTCTTGTACATATACAGATCTACTCATTTGTTCTAACAACTCATGATTTTCAGCACCACCCAACATCTGAGTAAACCAGAGATCTACAGTGCCCAGCATAAATGAGCACACCCCAAGTGATTTCATAGTCATCCGTCTCTCTTTATATCTCTTTATGAGATCCTGCACCATAAAGTATTCCAGCAAATCTGGTTTATTGGTTGCAGATGGGTTCTGTCAGTGCAAAAACACAGGATTGGAATGTTTTTAACACAATGATTTTTAGACCATGGTGCAAAGATTAGTACAACCGCGATGAAGGTATTAGAAATAAAATGTGATAAAATGCTAAAAAGGAAGGCTGGAGAATGAGCAGTGCGCAGACCCTGTGGACCGCGACTTGAATAGCCCTGTCACAAGTCATTTCCTTACACAAAAAAAGGTCAAAGCTACAAGAAAATTAGTAAGACGCTGCTCATCAGCTGGAACAGCAGCAGAAGTGATTCAGAAATTCAAAAAGAACACACTTATGGCAAACTCTCTGAGACGTCCAGGCCGTCCACAAAGTGAACACCTGGACATAAGGGTTGAGAAAGATCACTGTGCAAGTGCATCACAGCTGGGTAAAGTGTGTCCCGTGACAATTCGACATTCGCTGCGGAGGAGTGGCGAACAAGGGTGTCGTCCAAGAGCGGAGAAAGACAGGCGTGGCAGTATATTGGCCACTTGTTCATTCCACGTCTAGAAGAGCTGGTAGAGTCCTTGAAAACCAAGGTCACACTAAATATTATATTCGGTGGAATTTGTTGCAGGGTAAATTCATTTTTTGTAACACCACATCTGAATAAAATTCATTATTATTCTAATCATGTTGGTGACCAAGCTTTTGTGAGTCAATGGAAAAATGTTTAATGAAACTCAGTTTTGTCAGAATTCTGTTAATTGTTCTGTTGTTCATTGAGAAATTGGTAAAATGTTCAAGACGTGTACTCATTTATGATGAGCACCATACTTACTGCCATTTCCCTGTTATCTCTATTTACAGGCCTTTTAACAGTAATGAACAATATAATGAAGCCAAAAACCAAAGCAGAGTGGTTCCGCCACACTGTCTGTCCACATTGGAGGGTTAGGGGCATCATTGTAAGAGCCAAACCCACAGGCCAAATCCCAGACTACAGCAGTACTGCTGGTCCTGAGGCCAAGCCACCGCATCCCAGCCACCGCATCCCACCCACAGTATCCCATAGATGTCACCTCACCCAGCTGCTGTGTAGGATTGAGGTTCTCAGGATCATCGCCATTGATGTTAACCATGACGACATGAGTGGTGCAGTTCGACAGGCCAGGATCCAGACATGACACTGGGAAATGACAAAAAAAAAAACCCTGTAGATTGACATGACGACTCCCATACATACCAACCTTCCACACTTCACTTTTGCCCTGAGGTTAACGCACTGACTTCCGCCACAGCACAAATGGCACATTCTGCCTGCAGAGGCGGAGTCAGAGTGGTTCAAGGGGAGGAAATCGGCTACCTGGGGTGATGCCCACCACCTCGCCTATGTACCCAGTCTCTTCCTTCAGCTCCCTCAGTGCCGCTGCTTCCATGCTCTCGTTCTCGTCCAAGAGCCCTGTATCATGACAGTTTATTTGTTTAGCAGACATACATTTTTCTTTAGAAAGCAGAGCAAGTGTGACTTAATAAGGGCCCTGCTCAAGGGCCCAACAGTGAATTTGCTCTGCTGACCCTGGGATTTGAACCTGCGGCTTCCTGAACACAGACACAGAGTGCTAATCCAGTAACCCCTACCCCCTCATTATTATTATTATTAATGGACATTATTTGTTATAGCAAATGGGACACACACTGAGGATCTGCCTGGTCATCAACTTTAATACCAGCAGGGCACCAACCTGTGTGTGGCCCCCTGTCCCATCTGGGCAATGTCGCACATTCCGCATAGCCCATGGCTTACTATACATTCTAGATAGTTCTGTCTATGCATTATGAAACCTTGGTGGTTCCAATTAAGATAACTGCTTATTAACATTTAGCAACAAGCCAAGGAAACATGGAAACATACACTTGCCTTAAGGAAAAAACATCACAACCAAAAACCTGACGTCATTTTGGGATTACTACAGCAGATTTCTCGTGGTTTATCTTTTAAAAGGCCGCATTCTGGGTTTAAGCTGCTTAATGCACACACTGACATCAGTAAACAGTCACTGCTTTCGGTTGTGCAATCGCGCTACCTGCTGGTAACTCCAGGGTGTGACGGCCCATCGGCGGCCGAAACTGCTTCACCAGCACCACGCAGTCTATGTGGAGGGTCCTTTTCAGGATTGCGATGATTCCCACACCTGTGAACAGACACACCGATCCTTAGCGCGATCCCCCCGCTCCTCTCAGCGCGCGCGGCTGCCCCTCCACCAGCGAATCGTACCATCAGCGCTGGAGTCGCGCTTTCTCGTGGTCCTCTTTGCGGTTTCCCAGATCCTGATTAAAATGGAAATTGCATGTCTTTATCGCCATTCGGTAAAATTTACACAAATGAATTTCGCTTCCGTTTAAGAACAGGGGCTCAATCGATTCCAATGAAGCCATTCTTTTATTTCCACTAATCACATCGCGATGGAGTAGTCTTTCAAATCAAGAAAAGACAGGGGTTAACGCTCCGTTCAAACACTGTGCCCACTATGTTGCTTGAGTGTATCTGTGTGCGTCGTACATTTCTAAACTGAGACACCCGATTCACTGGATAAGATAATAATGTCAACACTCCTACCAGGACAAAGGCCAAGTTTTACCCTTTAACAACGCTTAACTGAGTAGCCTAACCAGATTATTTTGAGACGAAACAGCAGGTCACAAGCTCCGTTTCGTCACAAGAGGTAAACAACTGACACAAACAGTACCTGGTTGTCCCACCGCCGTCCACATAGGTAGTTTTTTCCAGCTTGAGCCACCTTCCCTCTGCTATAACCTATTGAATATACAATGAATGAAAAACCTTGTTATTGAATGAATAAAGTGTCCATAAGATCACTGTATGATCGGCTGCAGAGGTGCATAATGTTACTTGAACCAGCGAGTAGCGGCACCCCCGAGACTCATAGTACACATGGTCGGCTACAGCGCGATCGGGCGGTCCCACCTCCTCCTTCACTACGTGACACGGAGCGGCTCTTTTCCCAGCGCTGCGATCGCCGCTCATCTTCCTTGCAAAGTTTCTGGATGCTTATATTTAGCAGAGTCAAGTAAATTTACAAAAAAGCGAAAGCAAACAACCCGGAATCAGACACAGTGCTGTGCAGACGAAGGACTAAGTACTGTCTGAGCTGCTGACTTTACCTTCATATAGCGCCTTTACCTATACCTGTGCAAAACACTCAGAAACACCCCGGACTTCTCCGTCCGGACAGCCGCAGCCTTGTCATCACGCCTCCTGCGCTTCCTCGTTAGCTTCCTTGCACTGCGTATTTTTTCCTGCGCTGTTGCCCCCTGTCGTAACGGAGTGTAAATACAGTAAATTAACCAAAAAATCGAACCAATCCAAGCCAAGAGCAGCTCAATCCATATTCTAGACAGCTCACCATTGCGGACCAATACGTAGATCTGACCTGGTTTCGAAAGTCCGAACGCTTCCAAGACAAAGCTCAAAGCCGATATGCGTGGACAGCCATTTCAAACTGCAGCGCATAGGGGCCAATGATGTCCCAGGACGGGGACGGGGAATATGTATGAAAGTTAGCTTTACAGTACATGGTATTATTTATTAAGCAGTGTGTCCTGCATAATTTAAAACATTAATAAAAACTATTTATAACACTGAAAAATAGTTTGTCGCCTGACCCTGCTCACTAATGCTGCATTTCACCATGAAATATAATAATTATAAACCTTCAAAAATCTTTTTTTATATATTGAGTCACAATATTTCCCATTTATGCTTTAAATACATTTTTTTTCTTATATCAATTAATATGCCTGTTACAATACACATTTTAATCGTATCACCAAGTTTTCACGCAGTCCTGACAATCTAATACATTTCTACCCCTAAAAAATTGGCACATTCAGCAAGTGGCATGTTCAACGAGAACTAGAATCATCTCAGTCACCTGAAGGCGGTATGAAAAACAAAAGTAAATTCTCCCAATTTCCTGTATTTTTTGATGATATTGTAAATATGTCTGAGGCAATTAATCTCAAGCCCGTTACCCAAATATTTCGTAGATTAGATTTTATTTAGGCCCAGTAAAAATAATTATTAGTTTATCATCCTTTCCATCAGAAAAAAGTGATGAGGGGCGATTTTTAATTTTTTTTTATTTCTTAGAAAAAACATAACGGAAGATAAGTTTTCGACATCAACAGTAAACAAAAGGAACAGCAACAGATGTATGACATATGGGCTGATCTGCAAAATTAATATATAAAAAAAAAATTTTTAAAAAGGTTTTATTCAAAATTTGTGAACGCCGGCAGCGGAATTTACACAAGAAAATACACTTAATTTTTTTTTTTTTAAATCGATGCGGGCAAAATTCGCCACGCGGGCGGGGATGATAAACTAATATTTTTTTTTACTGGGCCTTATTTATTAAAATATATTTTTACTAAATCACTTGAATGTTCTCGGTGTTATCATACTATTAGCTTTGATGACATATAGCGTTCATTTGCTAATTTTATGCTAAAATTCAGTCTTGCTAACTTTCTTAACTACAAATGCGTGCAAGTTGTACTTTTTTCTTTATACACTGCTCAAAAAAATTAAAGGAACGCTTTGAAAACACATCAGATCTCAATGGGGAAAAAATCATGCTGTAT
>JABFEA020000001.1:7394435-7417871 GCA_019775915.2 Cyphomyrus plagiostoma | reverse complement strand
AAAGGGAGCTTAGAAATCGGCCTATAGTTAGCTGGTGACGAAGCATCCAACCCAGGTTTCTTTAAAAGAGGTTGAATAACCATCTTTTTAAAATCAGTCGGCACAAAACCAAAGGCCACACTGCCGTTGATTATGCGCAGGATTAGCGGAGCGACGACGTAAATAATCATGCAAATACCAAACCCCGGTCTTTCAGGTGTGGGAGCCAACCACCGTACCATCCCGGAAATCTGATCTTTGAAGGCATTTTCTAATACACTGGATTGTCTTTTTAATCTTTTAAATTGTTTAAATGTAACTTTATATGTGAAGTTATTCCGTGAGTTACATAACCCTTGCCTCCATAAATGCGAGCAAAATTTTAAGATGAACGGTGACTTTCAACCACTAGGTGGTACTGTGGAACCAGGCAACATTTAGTGAATACTTAGATTTGTAAGGCATTCACCCATTTTAGATACTGCTAATCCAGTGCAGGGTGACGGTGAACCCTGAGACTATCCCAGAAGGCACAAGGCAGGGACAAGCTGTACAACATCGTCACAAACAAACACTTATACAGTCTATGGTTGATATGGAGACATTAGTTCACATTTGTTTGGACTCGGAGGGAATTTAAGTAAAACAATAAATAACAGTGTGATACTCTGGAAGCCTTAAACCAATATCACCAACGAATTTAGAGTCAGTGATGCAATTAATCAATTTAAGAAATGTTGAGAAATGTTTAAAAAAACTACAGATGTGGCTGATTTTATTGGTACCTCATGACTTTTCTGACAAAACTAATACCTTTGAACAAAGTTGAAACTCAAGTATTTTGGTGCTTCTGGCGCTTTTTGGTGCTTTGGTGGATGGAATTTCACTCCATCCATCCACTCCATTCTCGGGTGCTTTTGGGTCATTATCCTGCTGGAGAACCCATGACCTGTGACCGAGAGACTACTTTCTGACAGTACATTATGCTCTGAAATGGTATGCTATTCCTCTGAACTCATTCTTCCACGCACTGGTGCAAGTCACCCAGTTCCAGAGGCAGCAAAGCATCCTCATAACATCACTGAACTTCTTCCACGTTTTGCTGTGGGTATGAGACTGTTCTCCTTGTACACCTCTTGCGTTTTACTGGAAACATACGGTTGCTGTGATTTACCGAAATGCTCCAGTTTAGTTTTGCCAATCCAAAGGATGTTCTCCCCGAAGGACAGTAGCTTGTCCATGTTCAATTTGGAAACATCCAAGCAAACTTGTACATGTTTTGTTCTGAGAAGAGCAGTATTTCTCTGTGTATTGGCACAGCGCTCATTTTCATTCACATTTCTCATGATGGTGTGACTTGAAACCACTGTACCCTGACAGTGAAGCTCACCTTCAGTTTGTTTAGAGGTTTTTCTTGGTTCTTTCTCCACTATTTAAAGTACTTTTTATAATGTCCTTGGGTCAAGTATCATCATGCAATCATAACCAGCAAAGCTGGCTGCAGTACTGATGCCTTAAACTTCTTGGTAATGTTTACCACAGACATCAGAAGAACATCAAGCTATACCACCAAACGGGACACTGAGTCTTTGTATCTATTTAAACTGGCCGAATGACTGATTAGATTAGCTATTTGAAAACATATTTGGTACAAATTAAGGGAGAAAATTGCTTGAAAATCTCCGCAATGCATTTTTTTCCATTACTTCTTAAAGGTACCAATAAAAATGTCCAGGCCATTTCAGATTGCCTCCATAGTATGAACATGAAATCACCCTTTTTGCAGCTTTTTGGTTTTGTACCAACCAGAGATTGTATGGTTGACAAGAGATCTTCCATTTTCAATATATCTCAGGAATAATATGGCATTATTTGAATCAATGGCATGGGCACCAATATTATCACCCGCGCCTGTAACATTAACCATCACCCTACATTGTAAGAGTTCATCTATTGGATGGGAAAAGGCAACGAGTGTTTGAATATAACATCTAAGAGCTGTGAATGACTCAGCTTATTATAGAGTCACAGTAAGCATGAGGCCAGTGGGGTCCTTCTGTCCCAGCCAGCCAGCCAGTCCCTGTATCTCACGTTGCTGGGAATCATCCGAGCTGTAAATGTAAACAGCGCCGGGGCAAACTATCATCTTGTACTGCAACATTCAAACATTCAAAGCGGATGTTTGACGTAATATCACAGAGGCCTGCATTGTATAGCATTGCCGTTGGTTATGGCCACAGAGTGCACTGTTACTGCCGGCATGGCAGGGCCGCGCGCATGTGACTTGGCGGAGTGTTCCTTGGCAGCACACTGAGTACCAGCGGCACTGTATTTGTACGAAAAAAGCCAACATTCAATCACTGAAATGTCAGGCTGTTACGTCGATTTCACATGAATTATACATAAGCATATACTGTAAAAAAAAAACAATCGTAAAAAAACAGAGAGATTCTGGCAGCAGGGGTGCTAAAATCCATCCATCCATTTTCCATAACTGCTTGTCCTATTCAGGACCGTGGGGGTTAGGAGCCTATGGACACAAGGCAGGGAACAATCCAGGAGGGGGCGCCAACCAATTGCAGGGCACACTCAGACACCTCCCACACTCACGCACCAATCACACCTGTGGGCAATTTGGTAACTCCAATCAGCCTCAGCATGGCTTTCGACTGTGGAGGAAAACCGGAGTAGCTGGAGGAAACCCCATGATGACACAGGGAGACCATGCAAACTCCACACATGGAGCCCTGGAGGAGACATGAACCGGGTCCCAGAGGTGTGAGGCAACAGTGTTAACCACCGTGTTGCTCCACATGGGATAATGTGACTGCGATTTCTATCATTAAATAATGAAAAAACAATTAAAAGGTAATGCCAAAGGAATACTGTGGCATATTAACAAGAAAAAAGAGTACAAATAAATAGGCCCTATGTTCATTCACGCTGTCGCGCTGTGGTTGAAATGAGAAATCTCAATGTGCACTCATGAACCAACACTTGGTATAATCATATTTACTATAACAGTGTAAACATAACACTTATGAGAACATGTGCATTGGAGTTCTACCATTAAAATGAACATAACAATTAAATCAGTTAAATATATATAAGTATATTTACATCTATATGTATATGTGAATGAATGAATGAATGGCTTTATTGTCATTGCACAAGGTACACATTGTTAGTACCAGGTTGGATCCACTTTGCCTTCACAGCTGCCTTGATTCTTTGTGGCATAAATTAAGGTGGTTCCAACATTCCACAGAGACTTTGGTCCATGTTGACATGACAGCATCACCCAGTCACTGTAGATTTGTCAGCTGCATCTTCATGATGCCAATCTCCCATTCCATCTCACCTCATAGGGGCTCTGTTGGATGGAGATCTGGTGACTGTGGAGTACAGTTGCGGTAGAAATTTAGAAGAAGTCGGTTTGTTTCAGAGTCTGACTTTGTTACCGCAAAGCTTTCGGGGAAAAGACACTCAGTATTTCTTGCATCTGTGTGATTTGCTCTTTGAACAACAAATATGCATATATTTTATAATAAAAAACACGGTGTACAGACAGTTCAAGGAGGGGTCAGATATCTGTAGACACCAGTTGCTTCTGCTTTTATCAGTTCAAGGCAGGGTCAACCCGCAGAAGCCGATTGTTCTCATGGTTTCACCACCTCATCTCAGCAAGCTGTTTTCAGTTACTTTCTTCATTGTACTTCCCCTATATTCCCTTTCTACTTATCCTTGACATATGACATCAGCACATAAATATCTAATACTGGTATCTGTAACAGTTCTAACTTCTTGGATCAGGTCTGCACCTTATCTGGTCTTTTTGCAGATTAAGCTATCACATGTTAGGTCATCATAAAATGCTTCTAATTTTAAAAGTGAAAAACCCATTACTTCAGCAAGCTTGCGTTATTGAATAGCATGTTTAGTATAATAACCATTCTAAAGCAGCAATTAATCATTATAATCATTGTAATTAAATCAACAGTGTCATTATGAATTTCTTTGGTAATTACTGATTGAAATTACAATTGTATTTGCATTATCATTGATTTTTCTACGGCACAGTGAACTCATTATCATGTTCAAGGAACCTGTCTGAGATGATTTGAGATTTGTGACATGGTGCGTGTTACGGTCCGGGAGTGCGTGCAGGGCGGACATAGGAACGATCCAGGCAGGCGAACGGGGACGAACAAGGGTTTATTTCTCCCAGACTCCACATAAACAACATTTATGCCACGTCTGCCGGAACAGACGCTGGCGCAGACTTAAATACATAAAACAAGGCACACGACAGGCGAGCGGCAGCGCCACACAGGTGAAAACACTGGGCAATCACAGGAGGTAATGAGGTGGGTGTGGCACACATGGGGCTGGAACAGGACGGACGTCGCAGGACGTAACAGTGTGCTATCCCGCTGGAAGTAATCATTAGAAGCTGGGTACACTGTGGTCATTATGGGATGGGTATGGTCAGCACCAATACTCAGGTAGGCTGTGGCATTTAAACAGTGCTCAGTTTGTCTAATATGGTTCAAAGTGTGTCATGAAAGTTTCCCCACAGTATTACTCTACTGGCAGTCAGAAATGTCGATATAAGGCAGGCTTTCAAGTTATTTTCTGATCAAGTCAAATTCCGATCCTACTATTTGAATATTGCAGCAGAAATCCAGGCTCTTCTGACTAGACAACATTTTTTTACCATTAAATATTAACAAAATATTTGAAATATTATGGCTAAGAAATACTGTTGTAATGTATATGTCTCAAAAAGTCGAATCCCTCTGGTAGTATAGACATTGTGCTGTTTCATGGGTGCACATCCTGACATCCTATAACAACCACAGCATGACAACCTGAGCTAACCTGTATCTACCACTAGGGGAAGGATCTTTGGAAGATACATTATATGTACAAAAGTATTGGTGGATGGATTATTATTTTTGGTGAAGTTCTGCTTCATTTGTTGTCTTAAAGAAACTTCCACTGTCATATCCATCTAAAGTGAGAAGAGTGAGCAATGAAAAAGAGTGGTGAAAGTGTAAATAAATGCCATCTATCCATCCATCAATCGTCCAAGAGTTCATTTAGTGCAGGATTGGGGGGTTGATAATTTACCTTCCTTTAAAAAAAATAGTTAAATAGAATGGTGACATGAGCAGGTAATTGTGTGGGAAGATTAGAATTCACCTCCAAACGTCACCTATAGCTGGGGTATACATGTGTGTACAAAGTGGAGCACATAAAGACTTTGGCACAATGAAAAATTACACCTCCAACCCCTCAGCTCTAAATCCTCAGTGTAACTTCAAGATTCTGAAGCCAATAAAATTAAAATGCTAAAGTCTGACCGACTTATAAAATGCCATGAAACACACAGCTTTCGCTGTTCTGTCAACACTTCTTTGAACATTCATATTGTTTTCAAACTTTTACCATCCATCCATCCATCCATCCATCCAATGGCTTATCCTGGGCAGGGTGACATTGTTCACGGGTCTTTAAATGGTCAATTAGCACTGTCCTGATACCACCGTTAGTGACTTGGTTTGACATATTTTTGTTAGCTATTGTTACATCAGGCTTGAGCTGAAGTGGTGGTGGTGGTGGTGGTGGTGGGGGGGCTGGCTGGGGGCACCAGAGCAACTGTCTATTTTTTCCTGAACCTTTTAACATAAGTTTGTGCATGAGCTTTAAAGGTGCTGAGTGCCCCTTTTTTAACCTATCAGCCCCTCCCCTCAGAAAGGCTCTGTACAAACCTGCATTACATAATACCCTGAGCTGGCATCCCAAACATCATTGCTATTGATATTGGTTTGTTAATGGGAATTTCACTAAAAGCATCCAGTGAGTTACATTAAGTGGCAGATTATAATGCAGATTATTTTTGAGATGCACCTGACTTGTGCCTCCCGGAGATGTGTGTCTCTCCGCTAAGCTCCAAACTGCTGATGCCCATGTTTTTGGGACGCACAGTTCCTGCTGCGACTGTGCAGGTCATGTGGAAATCAGTGCGTCTGTGGAACAGTGCGGGGTCGACTTTGACCCCATCCATGGAATTTCACTCGCAGGCTGGCTTTGGCTCCACCACCATATTGCATCAGAATTTGCATGCGCTTCTTAAACAAAAAAAAAATCCATGGGACAGCCTGTTAACACTGTGAGGGGAGCAAAGTGGCAGCAGCACATTTATAAAGTAACTACAGCCGCACAGGGAGGGCGGTGCACTGTCGCTGAAGTACACAGATAGAACTGGCTGTGTGGAAAGTGTATGCTAAAAAGTGCGTAAAACCATCACAGTCCAGCCCATCAATGCTGTGCACGTTTACACTGGAGCGGAGATGTTATTCAGCCCAAGTCTCACAAGCCAATGAGACTCTTTAGGGATTATATGCCTCTTTAATTTGACAGTAATTACACAATATACATAATGTTTCACTGAAACAACAGTGCAATACTGGTGCAAAAGCTGACTGTGTGCTTCATCATGAGCACAGGGGACACGGGGCTGTTGGAGGGACACCAGGAAACTCACAAGAGCATTGTAGGGTTTCAGTGACTACCCAAAACAGTAGCTACACAAACGCAACACCCCCTTTTGATCTGTTTTGCTAATTACTCATCCTTGGGAAGCTCAGGTTTTATTTATATGAGATTACAGTCAATGAAACATAAAACATTCAAACTAATATACATATATACAGCATGTATAAATATAGTAAAACAAATTAAATAATTTCACGTTGTTCCATAAATAACCTCCGAGTCACCAATGTTTTTGTCTTAAGTGTACCTGGAAGCACAAATGCAAAGCAATTACAAAGCGGAGATGTTAATGAAGGCGGACAGGGCAGGCATGAGGTGAGTTACACACAGAGCTGTATACAGGGCATAACTCTGCAAAAGCCAACCACCAGCAAATAGATCAGTGGCCAGTGTTTAGACAACAGCAGGGCTGGCAGCTGTGCAGGCTGGGGCGATTCCCTTTCCCAGTGTGCGCTTCTCGTTGGCCAGCATCTTTGGTGCTGTTTCTGGTGTGTAGCTAGATCAAAACATAACACTTAATTTCCAGGATTTAAATCTTTCATTTACAGATCCCTCATTTTTTTTTACTTTAAATAAAAAAAAATCTGCTGCCAGATGGTTTGGAAAAACACTTCTGCAAGCAAGCAAATTTAGAAAGTCATATTTTGCGTACTTTACCAAGTACCATTGCCTGCAGTTGTTGAGAACTTGAATCGAGATTATATCCATAAGGGTCACTTCTTTTTTAAGAATCGTACTTTTGTAGTAGGAGATTACATGTACATGTAGCAGAGAAAGGAAAACAGTTTTACATTTTTGGCAAAACATGAAAGTCATGAAAGTGACCAGAGTAGGAGCTCTGATTTTGGTACCTTTCCACATCCAGAAGTTTTGTGTGTTATTCATCGCTGAGTGACCCTCCGGCTGAGAGCTGCAGTATTCGAGCACCAAACATGTATAAACATCAATTTCAACACCTGAACATGAAGGAATCTTCTTTTTGTACAGACAGTTTCACTAATTCCACCTCTAAGTGCCCATTTGAGATACAATCCAGAACTTAAACTGAGCTACTAAAATGATTGAAAAATAAAACAATATAGATAATAGTAATTGAAATAAAATGCCACCAATGTGGCCCAAGATATTACTGTACAGGGTCCGATACATTCTCTTAGGAATGGGTCATAGGTGCTGCTCTCGGTTCAAGGAACTGAATGGCCGTTCTCTTCTGCAGTCTTTATAATCACACTGCTTCAGACGGCCGCTGCTGCTTCACAGCTCTGGGGCATCCATGGGAAGGGGGGGGGGGGCGCTCTAGTGTCCATCAGGCTGAGGTGAGTCAGTGTGGATCCAGTCCAGGATGATCAGGCTCATGGAACCGACCATGACCAGGATGCCGCTTGCCAGGAAGAAGGACGCCTGGGAAATAAAGCGGAGCCGGGAAGTCATGCTTCATGCTGGCCAGGGGGAGGTGCTGGAGCACACAGAGCCAACTCACACTGCATAGCGCAATAACACAAGAGATGGGGCTACACAAGCTGACCGATCACAAGATGGACGGAAAAATACACTAATCTCCACCTAAAGTTTGGCAGGTGTCTTGATCCAGGGCACTCAGGACATTTGCATTTTATCCCAAGTAACATACAATAGAGATAGCAAGGTCAGCCAGGCTGTGGAGCATTGGGGGGTTAAGGGCCTCGCTCAGGGAACCAGGTGTGAAATCACTCTGTTAACCCTGGGATTTGAACCAACGACCTTCTGATGGCACGGGCCTAATCCACACCTCCATTCAGCATGTACTCCTCATTGGCTGGAACCCACACTTACCCCGATCTTCTGCACAGATTTCATTGGCTCCTTCTTTACCAGCTTGATGTAGAATGCAGAGGGGAGGATGAAGATCAGCATGGCTGCGGCAGAGGCCCCTGGGTGGGGGAGTATATCCGTCAGGGAGGGAGCACAGCCAGGAAACCAGCACAAACTGCCGGCATGATCGCGGCGGACCGAGACGTACCGATGAATCCAAAAATGTCCCGGATGGTGGGCACGAGGATGACGAACGCGTTGGTGGCCCCCAGCAGGAGGACGGTGATGATGGTGTGCCGCAGCCAGCTGAACTCCGCCGGGGAGCACAGCAACTGGTTGACTGATGTGCGGATCTGCCAACGAGAGCAGAGCGCGGTAATACTCACACAGACCAGCAAGCGGCGCACTTCTCCAGGAAGGGTGGCTACTTTAGAGGGCTTACCGGGAAGAGCACCACAGGCACGGTCAGGGTGACTGCGGTCAGGACAGCTAGCCGCACGACCAGCAGCGCCACGTCGAATTTGTACACCCTGGAGTAGGTGTGCAGCAGCTCCGGCTCCACCATTTCTGTGAAAGGACACACCCCCAGGGTAAGCCCCGCCCACAGGTAGAAGCACCGTGGGAAGGATGGACGGCGGATTTAACAGCTTAAGTGGAGCTCTCTTCTATTACCCGTGTTACTCCCGCGCCGGAGGTGACTCACCGTTGAAGGTCAGGTAGCCAAACAATGCCGCCAACAGGTACATGATAAACATGGCCAAGAAGGAGACGTTGGCCACATTCTGCATCTTCCTCCGCGAGCGGCTGTTCAGGGAGATGCAGACAGAGTGCATATCAGCAACACGAGAGCATGGCGCAGAGGATCAGCAGCAGCTGCGGGTACGAGCGGCCAGCCCAAGTTTTCAGGGGTCGACACTCACTCCTCCAGCTCCTCGTACATGGGCAGCACCGCGGGGTGACAGACGAAGGCGAAGGTGAGGATGGGGATGGCGTATACCGTCTGCAGGAGGGAGACACACCGCACGTCAGCCTGTCGGCCATGCTCCATGTTGCCCCCTACTGGTGACCCTCCGTCTGCTCACCTGAGAGTTTATGACGATGTATTTGGGGACGCAGGCGTCACCGCCGTGGCCTGTGGCGTTCCCAGCGTGCGCCCGGAACTGGCTGGACAGCTGGGAGTGTGAACTGTTGAGCGTCACGTTCATCACATCCTGCTCCAGCAGCTGCAAGCAGGAGATCTGGAACTTCTTGTAGATGACCTGAAAGATCAGAGTGGGAATGCATGTAAAGCCTCAGGTGAACATGATGGTGAAAAATCCCACAATCTCACTACCACCCTCGTCACCTGATTCTTGTTACATTTCTTGAAATAACAATGAATGCTGAGTCTGGGTTTCATCACCCATGCTTTAATAGAACTGTATGCATAACTTGGCATAGCCAATCAAATGTCTTGATCCCGTCTCCTCCAGTTGCTTGGACCCACCTCATCTACAATCTGATTGGTTGTCTCCCTGAACCAATCATTTTTCGTTCGGCCATCAGAACACTTTTGTGTAAGTGAAACTCCCAGCATTTGAAAGAGATATTAATTTAACTCACCATAATCAAAAAGAAGACCATGCAGAGCAGGGAAAAGCCACTGGTGTAGCCCAGGTAACCTGAAACACAGGCGCAGAGCTCAGCAGCCGCGACGGCATTAGCTACGCACCAGTTTCGTTTGGCCACGGCAGGTCGATGACTCTTACCCAGATTCCGTAACAGCGACAAGGGCAGGATGAAGATGAGAGAGATTAGCAGCACGAGGTAGTCGCCGTTTAAGTAGAACTCTCTGGAAGAAGCGAGTAAAAAAGAAAAAAAGGGGCAGGTGTTCAAACGTACACTGCAGACACCATACTGCAGACACCACACTGCACACACCATACTGCAGACACCACACTGCACACACCATACTGCACACACCATACTGCAGATACCATACTGCACACACCACACAGCACACACCACACAGCACACACCATACTGCACACACCACACTGCATACACCATACTGCAGACACCACACTGCACACACCATACTGCAGACACCACACTGCACACACCATACTGCAGACACCATACTGCAGACACCACACTGCATACACCACACTGCAGACACCACACTGCATACACCATACCGCAGACACCATACTGCATACACCATACTGCAGACACCACACTGCATACACCATACTGCACACACCACACTGCACACACCATACTGCAGACACCACACTGCAGACACCATACTGCAGACACCACACTGCATACACCACACTGCACACACCACACTGCAGACACCACACTGCAGACACCATATTGCAGACACCACACTGCACACACCGCACTGCGCACACTGCACTGTCCCGCATTAATCAGCTAACATCCTCATTTTACAGTTACTTTTATCATTGCATTTTATATATAATGTCTTATGTTACTTTTTATTTTATTATTATTGTTAAGATTTTTCTCTGCATTTCCCAGATATACAATGTAAGTCTATGCACATGACAAATAAACCTTGGAACTTGAAACTCAACGAGACCCAGAATTTTACAGTGACTTACCCGGAATTTTCTTTCAGTCCCAATAGCGCTTGAAAGACAATCGGCAACTCGTACTTCACAATGTAGAGGTAGCTGGACATAGCTGGAGCAAAGAAATGGGAAATCCCTTAAATTTTCATTCAGCGACGTGGACGCATGACGCAGAAAAGTCCAAGTAACCAAACAGTTAATTGGTAGAGATCCGCCCAGCCAGCGACCTTGCGGCACCTTGTGACATTTCTCATAGCTAGGGGGTGCTACCAAGGCAGGCATGTGCCATTTAGAAAGCGTCCCCTCCCAAGCCGAAGCGCCTCACCTCCGATGTTCTGCATGGTGATGGACAAGGAGGCGGCCAATTTTCCCGGCATCCCGAAGGCCTTATGGCCCAGCTTCTCGTACACCATTGACCCTGATGGGCAGGAGCAACAGAGCAGCTCATGGGTTTCCATGGTGACAAAATAAACACTGAACTCACATTTCAAATCAAGTAACACACACTGGATGGGATTCACTGAAACTGTCATAATCGACTCTTATAGAGACAAGAAGCGTCACCCTACCTCCTTCATTGGCCGTTTTCAACAGCAAATGAACAGAATACAGGGAGAATATCGAGACAGCAGTAAGGAGGACCCTGAAGGGGAATATTAGAAATAAAGATAAAAATATTAATGTTAAACATTAAACCTAAACCAGTGTTAGCTCAACCTCACAGAGACAAGATCAATTTCCAGGTCATGAAATCCACTTATTCAGATACATGCTGAAATATTACAAAGTATGTTAGATCAGATTAGCTGGATTTTGGACCCGGTCTCTGGGAGGAGAAATTTTCTGGATCATATTCCTGCGAAACTCAGGTCCTGAGTCATATCTAAACAGATACTGTTAAAATAATAAAGGGCTGTTTTCTTTCTTCACAAACATATGTCACCTAGACACAGAGGACACAGCACGATGTCACGAGGACAGGATTACCCGGTTAGAGAGCGGATCATCCTCTCATCAACTGCACTGGTGATGTCCTCTCGCCCACGATTAACCAGCTAAGAGGGAGTCAGCATTTCTCAAAGTAAATCTGCTTGTTACTCCAAGCAGGAGTTTGTCAGCTAATTCTCATTTATTCGCAGAGATAGTGAGAGGAGGCTATAATCTGACAGATTTCACAGAAGACGTGGTAGTACTTTGTTAATGGACTGATTACTCTAATGAAGGCTGACATCCCGAACAGCGTGTTGGCTGTAACTGCGCTTTATAGATGTACAGAAAAAGCAAGGCCCTACCAAAATAGACACTGCAGTACATAAAGGATCGCTATGTGACTGTCGCTTCATATAATACAAAATTAAATGAATTCCGGAACAGAGACCTGCATGACCCAAAAACACAGTGACAATGGGTAACCAAAACAGGCCCGAAAGACGATCTGCTTGTTGCCATGGCGATTAGAAGCGGAAGCCAGGACGTCGTATGACTGATTCAGGCTGATCTCATGGAATTAGTGTCATCGCAAGCCCTCCAGCGACGGGAACTTAAAATAGCAAATACTGCTAACACACGATCACAAATGGTGATTTATGTTTTATGGCGCATGCATAACACTCCAAATGATCCCGTTACATAAACAAATATAAAAGGTGCACTTATTATTAGACGCAGATGTTTACTGTAAGCTATGGCAGACGTTGTGCCCCCTGCCAGCCCAGGTAGGGATGGGCTGTGTCTAACTCTGGGTATATACAACAGTGCCAGTGAGATTAAAGTGCTGCCATTTCAGTGAGTCCCTTTCTACTCTGTAAATATAAGAACACCAGTCTAATTCACATGGGTTGAAGGATGCTAATGTCAGGCTACATTCATACATCTCATTAATGTATCTGCAGATGTTTTCCCAGCCTGTCTGCACTCTCTAACAGGACATTTGTACAGTAGACGCTTTCATCCAAGGCCATGTACAGTTGAGATTCGGGTCAGACAGTCTTTGGAGCCATTTGGGGTTAAGGGCCTTGCTCAGGGGTCCAACAGTGACATCACTCCACATATCCTGGTATTTGAACTGGCAACCTTCTGGATCATAAGCATACACTAGCGGCTAAAATTGTGGAAACGCTTCCAATTTTCAGAGAACCTTATTCCATTTATTCCAGTTTCTTATTTAATCATTCAGTTGCACGATATCTGTAAACATTCTTTTTCAAATTCAAAAAAACTTTATTTGTCCCCAAGGGATTGATTGTTTATGAACAATTACTCCGAATATCACATTGTAGTTTTTAAAGCATAATGCCAAAAAATGCTAGGCATTTGCATAATTTTGGCCACTAGTTTAGCATGCAAACCTGCTGAGTCACACACCAGTGCACACCACAAATTCCTCCACAGTGAGGGTATTTGCACGCTCCCTATACACTCTGACTCCCTACACAGTGAGGCCTTTTGCCCCCTGCCCATGCACACTGACTCCTTGGTAACTCCTGGCTCCTTATACGTCCTCAAACTCCACGACCTGCTTCAGCCACCGGTGGCGGCTCAGCCCCTCAGGATGCTGATCCATTCCGGCTCTCATGCCAAGCTATAACCTACCATAACCTAAAGCCTTACATGAAAAGTCCTTATATAACATAAGTTCCCTGTTCTGTCCCGAATGCAGGGGATTAGCTGGCTAAGCAGCTTAATTATACTTAATTTCATGATCTGAGGGGGTTATATCCATATGCCCCTTGTGAACGTCTGTATTCAGCAATTTCCATTCTTCCCTTTTTACACATCACCCACACGTTTGGTATCGTCCCAGGCTCCTGACGCAAATCTCTCAAGTGGCTCATTCCACACAGAGTCTGCTCCAGAGCGTGGAAACCACGCGGAGAGTTGGGGTAATTTTACTGCAGCGGCAACCAAATACTCACAAGAAGAGCAGGATTCCCGTGTTGGCCATGGCATAGGAGAGGCCGAGGATGCCACTGCCCATGATGGCATTACCCAGATTGAAAACCGACATTCCGAAGGATGTGGTTCCCGGACTCTAAAGGATGGAAATAAACTATCAGCTGTGTGAACCTTCTAAATCATAAAATTGATCATTATGTTTAGAATTATAATGGAAGACTTAAAGAATAAAAACTCACATATTCCGTTTCATACTTCTTTTTTCTCAGCTCGTGGTCAGGCAAGAAATTCTGACTCTCTGGATCCATGTCCTCATATTCCCTAAATGGCCAATATTGATTAATAATGCAAGTGAGAATTTGGAATTTGGAGAATTTCTAAATTCATGTATTGTGATGCAGAAATCTCTCCGACCTGGGCGCGCCTCACCTCAGCGGGTCCTTGACGGATCTGGGGTACCCGGAGTAATCGTTGCTGGTGGAGCTGCAGCTGTCCTCGTCACGTGTAACGTTAAACTGTCTCATCTCGGTTTTAGCGACGGCTTGCTTCATCCTGCAAATGGAAACGCTGTTTATCAACAAACGCGCTCGTCCTTTTGAAGGCGCTCCGCACTCAATAAATAATCGATATCGGGCAATGCAACCGTGCACCACGATCACGTGTGTACAAGGAAAAAAGGGAAGGTGGGTGGCGATGGAAGGGGGGGGGGGTGTGGTGGTGGATACTGGATGGAAAATTACCAGCCGGCATCCACCACCCTACAGAAACAGACACACTGACCGCAGCACCGACCGACGCGACGGAGGGATGCTGTTAAAAAGCTACCAATAATAAGCAAATATGAATATCCATGTTTCTTAAGACAGTGAATATTAAAGCAAAACACTTAATAGTCCATATAAAGGCGAATGGAAGATTCTCAGACAAATTCATTAAAAAAAATCATCCGCACCCTGTCTACGCGTCATTTATCACACTGCTCTTATATAAGAAAAGCCATCATCCGAAACATTCTGCAAATTATTTAGGAGGTCACAAGGATGATATATAAGAGGATATTTAAAATATTCATATTCCTTACGGGACTGACAAACTAAGGCGTGTGACATACACGTTCAAACAGGACATTTTGATTCAGTAAATTACCGCTATAATGCATTAAATGGGCAATATTATTTTTCTTTTACATTACACTGCAGTATTCAAAATAACGCAAAACGATGCTGTGCGTGATACCGCCGTCTTACCTCTGGATGCTCCGCGGCAGCGCAATCCCTTGAGCGCGAAAGGCAAAAAGCACTATTCTATTTTAAATATATAGCTATGTAAAAGTATTTCCTTCGTTCTGAAAATATATATTGAAAATTGATATAAGTAATTATTATTGTTAATTATTATTGATAATGTTATAGTTAATATCTATGATAATTATCTACTAATGATACAATATCCTGTTTCTAGCAAATATACGGAGACTTTTAAATAAATCACCAAAGTGTTTGTTTTAAAATTTATTTAAGTAAGGACATAACTTAAAACACGGGATATTTTCACCCCGCACTGATATCCTAGGGTCTGTGCTACGCTGTTATGGAGCGATGGCCGGTGTCTCGCGGCTTATATCCTCACGCCGCGTGACTCCGGAGGGGGGGAGGCTCACTGACGCGCTTTGTATACAAAGCCGTAAGTCTCATTTTACCTATTGTGGCATGTATGCTCACGTGAAATATCCGATTGCAGTTAACTGCAGGCACGTCCATCATCATAATGCAACAAAATTTAATAGACGTGCTTAATAATTATATTTACGCACTGCATGACCCTCCTAGCAAAACAGAAAGCTTAATTTAATGCTTTATTTTAGAAGAAGGGTATTGCAAAAGCAAGGACGGTGTCCTGGACGAGAACTGATATGATGGGCGTCACATTGAATCAGTTTTTCGGTTCGGGTTCAAAGCAGCTCTCCCCGCTCCGCGAAGATTAAACGCGGCGCGGTGAAGCCATGTGACCGGGGTCGGGAGACCATCACCGTCGTATGTCTGCTCGGTCATACTGGCGATCTTAATCGTTTCTGCTTAAACGCTCCTTTGACTATTCTGACTTTGGAAATATTCCCAGATCTGAGTCTTTGGATACTGAATAATGAGAAAGACAGTCATTAAGGAGTCTCCGGGAAATATGATAAGTGACAGACGTATCAGGTTTAGGTTTCCAGGTCTTAATTAATGCACATGCCGCAGATCTCCCAGTCTTCAGATGCGCACGTTTATATTAAATGTTATTGTCCTGACAGCAGTTTCATGTTATTTTGTTGGATCTATATCGTTCTGTGTGCCGCCGTAAATCCATCTATAAAATTGTGATTTAAATGTGTGACGCATTAGCAGCGCTGGTTTTTCTCGTTTAAACGAAATAACAGCACAAAAAGTGACAGTTTTCATGACGTATTTGGTGGTTTTTCTAAGGGGCCCGTCAGCATTTATAATGCCGTAGTCAATTTCTGCTCGTTTAGTGAGTCCGTGTGATGACAGCGTTGAAAGGAAAGGCGGCGCTGTTTCCATGGTTTCTGGACCGCATTGCAAAAAGAGCGGGACTTTCTTCAGACTTTTCAAAACATTAGCTTAACAAAATAAACAGGGTACACTAAGAACTAATACAGGAGCATATGAAAATTAAGTTTAGCTTAAATCTGCATCCCAAATGCTGTATAGTTGTTACACCTGAGAGATAACTGTTTCCTATGGCGATGTTCGTAAATCAATCAATATTGATTTGTCTACCGGTACCAATTAATAGGCCCATTGCATGAGAAAATTGCACAGTGGTAACATTATGTTACAGACATGTTCATCCATTATTCAGGCACCCACCTCTCAACTTATCACAGCAGTAGTGGAGGCTGCAGCGACCGTCCGAAAGGTGCTGGCAAGTGAGGGGTCATCAGACTGAAAAGCAAACAAGTCTGTTTGTAGGAAGTGCATTATCACACTCACGGCTGATCCTAATGTGATGTGAATCCTGTATGAAGCTTTAAGCTGTCCCTTATGCACCCACACAAAGGAAGCGACCGTGCTGGCCGCGAAACGCTAAATAAGGTGACCACATGCAAGTTCATTCTGTGAAAAAGAAAACGTTTACAATTCATATACCGTAGGCCTAACAGCAAGCACGGCAATATATATGTGATTATATAAGATATACATATCAATAAATGAGTTTAGAAGGAAAATAACTGCATTAAAGGAAATTACGTATACGAATGATTACTTTACTGTACTCATTAGATGGGCTTTTACCGGCTTGATATGCATCATGCTTTTTAATAGAGTGAAATCCATACATGAAGTAACTTTACGCTGCATAATCTACTCAAGATCACTAGGAAAAGCGAAGGTGCATAAGAAAACCTTGGAACCAGTCTACAGCTAAAAGCGATTTATACATAAAGGAAGGACCTTCCCACGATCAACATGTCAAGCAATGGGTAGGTGACAATGAGATGATGAATTTTCCTGGTGCACGAAACTCAGAAATACTGATCAGTTATTGTCTGTGGCCGTGTTTGGACAGATCTGGCACTGGGTGTGAGGAGAAACAGGATTCATTTCACGTCGCCTATATTTCTGATATCGCAGCTGTATGGTTTGAGACCAGGCCATGACTGCAGGCCCTAACAGCACCTGTCTTGTTTTATAAACTGTCACTATCAGTGTTTCACATAAATATGTCAGCTTCTGCCAATCCCGTGAGTTGTAGGTCTGTCTCTGGATATAACACTTTTCTCACTGACCTCCACGCTGGTGGGAAAGTGCTTTCTGGACGCCGTGCTTCATTACTGTTTTTGTTAGAGAAAGACGATTGGGAATCGTGTGTTACGGCCGGAGTAGAGGAAGGTTCACTCTCACAGATGGTTGTAAAACTTTCCATTACAGCTTCCAGGGATTATCCCCGTCTTTGTCAACTTGGTCCAGCCCCGCGGACATAATAGAATGTAACGGTTCATTATGGACGGGGGTGGGGGGGAATCACGTTATTACAAAAATGATGGCGGCGGCCTTGGTCCCTAATGCTAGAGGGATTAAGGGATCATGGGGGAGAGGTACCAAAACAGACAAATGCACTCAGTGCCCCCAAGGAAAGATCGCCGTGAGTTGCTGTGAGATTCCTCCAAACACCATCGGGTAAAAGAGTGTTCCCATTTTAAACTATACTTTTACAGTAAGCTTCAGTCCAGGATAGTGTGTAGCACTGAGCACCCGGAGATGCTTCCTGACATTTGTAATGCTCCTTCCTGGACTGGAGGCATCAGGAAGAGCTCCCCACAGGAGAATGACTCACATCATGCACGATCCTTCAGGACGGTCTGGAGACTCACCAAGCTCCATGCTGTCCCGCTGCCACCAAAAGTAACAGAAGACCTGCTGAGATGCTGGAACATCAGTCCAGAAGCACCGACTGAAGCGAAACGCAAACATTCATTTATTTTATGTCACAAGAATACTGTATTTTCCTGTAGCTCGACAAGCAAAAGTAGTAGGTTTGAAATTTTATGGCGCAAACATGTTTTTTTAACTGTAATTGATTTGTATAGAAGCATCAGATAAATGAGTTAATATGTTTACTGGCTTTAACACTAATTTATGTTCATGTAACGGAAAAATGGACTGAAATGGAAAAATGAAAACTGACACATACAACGCACTACAATAGTGACGCGTCTTGACCCAGAAGCAACATAAAGATGAAACAAGTCCAGTCAGGTCCAGCATGGAGGTAGCATGGTGGTTCAGTGGATAGCATTGCTGCCCAATACTTCCAAGGTGGGGTGGTTGACTTCTCCTTCTATGCTGTGTGTGGAGTTTGCATGTTCGCTAATATTGCTTTAGTTTCTTCCTGCTGTCCCAAGACACACAGCCAGGTGAATTGGCAGCTCTGAAACTGCCCATTGTGTGGATGAGAGTGTGAGTGCCCAGTAATGGGTTGGCATCCCATCCAGGGTGTTCCCCTGCCTTGTGCCCCTTGTTGCTGTGAGTATTTGGATGGATGATCAGTCTGTATTTCAGGAGGTAAAAATGTCTTTTCAGAAAACTAGTGGTATAACTCATCAGGTTTTTTTTAGTGTGTGTTATAATCTCCGAGTATATAATGGATTTGCCTTCTCCAAATAAAACACTCTTTTTAAAACCATGTCGAGTAAGCCTAAAACATTTTCCTTAAAATAAATGAGCTTTTTTATAAGTTGAATAATGAAGCATTCTTGCTTTCAGTTAAAAACATCATTAAAGGTAATTACATTTGTGAGAAACGTGTCCGGGGGGGTATAACTGTGCAAACAGGTGAACATGGGCAAAGGCCACATTGGGGGCTGCACAGAACACAAAGGCATCTGCTGATGGGGGAGAAGGTTTTGTAAGAATCAAGTCAGTTGCCATGAAACCTGGCGAATGGGCTCTTTGGACAGCTGGGACTGAGACCGTCGCGGGGCCCTTGGCCTGGTCTCACACGCAAAGCCCCAGTCCTGCTCCTGCTCTGGCACAATCCTGTTTGCACAAGCCCTCCTGGCTTGTCTGGAACCCTGTGGGACACGGAGTGGAAATTTTTCCCTCACTGGAGGAGTAGGTGCTGTGGAGCAAACTTCAGCCCACGAGAACTGACTGTTCTCCAGATTTTTACCGGACAATGAGGCCTTTCACCCTGTCCGTCACCTGTGATTTCTGTACAACAGATGAGGAACAGGCAGTCATTGAATGAGCTGCTGGAAATATCGGGGCCTGATGCTCGGATTAAAAGCAGCGTCCTTACGCACTTCGCAGTAATGCCTCAGCAACTATGTACCTTGAACGTTAAATGTTCTCAGATGCTAAAAGACAGCGAGGATAACAGGGTATGAGGAGATAGCTGGGGAGGCTGAGGCAGCAGATATCGCACTGAGGCAGCAGATATGAGGTTTTCATCCAGCTGCACTCATTTCATCATCTGTGACACTGATGAGACTTTAATGTGTCGGATGTGAGCAGGTGAGCTTTGGAACAGAATAAAGACTTCAGTCAGTGGCACTAAGGTAGGAAAGCTGCCCAGGTGTTATCTGGCCGAGGTCAAAGAGAGACACTCCACCAACACCATCACTGCAGCCATGTCCACAGACAGCAGAAAGCCGTAATACAGGGGTCTCAAACGCCAGTCCTGCGGGGCCGCAGCCCCGTGTAGCTTAGTTCTTTCCCTGTTCCACCGCAAATGATTCAGCTCAAGAGCTGTGTGGTAATTAGCACAAGGAATCAGGTGTGTTAAATGAAGGTGAACCAAAAGCTGTGTAGGGCTCCGGCCCCCCAGGACTGGAGTTTGAGACCCCTGCTGTAATAGCTCTCAGCAGCCATAGCGTGATGGACTTCACAGATCAGGGAATTTCTGTAATCAATATCAAGCTTCAAAGAGGACTTCACATGTAGTCCAGGGGAAAGTGGAGAAGCAGAATAGAATCTCAGCATAAAGTGAATCCAGAGAATCCTTTTGTTCTGTGCTCCCTGCCCCAGACACTCAAACTCACACCCTTTTCTAGGTGCCCACTGGAAAAGGGGTGCTTCCTGTTTCTCTAAACATCTGAATCCAAACATTTTGAGTTTAGATTCAGGTGACAGTAGGAGAAAGCATTTTTAAGGTTAAGTCTGAAGGTCCATACTAATAAAAAAAGCATTCATCTATCCATCAATTTCACAAAGGGTAGGATTCAAACCCACAACCCAGGAGGTGTTCAATGAATGTCAGGTATAAATCACAGAGGTGTGTTTTTTGCTGACTATTTGCAGTACCCGGGGTACAAATCACAAAGAGGTGTATTTTGGTCAGTACCCGGGGTATAAATCACAGAGGTGTATTTTTGTCAGTACCCAGTGTATAAATCACAGTGGTGTATTTTGGTCAGTACCCAGGGTTTAAATCACAGAGGTGTGTTTTGGGCAGTACCCGGGGTATAAATCACAGAGGTGTATTTTCGTCAGTACGTGGGGTATAAATCACAAAGGTGTATTTTGGTCAGTACCCTGGGTATAAATCACAGAGGTGTGTTTTGGGCAGTACCCAGCTATAAAATCCAGCTGAATATTGTACATATTCCATGCACTCCAGGGATAGACTAATATATAGACAAATTTGCACCTCGAATAAAACGTTGTGGGTTAGAACAATGTTTCCCAACCCAGTTCTCGGATAGTCCATGTTTTTGCTCCCTCCCAGCTCCTAGCCAATCAGGAACACCGAATACCTGGTACAGGCGCTGAGAGCTGAGAAGAAGCAAAAACGTGTACTGTCCGGGGTTCCATGAGGACTGGGTTGGGAAACATTGGGTTAGAGGATCACATTCTGTAACAAAACTAAATTATTTGAGCCAAACAACTGAAAATAATATGAAGGCTCCAGGTTACAATACGGGTTACAATATTTTGACTTTATGATACATAAATATTTTCTGCTTTCACTGCATTATTCAATGAATTACTTGAGGCTGTAGGCTAATATGAGTGTTCTAAGCATGTTTTTCAATTAAGCTAGGCTAGGCTATGATGTTTATTAGGTTATGTGTGCTGTATAAAAATGCATTTTCACTTTACAATATTGTCACCTTATGAGTTTTATCAGAACGCAACCCCATCGTAACCTGGGGAGAGGCTGTATTCTTGGAATAAGTACAATTCCATACAGTTTACCTCAAGGTGAGGCCTGATGTAGTGCCTCTTAATGGCAAATTATTACCATTACCATTTTATAAAATGCCATATCATCCTGAAATACATTATATTCTGTGTATTGCACATATAAACACAAAATCTTGTTTATATTAAAAAACATATGGTATAAATTCATTTAAAGTAGTATTCCATATTTACCATGACTGGTATGATTTAAGTAAACTTCCTTGTTCACCTGAATTAATTTGTATAATGCTGGGTTCTCATTGCTTGTAGGTGCTGGCAAACCCAAAGGGACCTTCGACCCAAATCTGCCCCAGCTGCATTAACATTCCTCAGACATCTAATTTCCATGGGGACTGCAGGGTCTGACCGGGCTCCTGTTCACTCCACCCCTGTGAGCTTTTCATTGGGCACGGACCCCACATTGTGGGTCCTTCTCATGGCCAGGATTACCGTACCTTTACCCAGGACCTCGGCAATATCTCCAGGAACCCGGAGACAGGACCTCACACACTGCTGGCAGAGCTCCACGGGAGAGACTTACCTGGACATAACTGAACATGATTAGTAATAAATCAAGTAATAGCTGAATCAGAATACTGCAAAAATGCCTTTTTTGTCATTTTCGGATGGGACCGTTCCACATGGCGACCGCGGGTAATATGCTACACCTTGAACATTTAGAGAAGCTAGTTCTGTAGCAAAACTAGCAAAACTAGTTAGCTTTGCTGCTAAGTAGCTATAGGCAAGTTATCTGGCTTTCAGTCTACAGACGGTCTCTGAGTTTGTACTTGTTGCGAACCCTATCGAGATAAAGTGCTGTGTAAGTGTTTGTGATGGGGCAGGTAGAACCCACAGTGCAACTGTGGGACTATTTCGGCGGCCATGCATCGGAATAAACTGTGAGGCTAAACTCAGTGCAAGATTTTCTTTAAAAAGTCCCCGTAGCGGATATGCTGTTAGTCAAGGGCAAACAGGAGACCCGCAAGTGTGTCACTGAAGGACAGACCCTCCGCCATCCCATTCATTGCATTCCAGGTGGATATCTAGCTGTTTAAATGGATGGAGTCACTCAGAAGACGATTACCTAGACAAAAATACCAATAGTTGAAATTCTGTCTATCTAGTCAAGTGAACTACAGCTGATCAAAACAAGAAGAGAGCATACAATGAGGTACAGGGCATTGTGTGTTTAAAACTCCTGTAGAATGACATCGAACTCGGCACCACAAGCAGGGAGCTACAATGAGGTAGCAACAAAAGAGCTTTAAAAAGTGTTATCTAGCATCAAATGTCACTATCGATTGTCTCGTGAATGGCACCTGGTTCCGCTACTAAATAAGACACATGGAAACTCAAGTAATATCCCCAAAGGACAGGTGTAAGTGAAATGAGCCAAATCATAGTAGCGCAACATCACAGTCCTCTCCCCACACATAGCTAAATGTAGTTAAACTAGATATTGTCATAAGACTCACTGATAAATCCCAGTGAATATTCTGCAATTCAAAAAATATCCAGTAGGGGGAAGCACAAAAGGATGATCGATGGGCTGAAAGTCCTATGGATTATAAGGCTTACCGTTTTCCTAGAATCAGTACAGTTAATCCTGGAGGCCGATCGATGGGGGCTGAGAAAGATGAGATGAAATGCTGCACCAATAAATCACACATACCGCAAATAGCATATGGTGCATATACACACTGATCAGCCATATAACACTAACACCACTGACAGGTGAAGTGAATAACATTGATCATTTCATTATAATGGCACCTGTCAGGGGTACCATTACATATTAGGCAAGTGAACATTCAGTTCTTGAAGTTGATGTGTAGGAAGCAGTAAAAATGGGCAAGTGTAAGGACTTGAGTGACTATGAGAAGGGCTGAATTGTGATGCCTAGACAGCTGGGTCAGAGCATCTCCAAAACAGCAGGTCTTGTG
>JABFEA020000001.1:7358701-7369992 GCA_019775915.2 Cyphomyrus plagiostoma | reverse complement strand
TAAATATTCGCTTTGTAATTAATACATAATGTGAATTTTTGGGTGACCCGGTGGCAATTGGACTGTCTAATTACCCCCCCCCCCCCCCCAATACCTGGACAGAATGGTTCTCTGCTGAAAAAGTCTCTCATTCAAGCCCCAAACTCACTGCCACGATACTTACTACAACAGCTTGAATATTTTGAGGAACGAGTTGCCTTCGGATGTCTGATTTTTAAGCGTGTGATGTGTTCTGTGTGAATTTCTCTCTCACTACACCCCCACCGAGTCTGCTGGCTGTCACTGATGTCCCTACGTCACCAACAGAAACCAAAATCTCATCGACTGCGCCTGTGGTTTGCCTCATAAGAGCACAGAAACGCCCCATCTTTAGGACTTGCTCTGCGGCTTCAAGCCCACTGGCATTAATGTCAGCCAATCACTTGGCATTCTGCTCCAAAGGTTTAATTAATTCATTTCTTCATTCATTCAGGTGTCCTGAGGGCCGAAATGGGAGGAGTGCGGCACCCCGTGTTCTCCACAGTGCTGTTAAAGTTCACTGGGCTCCTTTGGAGATAGGCAGGGACAGATTCTGCCTTTTTTTGCGTGTTGTCATGGCAACATGTCACTGTCAGCAGTTCACTGCCTGGGGGTGGGACGGCTTCACAGGTAACACCTCAAACACCAACCCGATTGTTCCATCTAGGTTAATCATTCACAGTCCAATCATAGTCTTGGTGATGTTAAACATGCAAATGAAATCTTTAATAAGTGTAAATACAGTTTTAAGCTGCAAGACAATACCAGATGTAATGCTCAGAATAGTATTAATATTTATACTATTTAACCTATTCATGAACCCAGGGCCTATTCCTAGGTGACATGTTCTTAATTCCAACATATTGGCAATTAACTAGCTAATTTACATAATTTGGTCCTTTATAGCTTTGAAATAGAGGGGCCAGCTTTCTGTTACATTTTTAGCATGTAAAAATAGCCAAAAGTAAATTAGAGTGTCTCATAACAGGTCAGGTCAGGTCAGGTTGGGGGACACACACTGGTACAGCATGTTGCCACATCCACCGCTCAACGAAACACCTCAGGTGTTTCCAGTTGGCAACCCCCCAGGCCGACACATGGTCCAGTCCCACCCTCTGCAAATGGCCATATATCTGCCGGATATTACATGCCGTCCCCATGGCCTGGTGCAGCCGCTCGTGAGCCAGATCACCCTGAGGGAAACGCGCCACACGACCGTAGTGCCGTAACTGACGCTCCCTCACAATGCAGACAATGTGCCTCCTTCGGGACTCTCTGAGCAGCCGCTCGATCAACGGCAAGGCAAACCGGCGGTACCCAAAGATTCACTGACAAGACACAGTACCAAAGGAGTCCGGTCTTCCTCTCAGACCACTGGATAACGTCCATGTCTAGGTACCATACAGCAAAACAGGGAGCTCATAACTATAGACAATAGATGGTATTTTATGAGAGTTCTCTGAAAATGGACAAATATTGCCTTATGCAAACTGACAGGAGTAAATCAAATTTTCAGATTTTTTTTTTTGCTTAAAAACAATGACATGTGGTATTGCTGACAGTGTATTGTTGTATTACCCAGGAAATGCTACACCTGGTCTATAAGGATAATGGAGTTTTTTTCTGAGCAAAGTTCATGGGTGAAAAGTTACCAGTTAGCAGTACGTCTGCATGGCTGTCACCTGACTATCGAGGGCTGCCTTTTGCATCTTAACTTCCTGAGACGGGAGTGAGAGATGAGAAAGGAGCCATCTGCCACAGAATTGACATGGACGCCATTGCCAGGCGAGTATGGCGGAGCTCGCTGAATGCCAATGAGGACCTGAGGACTGTTATTGAAGGAAGCTGGGTTTGATGAGACGTCTTGCTTAGTTACTATACAACCAGCAGTAATTCACTTATCTACCCAATGCATACGGCATCACAGTGCTCTGGCACTTGACATGTGCAGTGCTGGTATGACCTCTGCCCTGGACTCTCGACTTCACTGTACAAACAGAGCTGCTTTAGTTCACTGTTTTTGTGGATAGTTCACCGGAGTCTGTGCCACTGTTGTAATCATGAGGTAATTTAGAAGCAATAGGTTTCTACTCCACTTCCAAAGTAGAGAATCAAAAATCATTGTCTTTCCCAAGGATGGACATGGCAGAAAAAGGAACGGACTATTCATTGGTACCCTGGACACAGATCAGCAACAGTGAGGTACCAGCAGCAGGTGAGGAAAGCAGTAAAATGGTGTGTTTCTATTAAAACGCAAATAGACTCAGTACACTTGATAACCTTACACATTGGAGCAGTGACTCCCTACTCTGTGTGATACCACACTCTGGAGCAGTGGCTTCTTACAAAAAAACTGTTTTTTTTTATTATTATTAAAATATATTCTGAAGTAGAAACCAGCTTTGAGGGAGCAGGTTGTTAGAGAGCAGAATAACCTGTACGGTGTAATTAAATGCTGTCCCAATTCCTATGAATTATTAATTTTCTTAACAGATGACATTATCCAGAGTGCAGTGGCAAATGCCGTACAGTCTAATGGGCAGCTTGGCATACTGGCTACCAGCAGGCAGTCCGTATAAAAGATAATGGCTAAGAAAGAACCCTAATCTCCGTAATCATCAGCAAAGCCTCATTTGCACTAAAATTGAATATGCATCATGGGCGTAATCTTAAAACAGTGTGAAGCACATGGTGCACACACATGATCAGCATTCGGAAAATATTTAACTGCTGTATTTCTTCTGAGATGTTGGGGTCCACTGGGACTGACATCTCTGTCCCCCTGGCCCAGTGTCTACAGGAATCCTCCTGCTAGGTGTGGCCACCTTTCTCATGCAGCTTGGCCTGGTCCTGGTTCTGATCTTCTGGTGCCGGAGGCAGGATAGGAAGCGACGGCCGGGCGACCTGGTCAAAGGCAAAGCGGCAGCCGCAGGTACAGGCCGGGTTGGGTGGTTCTGGCTGGTTTGCATGCAGCGGCAGGGGGCATGAAGGCAGTATGGCTCCCATGCAGCTGTGACACACGCTGGCAATGCTAGTTCCACTAGCTAGCCCCCGGCCTAGCATAAATACGAAACAATGTTCAGTCAGCAAGGTAAAAACAGCAGCTAATTCCATGCAGCTGTGTATTCATTATCTGTCCTGACTGACTTACAGGCACCACATTTCACCAAATTGGGCCATGGGGGCAGTGCTCAGACCCTGCTTTGGGGGGCACATATATCCTCCTGCCAGAGACTAGCCGGACAGCTGGAACAGACAGCCAATGGGATTTCAAGAGAGACCATTTCCCTCCCTGGGATCTGCTGCAGTCCCCATAAAGGAAGATGACATTGGCTCAATTGATTATTAATGTCTGCAGAGCGATAAGATTGAAGCCGGCTTACTGATTATCAATGTTTAATAGGTGGCCCATAATGCACCAGTAACAGGCAGGCTCATCAATTACAGATAGATGGCCTTTTCGCAGGGGAGTCTGCTTGGTAACGATCAAGATTTATTACTCTGGGCAAATGCTGCAGTAACACCTGCTGTTTCTTTGTGTGTCGTTTAAGTTAGCTGAAGATGCACTGAATTTTTTAACGAGCCACTGAACCAAAGAAAGTATATAAAAAATGTACTTGAAACTAGCAAAACAATTCAAATGTTCATTGTTTGTAGGATGATGCTAACAGCAAAAACAGTAAAAGTTAAATTGTTGCCAGCTATAGACCTGCAATTCTGGCATACCCAGAATGAAAGACAAATTTCCTAGTGAGAGAGATGGGTCAGCTACTGTGGGAGTTACAGGTAGCTGTTGATTCAAATTGTAATAATGTAACCTGTTATCTTCTATTATTAAAACAAAAAGTCGTGCCGTACTAATGTAACACCATGAGTGACCTGTAGGGGGCAGCATCCGTCCTGCTCCCTGTGGTAGCTCAATGGAGAATATCTTTTCCCAGTGTTATTTTTGCACATTCTTTTAAATAAATATAATTCTGCCAGTCTAGCAAGCTCCTTTGATGTTGAGATGATAGCACACATCCATATGTGAATCTGACAAATAGGCATCACCAGCTGCAACGTGTCCTGAGTCTATAAGCTCAACAGGTCCAAACCTCTCATTTTGGGGCTAGTTCCTCTGGGCAATATAAAGCCAGGCAGGAATTAATACAGAGCTATACTATTGCAAACATACTGAGTGATTTCTTTCATTTTTTTGTATGTCAGTTGCTCCTGTACGATCTAAAGAACAATTGTAGCATTACCTGTGCCACAGAGGAGCAAACATTTGCCCACAAGAGGGAGACTGAGACTATATCCAAAAGTGGTATGATGGAAATTTCCTTTAGCTCATCCAATCAGAGCAGGTTAGAACAGGACCATCAGATCCATTGGATCAGTGGAAAAGACAGTGGGCAGGGCCTGTTAATTTGTGGAATGGCAGCCCATGGGTAGGGGGTGGGGGCATTAATAGGACAGTGTTTCCATGGCAATGGCAGTTCATAGAATACTTCTAGCACAGTGCAATGAAAACAGGGTGGAGTTTTCCCTTTACATAGGCCATGCAAGGAGCTGAACATGAGAATGGATGGGCAGACACTCTACATCTATCCAAATTCTCATGAGTCATTTCCCTGCCACTTGCTGACCATTTCATTATCAGTAAGAGAGAAAATTATGATTCACACCGGAGCAGAAATGGAGTAGCCTTAGCTACCTCTATCATTTTTAAGGCATTGACAGCTGACAGGATGGCAATACATCTGAGAATTTTCCGGAAACTCCGACACAATAGAACTTCAGTGTCTGACCAAGATTTTGCATCTCAATCTTCTTGACGGCCTTCAGCTCATCATGGTCACAGCCAGAAGCTGGGCCCCGTTCTCCAAAAGGATCATGTAGGAAGATATTTCAGAGCCACAGCACTGCAGAAGGATGCCCAGCACATACTCCAGTCCAGCTTTACTGATCTGCCATGGGGATTTACGCTGACACCAGGTCAAAAACTACTATTCTCTGGACTCCATGCTGTCATCGAAGTGAGAGTTATGGTTAGAGCTGTCGTCAAGTTCAGCCGAACAGCACAAGGGTTCTGCTAGGGGGACAGTTTAGCAGAATGATTACAAGCAAAAAATCTCTCCCCAAAAGAATTAATCACTGTCAGACCTTAATGGGGAGAAAATGTTTGACGGAGCTGAGCATTTGGCAGCCCGCCACAGTACGGGACAGCCGAGAGGAAGCTTCTGCAAGTCGACACCAGCGACTTGCCACCGGGGGAGTAGCAGAGACAGAGACAGTGGCCTTATTAGTGTCATCCATCTAGTTGCTTACCTTGGAGAGGACCGTGGTACGTCCCAGGCAGCACAGGACACGAGGCAAGGGTACACTTTGGATGGGATGTCAGTGCAAGACACATATTGACACGCTCACATATATGAAGACACATGCAATTAGAGATACTAATTAGCCTAATTACAAGTCTTTGGAATGTGGGAGGAGACAAGAGTAGCAGGAGGAAAACCATGTGACATGGGAAGAACATACAAACGCCACCTGCAGTGGAAGTCTCCAACCCTGAAGGTGACAATGCAACCTATTGAGTCATCATGCCCCCACCCCCAACACCCCCCAGATTAATCTAAGCCACACAGAAACTGATTTTTTTTCCACTAAATGAGTTGTGATATTAATTATTATTTTCTCCCTGTTCATCCCTGTGGCTTCTGTCAGCAGAACCTAATGGTGTTAGAGAACATTATTCGCATGTTGTTAACGGGCTGTTAATCTGTCATTAAATGTGAGACTAAACACGAGGTGACACTGAAAGAGGTGACCAGTAAACAGTCCACAGAGAAGGTGTGGGGGGGGGGAGGTAATGACTCTCAGCGGTGACCTGTGTAGCTCATGCGTGGGGGAGGGCAATCTGCCAACACGTGGACAAAAAAAATCACAGTTCTTTATTTAATCAGACATCAGTTCCTTTTCCTCTTTCTTAGGGGATTTATCATTGACTTTCATGAGCTTTAATCAGTGCTTAAGAACCTGGTCTTAGCTACTCATCCATAAACCTCATTTGTTTGGCAAACACTGTATTAAGTGTTAATAAGGCCTGACCACCTAACCCATCTGCTGACATAGCTGTTGTGGACAGTGGCCAAGAAGTTGACTTGAGGGTCGAGGACACACATGTTCACTTGCCTGTCCCCTGGAAGATGTGACGTAACTACTGGGGAAGGTTGCCAGTGTGGTGGCCTCAGGGTCAAGGACACACATGTCCCCTGGCCTCTAGACTCTAAGAACTGTCATGGCCACCGTGGACGGTGGCCAGCAAGATGGCCTAGGGGTTGAGGACACAAATGTTGATTGGCCTCTCCTCTGTAAAATGTAATGTTCAAAAACTGATCCTGAAAGACACTCCCAAGTATCGTTGAGTCAATAAAAAGCAACAGCAACTGAAACGGACCCAGAGTTTGCCAGTTCAAACTGGTAAGTTTATGTACAGTGACCCAGTTCAAAACATTATGTTTATCATTTACCTAATCAGCAAATGCTTTTATCCAAAAAGACACACAAAAATTATGAAGGGAGCTCAGACAGTCCGTGGTGAAGTCGGGGATAAGGGTCTTGATCAGGGGATGAATGGTGACATCACACTGCGGACCCTGATATTTCAGCCAGCAACCTTCTGACCTTTTGATCACAGACACAGTCTCCTAACTCGCTGGGCTACGCACCACCCCTATTACCATGCAGACTGAATCAGATCTTCAAATGCTACCATTTAACCGCCTCATTGTTCAAGGAAGGGAAGGCTTGCCTTTGAAATCCCAGAGCGGTACAGCCTCGAATGTCTCACCCCGCTTCTGAGAAGCGGCACGGCGGAGGGGCTTATGGGTAAGACGACAGTGTCTGGGGAGAGGTGTGACGGTTTGGCTGAGAAACAGGGGACCATTCGGTGCTTTCCGTGGCACAGGATGGAAGATTTGCAGCAAGATAATACCAGATCTTATGGTATTATGAAAAAAGAAACAACCCACAAACCTCGTTAGGCTGCAAAACCGTGCATTCGATAATGAGATAAAGTTGGGAACAGTTGGTTCGAATCTGACGAATCGATCTCCTCGATCTCAGCACAGAGATAGCAGAGACTTGTTCAGCATGGATAATTGTTTTAAATGAGAGGGTGAGCAGGGAGCGGCTTCGAACCATGTGAGACAAATAATCCTTCTGAGTTTTTTTTCTCTCTTTTGAAGCCAAACAAACTCTATGTGAGCATTATAATTGGTTCAGCACCTCCTGGCTATGACTTACTTGGAATCCTGGGAGAGGAGGAGGTTTATAATGAAGGCAGCTTCAGAGGAGGACTCACTTAACCTTGCCTGGGATTCAGCATCACACTGAACACTCACAGGGCACTGGCACTATACCCACACAGCTCTTCAATCTCCAGGCTTAACGCGTGCATGCTAAACTTCATTGAACTAAACACAATCTCTAGTAATCTTTAGTAATATTGTCAGTGATTAAAAAGATGCATGACAGCTGATCCATATTCCTTACAAATTCCTAAGGTGGATTTTGACTGATACTTAGCATTTTTTCTAAAAGCTGTGAGATAGCAGCCATCTCATTGAATTCTTCTCTCTAAACAATATTGATTTTTTTCTCTTTTATCATACAGTAAAATGCATTTGATAAAGTAACAGGTCGATCCAATGGTACGTTCCATGTATGAGCTACTTTCTCCTGACCCCTCAGATTCATCACCCCCAAACCATAATGTGGTACAGCCCACTGTTCTAACGTAGGAGCTCGTTGGCCTGTGGTGGAGATGCAGAAAGCCCCATCCATCCCAGCCATGGGCTGACCTCTCTGGCGAGCTCTTGCGTTGACATCTCACCGTGTGTGTAATGGCTCGTATCCCTACATGAGCCAGTCTGCCATCACGTAGGAATAAAAAGCCATAGGACACAGCGGCAGACACTTGGGGGAGGTGGTGCAGGGGGTGGGGGTGGGGCGGCTGTGCAGACAGATCAGGGAGCCTGAGAGAGAGCGAGCCTGGAGGAAGAGAAAAGACTACATGGAAAGAAGATTGAAGACATTAGAGGGAAGGAGGGCCTACAGCTGAAACAGGGGTGTGTGTGTGTGTATATATATATATATATATATATATATACATATATACATGTGTATATTTATATGTAACCTATAGTACAGGTGCATCAAATACTACAAGGCTATTATGTATGAAGTAAGAGGTTGAAAGTGAAGAGGTTGAAGCTTAGAATATCATGTGAAGGTGGAACTGAGCACCAGCAGCCTCCTTGATCTGATCTACAGAAGCTTCTGGTTGGACAAGAAGAAAGAAGGAAACGCTGGTTAGAGTGATACAACCTGATTGGTGATAAGGGTAGGGGAGGGACAGATGGATCAACCTGATTGGTGATAAGGGTAAGAGAGGAACACATAGATGCAGCCTGATTGGTGATAGGGTTAGGGGAGGGACAGATGGATGCAGCCTGATTGGTGATAGGGTTAGGGCAGGGGTAGATGCATAATCACCCAGCTGGTGAGCAGGTTAGGCCAGAATCAGCTGTCCTGGTGACCAGTCCTCTGAACTTACAAGTGTTGATGCTGTTAACAGGTGTGAGAAGCCTATCTTCACCCAGGAGAACTAACCAATGAACCCTAAACTCCTCATAGCAAATGGCACCCAGGGATTGTGATGTTTATCCACTCACTCAAGATCATTTTATTTAATGCATTCTTACTTCAAGTGCCAAAGAAATCACTCAGACTCATTGTTTTCAATAAGCACATGAATATGCAAACTGCAACAGAGAGTTGAATGAGCTGTAATGAAATCACTCCAGTTGTTATGGAAACATCTGAGGCAGATAATGAAACTTTATCCCTTTCCTCATAAATGAATGTATGCATTTTATATGCTCTCATCTTGTCCCTTCCTTAATGTGCTCACTGCAGTCTACCGCAAACATCCCAATCCACTATAACTAGCACCAATACAACCCTCCACTAGCTCATAGCAGGTAAGTTTATGCATCGTTAGCATATGACACTTAAACATCGGATCACCAGGATGGTCATAAAATGCTACCCCCTACAGGATTAAACAGACCAAAAACTGCTTCACATCTATAGCCGTATGTTTCAGGAGAACATGTCTTGGATCTCAGAAAGGGCTTCACAACCATGTGGTGAATCACCCCAGTGATACGAATAAGTAAAATCAGTTGATTGGTTTTACAGAGTTCATTGGTAGGAAGCCATACCCTGACAGACTTGAGTGCTACCTCAGTGCTACCCTCACACTGCATTCCAACAACTTTCACAGCAACTCAATCTGCTCCTTCCATTGCATGTCAGCCGTGACCTGGCGGCAAGTACGTACAAATATGGAAGATCTAAGCAGACATTCTCAGATCCACATGCTGGTGTAAAAGAGACACGTACAGGGTGGGACCCGCTGCTGGATGGTGCCACTGATGCCTCAGATATGACCAGTCTGCAGATGACATGCTGCCACCCTTTGCATGGCAAGAGAGTTGTCACACTGCCTACAAGGGTGGTTAGGACGCTGTACCTGTGATCGGAAGGTCAATGGTTCAAATCCTTGGGTCACAGTGATTTCACCCTTGGGTCCTTTAACCCTCAAGTATTCTGATCCTGATTCCTCAATAAATATACAGTGGTACCTCAGTTATCTAACTCATTAGAACTCGAATTTCTTAAAGCCAACCAGTTAAAAAAAATGTACCTAGAGCTTGATCTGAATCTCAGAAGTGAAACCGTGAACGCCGACCTAAGATAACTTGTATGCGCGGGGAAATGAGTCACGCGGCACGTCCCTCAGCGGAAACAAAGGGTAACGCTTCAGTCTCAGCCTCACATTCGCTGCGATAGCACCGTGCATGTTTACACTAGCTGAATACATATATTTACACAGTAAAAATACATTTCGACAATGGTAGACAGTGACAGTAATTATTTTATGATAAAATACATGAAAAAAAAGTTTTATTATTAAGTATTTTAATATTAATAATAAACCATTAATACATTTGATTATAATAATATTGTTGTGCCGAGCGGGACGGAACGGAGACAAAGGCGCAGATGTCAGGGTATCGGGGAATACGGGGTTTAATTACAGGTAAGGCAGGCAAAAACGCAGACTTTACAAATGACTGCTTTGATAAATGTTCTTAGATGTGTTTAGTACAGTATATGCTCTTCTTGTTTTATCCGGTTCATTTTGTGTTTAAATGCTAAAAAAAACATACGTTGGGTGTAAGACCCCCAGTTCACTGGTTTTCCATTATTTCTTATGGGGAAAATTCGATCACAATTCGAACTTTTTAGGTTTTGATCCAGAGTTCTGAACGGATTAAATTCAAGTTCTGAGGTACCACTGTACATTGCTTTGGATATTCATGTCTGATAAATAAAAAAACAATAATCCTACCCTATCAGAATCACTCTGAGCACCAGACAGACCTTCCTAATGTTTTCTCACGCCGTCGCCTCTGGAAGAGCAGGATGACACAAAGCCCCGGGTTGCATATAAAGACCTTCTCGTTTACAGGTGTCAGACACTTAGCCAGCTACCAGGGGGGCATCATTTTTTTAACTAGCTTTCAGCTTTCAAGTGCATATCCAAGCAATTATTTGGGTGGCAAATCAACCCCACCGCCCCCCCAGTGGTTCAGGGGCAAATCAGGTAATTATTGCAACTTATTCTGAAACCTGCAGAGTTTCTGGCAGGAATCCGACTCCGATGGGCCGAGTCCGGTCCAGTAAACCCTCTCTGGCGCTAGTCATTGTCATTAGTATTCATTAACCTCATGGAGAGAGCTTGCTGGGATATCACTCAATCTTCAGAAACTGCTAAGTGTCACACGCATGGTTAGGATGGCGACCACACAGTACCAAGCAGCACCAGCAGGGGGCCAGACAGGATCATAAAAGGCTAATAGCCATATTAAGGGCCATGCCCCCAGGTCCTCAGGTCCCCATGACCCCCAGGCAAACTGCACTCCCCAAAATCATTTTTAATGTCTCAGACAGTCTACATGCTCCCCTGGAGGGCCATGGTGTTGCTAGCAGTCTGTTAAGTCAAAATTAAAGAAAAAACTCTGCAGTGGAGGGGTGGCATGGTGGTGCAGTGGTTAGCACTGTTGCCTCACACCTCCAGGACCCGGGTTCTGGTCTCATGTGTGTGGAGTTTGCATGTTCTCCCCGTGTCGTCGTGGGGTTTCCTCTGGGTACTC
>JABFEA020000001.1:7341780-7358601 GCA_019775915.2 Cyphomyrus plagiostoma | reverse complement strand
GTGTGCATGTGTGAGTGGTTGGTGTGTGAGTGTGCCCTGTGATGGGCTGGCCCCCCATCCAGGGTTGTTCCCTGCCTTGTGCGCGTTGCTTCCGGGATAGGCTCCGGACCCCCCACGACCCAGTAGGATAAGCAGTTTAGAAAATGGATGGACTCTGCAGTGGAGGAAAGCCCCAGCATATCGGGGGGGGGTCATCAGCTCATTCGCTTACGCTTTAATATTTGGGTGCTTTTTAGACCCCCATTTTCCCCTAGGTCATACATACCCAACCACCCCCCCCAAAAAAGTCTATTGACCATGGAACAGGCTAAGGTATTATTCAGACCTGCTAGAGAGCACCAATTTATCCTGAAGAACACGCCAAGGATCTTACGAAGAACCAGGCCTGAAGATTTAGCACTGGGGAATACAGTGTGTGGGAACCCCCCACCATCCCACAGAAGCACTGGTGAGGCCTACCCTGAGGGCTCTGTCCTCAGGCCCAGCTGCCGACAACATGGAACCAGACCTAAGCCACAACAGAAGAGTCGATACGCGGAGAGCCATCTTCTGCTCCATCCTCCCCCTTTTCCATGAAGCCCAACCCCCCTCCTTCTTTGCAGTGAACACAGAAATACCTGTGAGTGTTCAGCACTCAAAGTACCCCCACCCACCCATCCCCTGCCTCCCCGCGAGGATTAAACCAATCAGAAATTGAAAGCGTGCTCGGCCCCTCAGACGTGACGTTACCATCTTCTGCCGTCAGACTCGGACCTCCGCTCACCTCAGAAGGTCCTTGGATGTTGTCATGAACCTCTGATCCACTCCTGCAGACCCTCCCCATACCATGCAGCCTGAAGGGGATGGGGGATCCATAGCAATTCTAAAGGATTCAACAGCTGGAGAAAAAGCATCAGAAAAACATTAGATAAAACGAAGCACAAATGGCTTTGCCTCCTGGCCCAGACCTTTCACACCGCGGGCGCAGGTGCGCTGCGGACATGTGACCTCACGCGCCGCTCTGTGGTGCCGTTCTGTCTGTCTTTTTTCCGGTGCCTCTGTCGGTTGCCTGGTCAGCGAGGGGTGTAATTAATGACAAACAGGGCAGCTGTGCGGGGGGAGGAGGTGCCGCCGGCTGTCCGGGAGCTGATAAGACCGGCTGGCGTAAGACAGCCCCCCGGGGGGCAGACAGGCCTGCACAGGGTGGGGGGGCTGGAGCGGGGGGCACCTTCTGTGCCTGGCGGAGCGGGGACATGCTTGTGCAGGCGTGCAGGCGGGTAGCGGCACGCAGCCGGGTGGCAGCCAGATGAGTCCTGGCAGGGAGAGGGGTCTGTCAGCATGTGAGCATACGTGTGTTTGTGGGAGGGAGTGGCGGCGTGAAGCCATTTGGCTGCAGGAAGCTTCTTCCTCACCAGGAGAATGCAGCTGTATGTTTATGAGCTTTACGCCATGTTTACATCGATCTGATGCACGGGGCATGTGCTCTTGGTGTCAAAATCTGTCCGTACTGATCCCGAGTATCTGTACCTCTTGCAGGGGACGTCAGTTTTACCTGCCCAATTACACATTCAAGTTAGGGCTGGAAAGGTGAGCAAAATATGGGAATGGGCAGGAGGAAGATGATGGTGAAGAAGAGAGTGGTGATCAAACCAAACTGGCTGCAGATGGGATGATCATGTTGGCCGGGTTTGTCATTTCTGGGGCCCCATTGAAAAAGTCACTTTGGCCCCTTCCCACACCATCACATTTTTAAAGACTAAGCTAAGTGAGCAGAGTCAGGAGACCATAGCTAACATGCTGCTTCTTTTAATATGCAGTGCAGTTTGCAGTCAAGAAGGCCCCCCCCAAAAAAAACTCAGGGAGGGGCTCCATACAAATCAGTGGTTTGATTGGTGCCCACTAGCCGGATCAGAGCCCCAGGGCTCAGCTGAAGGTGGAGGTCTATCTGCTTCTTTGCTCCATCTCTGCTACATCCCCGCACACGAAACGCTTTGTGTGCCAATTAACACCCCCTCCTCGCCCCCCCCCCCATATACCCTGCCCGCCTCCATCACCCTTGTATCTGACCACGACGCGCCAAACCCCCAATCCATCTCCATTACACCCCAGAAGACAGGATTTGTCATTTTGCAGGACAAAAATAATCAATGTATCTTCAGCAGGCAGCGGATGCATTAAACATGACAGATAGACAGGCGGCCTGTCCCCATTCAGATCCTGGGGAGGGGGTGCTGTTCGCCACAGGTCCGTCTGGCCAGACCCCACACAGGTGTCTGTGTGCATAAATCCAGCCGTGTTGGGGTTGGGGTCTATACGTGCTTCTGGGTTGGTCTCCAGATAGCCATCTGTGTGCTTGCCTGACTGCATCTGAGTTCTGGGCGTTGTGTGCCTCAGCAGGCTTGGACTCTGCACCTCTAGTCAGAAAGTTGCTTCAAATCCCAGAGCCGGCAGACTGATGTCAGTGCTGGGCCCTTAACCCCCAGCTCGAGGGGTGCCATATGATGGCTGACCCTGTGCCCCGACCCCCTCCCAAGCTTCCTGTCATCTCTATATGTGTTTATAGGTCTAATGAAGAGCAAGACGATGTCGGTGAAAAGCAAATTTCCCCACAAGGACGAATAAAGTATCACTGTCCTATTCTACAAGCTGCCCGGCAGACTGGTCAGTCACTAAGGGACCCCCCAACATAGCACGAAGCAACGGAAACTTCTGGAAGACTGAGAGTGACGAAGGTGAGTCTTAATGAAACCCATCCAGCAGCCGTACAACACGAGAAACCGAATCGGACACGCTGCCACCAGGGAAAATGCATAGCTGTACTTCATGGACGCTGCCGGCTGGCTAATTAGACACGGGCTGCGATTGGAAGCTCTTTGCGGGCGGCTCTCCAGGGTTTGCGAGAGAGGGAAGCTCTTCAGATCCTACTGAGCTCTCTGCTTTTCATGCCGCTTTCACAGCAGACGCAACAGTGTCGCCATCCTCAGCAAAAAAAAAATAAAAAGAAAACATGGGCCTATACCCACACAGCTCCCAACCGAGCTGTGGGCTCTATAGCGCATGAAAGACAACTCCCGAGTGTTTTATCCAGAACCAGAAGGTCTAACTAGCAAACACAAAGCACAGGTCATAAGGCAGCTTTTAAATAAACACATCTATCAGCCACGAAACAGCGTGAAAAGCTCCCCAAAGGCTCCTCCGAGAGGCAGCACCAGAGCAGGTCATTATGATCACTGGCGGTGGTCACCGCTGATAGATTTAAGGTTAACGAGCAGCGTCATGGTGCCACTTGTTGATCCCTCTGCTCTCATTCTGTTTGCTGAGGATGCTCTCAAATGAGTAGTACATGAGCACAAATGAAAACATCACTTAAACCAGCATTTTACCTTTAACCTGCACTTCTGACAATTAACAGCAGACATTATTACTGTAACTAGCATATCAGTCATACTACCGAACAGGAAACGCATTCTTTATCCATTTTACACTCATTATATCCCAGAATATTTTGCAAACCTTAAAAACTCTGGACCTCAGCGGTTTTGTCAAAGTAGGACAGACTTCTCACAGTTTTCAGCCCATGCAGAAAGTCTACAAGTAATGTTTCCATTAACCCAGATCTGTGGCATTTCGAAACCATTTTTCAATGTTCCCCTCATTTTGTGGAAAGATCAGAAAATGAGGAAAACGCCAATCCCCTTTCTTTGGGCACCACTGATGTTTGCTGAAAGAAATGTAGCATTTTGAGTGACATTCAATTTTAAAACTTGAATTATGAAAAAAATACATGTGTGCAGGTTGTACTACTACTCACATCTGTCATTTTATGAAAAGGGGACAGTTTTTAACAGGAATAAACCTGTCACATGGGCTACATGTTGAATGAGAGATCTGTGGATTATCTTTCATGACTGCAGTTTTATCTGTGACTCATGCCGGCTTTTTCACAAAAAGAACAACAATCGGCGAACCGAAAACGTGAAGCTAAAGCTCTTCGGCGAATCAGGATGGATGTGAAGAACAAAAAGCTCGTAATAAAGTCAAGATCTGAATATTTGCGTGTGACTTTAAACTCTAACAGAAGGCAGATGAAGAACCTCAACGCATCACTGCCCGGTCACCATGGAAAGAAAGTCAATAAAGCATCAATTTCCTCTCAGAAGCACAGGCTTCTCCACGGTGGTGAAGGCGGGACGGGAGTCTGACCTCTAAAGGCGACCCTGGGTGTCCCCAGGGGGCCCAGAAAGAGCCCCCAAACCACCAAGGACGTGGCCAAGATGGCCCAGGCTACATACTCTCCCACACACACACCAGCTGACCAAACTCGGCTGGCCTGGCAGCGTGACTCCATGCGTTATTTACACCATCTTCTTAAGGCTTTGGGGGATGAATTAGTTCAGGGGTCTTGAAAGCAAGCTGAGAATAGACTTTGTCTGAAAGAAATGCTGAAACCGAGCCAGAGGCAGTCAGAGACCTGAGGAGCAGCACAGCCCTCAGTAGCATAAGGGGAAAGTCCCATGGCATAAGACCACTGGCCTCCTGGCATAATCCTGGAATCCCACCTCCATACCACTGGAGCCTCACAAGTTCCTACCTGGGGAGGGAGCTGGGCACCGTCTCCTTTAGGGGGCCAAAGCACTGAATGCCCTGGTGTGACCATCTCCCACTTTTACAAGAGAAGTGGGGGCCATCATGGGGGGGGGGTCAGGTGGCTGGTTGGATCCCTGCAGATTTCATCCACCTTCAAGAAGATTGCTGCTCACTTTCCATTTCTCCTTCTCATCTTCCTGGCTCCTCGATTCCAGTCTCTCACCTGCGTCATCCTCCCTCGAGCCCCTCCCAGTCTCAATCGCTCCCTGAAAAATGGAAATACTCCCCAGTAACGGCTGGCCAAGAGATGCTCCGACAGGCACATCTCAGACACCTCCCTGCCGTCTGTCCAGCTGTCCGTCTGTCTCGCTATGCAGGATGTGAGACGCTGTGGAAAATGGTCCCCCGAGTCAAAACTGAAATTGAACACAGCCCTGTACCCCCCACCCTGTATTACCCACACCCCCCAATGCCGTTTGTCCTGCCTGGGGCCATTTACCCTCTCGGGGGCGGGGTTAGCGATAACTGCTTAAACCCATCGGACCCTGAAAATGAGGAAAGTCAGTCCATGGCGGCTTCCTCTGTGATTTGCTGCTTAACTCTCTCTCCTGTTTTCCCTTCCGCGCGTTTCCAGAAGGCTTTTGCTTAAGCCCGGCCGACGTGGCTGTGCTGTCCACCTGGACTGCCGCGCTCCCAGAGCGCCGATCGCTTTACGCGCCGCTCCAGAGACTCAGAGCTGCGGATTTTCCCTCCTGGAATGAGGAACATTCGCTGCCCCCCCACGACCTTTGTGAAATGAGAAAATGTCTGGTGATGTCAGCTACCTATTACGTCCATTAATCATGTATCGGGGTGGGGAGGGGGGTCAGATCAGGGTCATCAATCTCATTAAACCCCACCCCCGGCCTCTCATTATCTGGTGACCTTGACAGCCCAGGAGGTGGGTCTCTGAATCAAGCTCCAAAAAGTGAAATGTACAAACTGTGGCATGTGTGGAACAGACAGTGACATGGGGGGGCAGAGCAGGGGGGACGTTCCACTTTCCTGCTGTATGGGGGCAGTTTCCCAAACATAAAAATCCAAAAAGTGGCCAATATAAGCACCACCCCCCAACGCCGCACCAGGTGTTTGCAAACCACTGTCTCCTTTTTCCTGCCGCCCGTCTTTCTTCTCTCTCCATGTTCCCTTTGTTCTGCATCAAAGCGGAATTCGTAAACCGAGTGAAGCTGCCCGTTTAGCAAGGCAGCTCATTAACATACGTTGCGCGTTCCACCACCGCTAGGAAGCCGGGCGGTTTGTAGTGTCCCCTGGGGGGCGCCGTGGAGTTAGCGCGAGCATTTGTTAGCGGCCCCCAGGCTCGCTCCCAGCTTAACGCAGCGGCTCGCATTCTGCTGTGAAGCTACGGCAAGGATTTGTCCTTGATCCGGCGAGGGGGGAGTCTAGCGGAGTTCCTGGGGGTTTGTGATAGAGGCCCGCAGCTCGGCGAAAAGCAGGCAAAGGGCATGCGAAGCGTTTGCGGCGAAGTCAGTAATTAGCTTCATGTTTTGCTGGGATCCCAAGGGCCTCGCCAGGGAAGTTATTAACAATCCATGGCACGACAGGCGTGGTGAGGTGTGAAGAGAACCGTCTACCTGTGCAGGTGCTCTGCCGTCTGAGGTGCCTGTTGGGGGAGGCTGGGGAGTGGCTGAGCGGAGCTGGAGCACAACACAGGTAGCCTGCAGACCCCGATCCAGCACAGGGCCAAGCAGGAGACTGCACTAGTGATGTGGAACATATCACTCCAGTGGACCGTGGTCATTTGGAACATACCACTCCTGTGGACAATGGTCAGGTAGAAGATACCAATCTTGGGGAACATACCATTTTGGTGGACACTGGTCATGTGGGACACACCACTCCTGGGGAGCATACCAATCCTGTGGAGACTGATCAATAATGAGACTGATACAGCTACTCCTCACCATGAGGGAACGTCGTCCTGAAGTTCTGTTCACCCATTCACAGGACCTAGAGGATCTCAGAGGGACGTCCAGACCATCACCTGTCATTAAAATCAGTTTAACTGTCTCTCACCAGCCCACAGAGATTAGGGGACCTTCAAAGCTCAGGTGAGACATGAAAAGTCACCACACTGCTGGTACAGGGTGAAAAAAAACTATAGACATCAGAGCTATAGTGAACAAAAGCAGCACTGGAGATCTTTAAACACAATCAGAAGCATTACTGCCATGGCATTATATTCATTTCTGTCAGGTGACGCTTCTGTGGATCCATTGTTACTCATTTAAAAAACAATACAGAGAGACTGGGAGAACAATGGCACTAAGAGTGAGAAGACACCAAAATAGTTATGGGCTGTTTTACATCATGGTGGCAATTATATTTAAAGTCTTCAGACGTGAGGTTTTAAAGGTAGCACACATCTGTCAAGGACAACAGAACACACCAAACAAATTATACAAATAAGTTTCTGTATGGTGTGTTCATGTGTATAAGTAACTCCTTGCACGGTCCTACATTTGCATGTACGAGATGTAGGACTCTGCCTGGTCCTGTGCCTGCCTGTATGAGCTGTAGGCCTCAGTGTGCTCCTGCATCTGTGTGTACAAGCTGTAGGCCTCTGTGAGGTCGCATCTGCGTGTACGAGCTGTAGGCCTCCGTGAGGTCGCATCTGTGTGTACGAGCTGTAGGCCTCCGTGAGGTCGCATCTGTGTGTACGAGCTGTAGGACTCTGCATGGTCCTCTGTCTGCCTGTAAGAGGTATAGGCCTCAGTGTGGTCCTGCATCTGTGTGTACGAGCTGTAGGCCTCTGTGTGGTCCTGTGTGTTTAGGCCATACATCACTGTGCAGTCGCCAGCGTTTGCCTGAGAGAGGCGTCCCCCTCCTCCAGGCTCCAGGCTGGCAGGGTGCTCTGTCTTCCGGCCTGAAGAGATGGATCACCTGAGCAAACGCACAGTGCATGTCGGACATGATCAATAACTATTTTGACAAATATGCTGGCCACCCCAGCGCTGACAGAAAAAGAATGAGGCACTTACACGGCCGAGAAGGATGAAGATGAGGATTCGAGGGTCCTCAAAGAGGCAGCTAAGATGCTGACAACCAAACCCCCCCCCACACACACACACACAGTACAGTATCTGCACAGCATCCTGCGTGGCTTTGCCTCAGAAGAAACCCAGCAGGAAATATGCCGTGAAGCAGAAATTAGGCTTGCGACTCGAAGCACGGGTAGTTACTCTGGTAACAAGCATCCTGTAGTCTAATTAAATACAGGAATAGCAGCTTCTGAAAAATAATTAATGCTAATTTGATATCTACACTCTGAGGAGGTGGTCAGGCAGAGTTTTCAGCGCACAGAAAGAAAACATGTAAAACGGGTTCACATCTGAGGAGGCCACGAAGGGCTTTTCCCAGACAGACGGAGTCTTATCACCCAGACCAGCATCTCCCAGGGACACCCTTTGTTCTGAGGAAAAGATCACAGCCACCGCCCCCCCCCACCCCCCAAACTGAATGCCTCCCTCCTGCCAACATCATGAGACCTGTAGCATGTAAAGCAAGCAGTTCATACTCTAGTGTGTTTGCTGAAAAAGAGACAGTTTGCACATCTAGAATTGACTTTAGGATGCAATGAATATGGGTCACATTTAATATAAGTAAAAAATAAATAAATCTAGCAAACATTATATTTTCAAATACTGTGCAACCTTAGCTAAGCTAGCCCTGCCACACAGGCACTTTCAGACTGCATTTCTTGTAGGACAACGCGCCCCAGCTTAGTGCTGATTGGGTGACTTTTTACGTGTACATTTGCATAATTAACAGACAGAAAATCGGATCACATGGGGTTCCAGTAGCGCCTGGGGGCTAAGGCCCTTGCACATGGTGACCCAACAGTGACATCACTTAGTCGGCCATGGGATTTGCATTGCATATGAACCGACAACATTCTGATTGCCCTATCCCAGAGCCACACACTTTCCATCCAGAGGCTTGACCAATCACATTCGGGATGCCGCACATTGCCACTGTGTTTCACTGGAAATCCAGTGACAAACCGGAATGCACTGAAGACTGGAGATAAAATCCTGATCAAAGACCCTTAGGGCACCATAAAACGCACAGCCAGAAATGGCCCATAAATTGATGTTTGTCTCACAAGCATGATACTGCGGAAACCTCCAAGATGAAATATGTCGTAGCTGAGATGAACATCCAAACGGTTAAATACGACATCCTGACAAAATACCGGTGAAGTATGTTTCTATTTTAAAAAGAGGGATTTGAGCAGCACCGTGCATTTGAAATGTTGTGTGTCTGTGTTTGTGTGTGTGTGTGCGTGTGTGTGTGTGTGTCAGTGCCCCGTCCCTCCAAGCACTCTGGGCTAAATGGTTAAGCTGGTTATCTCTCTCGTGGAATGCGGGGGCAAAATGTGCCCAGCAGTGAGTTTGTGGCTGCCAGCGGATCTGTTACACGCAGGTAAGACTGGCAGCATCGGCGCTGCCACGGCGTCGGAGTGTGAGCACACGGTGCAGATTAGAGGAAACCTAATTAAGTCTGGGCTTTGTGATGCTGGCTCTTGCTAATCTGTCAGAGCCCCGCAAAGCTCGATTTAGCCGTGAAGGCTGACAACAATGAGAAAATGGAAAAGAGGAGCGTGGCTCCGTGCAGTAATCCTGCCTCACCCTGTAACAGGTAGAGCCGGCAGAACAGAACCCGTCTCACCCTGTAACAGGTAGAGCCGGCAGAACAGAACCCGTCTCACCCTGTAACAGGTAGAATCTGGCAGAATAAAATCGTCTCACACTATAACAGGTATATCTGATAGAACTTGTCTCACTCTGTAACAGGCAAAGCCGGCAGAACAAAACCTGTCTCACCCTGTAGCAGGTAAAAGCAGCAGAACAGGATGCGTCTCACCCTGTAACAGGTAGATCTGGCTGAATCCGTCTCACCCTATAATAGGTAAAACCAGCAAAACAGAACCCGTCTCACCCTGTAACAGGTAGAGCCGGCAGAACAGAACCCGTCTCACCCTGTAACAGGTTAAACTGTTGTTTTTGATCACAGAGTTACACTTTAGGAAGGGCCCCTCAGTAAAGGGACTTTAATGGAATATCCAGCTGTATAATTTGGGAGAAGTGCTGCCTTGTTAGCTCTACTTTAGATGAAAGTGCTGCTGATGCGTATCTTTTACTCGCTGCAGTGAGAAGAGAGCTGGTAACTCGCCGGACTACAGGAATCTCCCTGGAGGAACATCAGGACACCACACATCAGGGCTGCGGGAGAGCGAGGAACATCAGACAGCCTCTAACGGCTGTGCCGTGGTCCTAATAGTCTTACGCTGTGCACAACTGCCAGCAGTTTGAGCTACATTAGGCTCATACACGCTCTCTCTCTCTGACACACAGACCTCCATCACAACACCGGTATCTCACCGAACATCTCCTTCAGTCTCTCCCGGCATAGGACAGCCGATCGAAACAGCCGATCGTCCCCATGCAGCACAGTCGTCCCCCCAAAAATGAAATCAGTGCAAAACAGGCCAAACAAACATAAATACAAAACATGACAATACAAACATAATCTGCATAGCCAACAACAAAAGCACAGCCACAGAAGACACTGCCTAACCCAAATAGCTATACACCACAGTCACCAGTAAATCGCACAGCCAAAATCAAACAGGACAGTCATCCCAGCACAGATAACAAATACCACAGCTGACACCAAAAAGCAATATTACAACTGTCAGTCAAACAACAAACAGGTAACAGTACAGTCTACATGGGACAATACGGCCAAAACCATACTGAGGAACAAACCCCAAACAGCACAGCCTAACCCCTACAACGCAGCAAATGCAAAACAGCACTGTGTAACCCATACAACACTGCAAACATCACAGCAGACTCCAATCAGCACAGCTGACGCCATAAAAGACACCAGATCTCAACACAGTCTACCCAGGACAGCACCATGCTACATAGCAGAGCCCAATAGACACAGTCCATACTACTCAAAGCAACAAATCCTAAATAGCACAGCCTACCTGAGACAACAGCAGACACCACATAACACAGCAAACCAAAAACAGGACAGCCGACAATAAACAATGCAGCAGACCCAAAAAGGCACAGCCTATGCTACACAACGCAGCAAACCCCAAGCAGCAGAGTCTACCTGAGACGACGCAGCAGACCCAAAATGGCAAGATCTACCTGAAACAGCATCGCCGACCCCATATAACACAACAGAACCGAAACAGCACAGTATACCCAGGACGTATGTTTAACCACAAAAATACCCAAAGTGAACCCTAAATCCAGTTGCTATGATGGAGAACATGCAACAACCCAACTGGAAAGAGTGGGCTGTGACGAACTGCATGAGGGATGCGATGGGGATGGCGTGTGGCGAGTGGTGAGGTGGCAGCAGTTGCGGCGGTGAGGCTGTGCGGCAGGTAGAGGCTCACGCACAGCCAGGTGAGGGGTGCATACACACCTGTGCCGGGCCCTCGCTGGCTGTCTGACTGGCTGGCTGGCTCGAGCAGCACTGAGGCGGCCAGGGGCTGCTGCGAGAACCAGCTGCAGAGTGTGACATCATCCTAACACGGAGGGGGGCTTCCCCCCAGCCCACGGATCCGCTCCATCGCTGCTCTCGCTCACTCTCTCTCTCTCTCTCTCTCTCTCTTTCTCTCTTGCTCTCTATCTCTTGTCGCTTTCCCCTTTTTTTCCTCTCCTTCACAATGTTACAGCTTTTACTGGAGTTTAAGATAGATTCGTTTCCCAATCTGCCCTAGACCATCACAAAAAAAACACTGCCCCCTCAAGAGATATATTGTTCCCAACCCCCAAAATAAACAGCCAGGGCTGCATCCAAAAGGATCATCCCTTGGTTGCTAAATACTTTCACAAACGGTAAGAAAAAGATCTTTTTTTTCCTTACAAAGTCAATGAGTTTCTGGATGAGACCCAACCTCAAGGAAAACCGTGAGGGTAAGAGCAGTGCAGAGAATAAGATTGGAGACCACTGGTCCTGAAACAGCATCTTATCAAGAGATGAAGATAACAGTTGCCATCCTGTTGCCCACAAAATGTACACACACACACACACACACACACACTGGCGCACACACACAGCGCTTAAAGATGCAGATCTGACCCAGCAGTCGGTTCTTGACATTTTGGGGACAATGGCAGAGAGAGTCGTGACGGACCTTCAGCGCGTTTCTGCGATGTGGAAATGTGCTTTTTTGTGTCTGCTCCCTTTCAAAACAGTTTTAATCTTTTGTCTTTCTAGTTACCATAGTGACCCTTTCCCCCTTTTTAGGTCTCAGAATGCCTGGGCGTGGTGTGTGTGTTCGTTTTGGGGGGGCGGGGGGGTAGGCAAGCTGAAAAGGCAGAGACACACAGAGGGGAGTCGCCGTTACAGACTGTGAGTAAATGTTCAGTTTTTGGATGTCGGCTTTATTCGTCACAGAGAAAAAAAAATAAAATGTTTGTCAAACACTGATTTCTCCCATATCCGCCTCTAGTCCTGACCTTTACAGAACAAAAACATAAAAAGCCACAGTAGTCAATCCATTCTTCATTGTCCCTTTAAATATCCACATGTAGCTGATGAACCAACTTCAGCAGAAGAGAACCAAGGTACACGCTCACCGCTAAATGTCATGGCGAGAGAGTGGGGGTGAACGTCGGCATGCGGTTCTCTTGCCTGATCGGTTACGTTCCAGATTAACTGGCACCTTGCATATCTACAGTGTGCAATAAAAGCACAGATGCCAGGTGTAGCAGGACATGCTGCAGCTACCTTAACGTGCACAGTTCTGCTTAATATCCAACTATGAGCATTTTCACACAAACGTCCTTCATGGAGAAGGTCTTACAGATAAACCACGACCTTCTCCACAGAAAGGCTTTAATTGTGGTCCAATATCATCTGCACAGACATGTGTCTTTAACCTGCCCAACGGACATGTCACACCAATGGATCTTAACCTCTTCTGCTGACATGTCTCACAGATGGACTTAATCCTCCCTCCACAGGAATATCCTCATATACGGACCAGAACCATACCCAACAGGCATGTCTTACAGATGGACCTTAACCTTGAACAGGGGAGTCTTACAGTAGGAGCAGGTGTGGACTAATCCATTAAGATGAGCAGTTGGGGGGGGGTGTAGAGCGTCACAGAGTTCTTGGACCTGTGGCGGTCGTCTGTGGGGCATGACATCGACCACCTGGGGGCACATCATCATAGTAAATGGCCAAAAAGCCTAGAAGAAAAAAATAAGGGTGGAAAAAAGAAACTAAACAAAAATAAATCTGACATTTAATAAATATCAGATCCAGCCTCTGTTATTCTTTTAAAATTCCACTTTAATTGGTTGGGCTGCGGGCTCCCCCGCTCCCTCGTCCATTTCCATTGTATGGTGCATCCTCATGTCCATCGCTCGCCTTTCAAAGCCGCATCCCTTCACACCCCCCGAGGCGTCTCCAGGGAGAGGGTGGGTATGTCCTGATTCATCCACTGTTACTAACTTATTCAAAATCAGAAAGACAGAGACACACAAACCTCTATGTTTTCTAATTACCAATTGGTGACCTAGTAACAGTAAGCAGTTACATTTCAATGCCTTCTTTTTAACTGATAGATGACAACTGGCATTTATTTCACCACTAATTATTTCACAATTTGCAGACAAATAACTGAGCAGCATACACACGGCGTCCCGAACAGACAGGGGGTAATGCGTGTGCGATCCCCGCCCCCCAAAAGGCTGCCTTTCCAGCACGACGCCTCCAGCCTGCTGTTTGTTTTCTTTGAGAGGGAAGGATGACGGAGGATTAGCAGAGCTGGCTGCAACCTGAAGGGACGTCAGAACTCAGCAGAGAGGCAGCGTGGAGAGAGGCAGCGTGGCCCTTGTCAGCCAATCAGGAGCTCCAACGCTGCGCCCGTCCACCTGTGCAGCCCAATCTGCTTTTGCTTGAGGTAATCAATGTCCCTGACACACCCGTCAGAGCAGTGCCGCATGCTGTTACTGAGGGCAGCGATATTACATGTCCAACAGACAGCTTCTCCCTGTCTGCTTGAGGCTGTGCATCCTCCTTCCATGCCCTTTTCCCCTGGCCTACCAAATCCTGCCCCCTGCACCGCATGCTCCGCCCCCTGCACTGCCTACCCCTCCCCCATCACCGCCTGCCCCGCCCCTTGCTGCTTGCACGCACAGGTAGGACACTTGTGAAAATCAGCACTTGCCAGCTTCCCTCCTCCATCTGCTAATGAGCCGATCCATCCCAGCGCCATGGGCAGGGCGCACTCACAGACAGCATACTGGGACTGGGGCAGGATCGGGGCGGGACCTAAGGAAACAACCAAGGAAGGACAACATGCATCAAGAGCATAAAGAACCAAGGCTGATCCAGTTTGGATTCTCCCAGGAAACATCACAGATGAGGGTGACAGCTCCGTGGCCACAGAGAAATGGAATATCCAGTGACATTTTTGGAATACCAGAACAATAGGAAAGAAAATGGGAACAGAATGGGAAGATAATCTAAACTGAATGATTTCCTGAGAGACACCAACGATCCAAACAGATAGACAACCAAATACCACAAATGTTTGCCACTGACAAGTGCAGATCCCGTCTTGAGTCGTTGATTTAACAGGACCTGCAGAGCAAGAAAAGGACCGTGGCATGACCCCTACCCTTGACCTCAATCGGGCCAGTCCTCAGTCCTACTAATTGCCATGGTGACGAAGCCCCCATCCCTCTGCCATATCCCAGCAGCAATCATAGGCCTCCAGGGTCCCTGGGCCGATCGAGGTCCGCAAAGAGAGGTGTGCTACCTTTAATTAATCTTTGCACATTTCCATAATTCATGCAAGTCCATCTGGCTCCCACATCCCCCAAGCATGACCTACAATAAACAGCCCATCACGGCCAGCAGGCTGCCGGGGGTTGCTCCACGGCCTTCCCCCGCTTCCCAGCGCATATGGCTGCCATCTCCCTGTTTGTTTGTTTGCCCCTCTGACCGGCTGTTTATTTTTCTGTCTGTCCGTCTCTCAGTTGGATCGTTTCCCAGATTTGGCCCGGACATCTCAGCCTGAGGGGAAAAGCAAGGCTCTCCTCTCCTCCTGCAGATGGACAGTCTGGTAGGAAAGCTCTGCAGAGCGTGTGGTCCTCACCCATGGAGGAGCTGAGAGGGCCGCTGAGGCTGGTCTTCCTGGTCCTCCACGACCACATCTCTGCTGGAAGATCATCTTAGCAGCCGCCTTGTTCCAATTATGGGGTATTACAATGAGGCCACTGTCAAGTCAATCAAGTGAACTCTGTGTTAGGAAAGAAAAAGTGCTGAGATTGGAAAAGCAAACTCTCTAGCAAAATACTTTTCTTACAGGAACCACTGATACGTTTCAGAAAAACTAAAGGAGGCCGTTTGACACTGATAATAACAGGGATGTATAACTCACTGCTGCTGAAGTCCTACTAGAACCCAGATCACATCACTGATGCACCAAGACCATCAAGATGCCACACAAATACATGATTAACAGGAGCGCACAGGTGTGTAAACAGCTTAAGAATCACAGTAAACAAAATAAAAACAATGGATTGTTATTGAATATTTCAAAGATGAAATTAACAGCATTGGAAGATGCCTTTCCCATCCAGCTGAGGAGGACCGTTGTATGGTGCCCTGCACTGGATAAGCAGTTTTGGATGGATGGATGGATGGATGGATGGATCAATCGATGAATCCATGAATAGAAGGTGTGTTTTCACGCACTTTCGTGACTTTTTTTTTTTCTCATTTTTACTCATTGGGCCATATTCCCTGTATGTCAGATCCCAAAAGAGAGACGGGAAACAGCCACTTTCATCTCCTCCCAGTATGAGACAGAAGATGGTGGTCAGGACGAGCACAAGCCCCAGGCGCTCCAGGGGGTCCACATTTCATCATCCCAGCACGAGCGAGCAAGGCGCGTCTGGGGCGGCCGTCAGCTTTCAGAGGAGCCCAGTGGCAGAACATCAAAGCCCCGTCTATGTCCTTCAGAAGATCAGATGAATTAAGCTGTTTTCAGGAGCAAGGATATGGGGGTGGGGGGTAGGGGAGGCAGAGCCGGTAGACAGACAGAGATGGAGAATGTAGCCCTGAGGCTGTGTCTGCGTGCGTGTGTGTGTCTGTATGTGTGTGTGTAAGCGGGTATACCTATCCTTATGGGGATACAATGTCCCCATAACGTGATAAACATCTATTTTTTTCCCTTATGGGGACAGGTTTCCTGGTCCCCATAAGGGAAAACTCTATTTTATAAAAATCGGTGACTGCTATGAAAAAACTAAAAATGCAAAAACTCGTGTATTTTGTTTGGTTACTTATGGTTATGGTTAGGGCAGGGTGGGGGTGTAGGTTGTCATAGTTAGCGTTAGCATTTTTCCCATAGAATTGAATGGGGGGTCCCCGTAAGGATAGGTATACCCGACATATGACACACGTGTGTGATAGGCAGAAAGAAATGAGGAGGACATATGGACACAGAGGATGGGGGTTTGTGAGGACACAGCCCCGGGTCAAGGCCAGTGACCATCACAATGTCTGTGTGATAGTGTTTCTGAACCAGGTCCTCACGGACCCCCAGAGCAGGAGCTGGAAGGTCTGGGGGTGTCACCATGGACCGGGTTGAGAAACACTAGTTTAATAGATGTGGTTTAACACACACATAATCACACGCACAAACACACAGGCAGAAAGAAGAGCAAATCAACTGCAGCGGCCCAGCAAGTGGCCGTTATCCACAGGCATTTCAGTGCCTCTCTACCAACACGCAGGAACAACAGGAGACAGCAGAAGGAGCCGCGGATCAAAGAGGCCCCACCTTGATCCAAACCCCAGCGCCTCCAATGTTCTACATTCCCACATGTGGTATCAGAGGCTTCCGGAGGCGCCAAGCACATCTTTTAAACTTTGTTTCCTACAAAATGTGTTAAAACTCTCCACTTGGATCTCATGAGTTTGTACAGGATTCTGGAGACTGGGACGCAGCATAAGAGAAAACACCAGTTTTTGGCATAACTTTAAATAAATCACATTTAAGCTTATCACATTATCAGCTTTATATTAAATTACTTGCACACATATGAATTTATATCTACATGCATACATACATATACACTCACCTAAAGGATTATTAGGAACACCATACTAATACGGTGTTTGACCCCCTTTCGCCTTCAGAAC
>JABFEA020000001.1:7321598-7332959 GCA_019775915.2 Cyphomyrus plagiostoma | reverse complement strand
ACTGGCCTTTTTTTTTGGGGGGGGGGCCCCGGGCCCCCCCCCCCCCCAACCCCCCCCCCCCGGGGGGGGGGGGGGGGGTGGGGTGTAGGTGGTAGGGGGTCAGTCCCCTGCATGGAGTGAAACTGCTGAGGGGGGTGCAATGAGTGGTGGGGGCAGGGGCGGGGTTAATTTCCATAGTGGCTTATAGTTTAGTATAAAGCAGAGAGACACACAGCTGTCAGTCAGTCAGTCAGGCAGGCAGGCGGCCCCGCAGGATGAAGCGGTCTCCCTCAGCACCTGCCATCTCCTCATTCACAGGAGCGTGCACTTGGCCTTTGATCTCTTCTTCTTCTTCTTCCCCTCCTTGCTCATCTTCTCCTTGTGCTTCCGGATTTCTCTCACTAGTGTGTAGAAGGCGTCGTCCACGCCCTGGCAGGGGGCATCACACAACACGTGTTTACATACAATCCCGCAGTGCACCCCAATCCTGATGATAAATGTAGACTGCAGATTCCAGGCATACCACAGCAACAACACAGACCTGGCGCAAATCTCCACTGTGCCTACTCACTGTGCCATTCTACTCCTGAGCTTCCCCTCCGCACTGCACAGACACCCCCCTAACTTGACCCGCCCCAGGCCTGGGTGGTTGGTGTTCCCACCTGTCTGGTTTTGGCTGACGTCTCTATGAAAGGGATGCCGTAATTCCTGGCCAGGTCTTGGGCCTGCTTGGTGTCCACTGTCCGCGATGGAAGGTCACACTTGTTGCCCACCAACACCATGGGGACATCCTCAGAATCCTTTACCCTCTTGATTTGCTCTCTGTAGGGGAATTAAAACATTTAAGGCCTGGTTTAGATACCATGATCATCAATGCTCAATGTCACCCCCAACTCATCCGATGTGTATGCCACATGCGGCCTGCTGGTACCTGTAGTTGTGAATGTCCTCGAAGGACTTGCTGTTGTTGATGGCGAAGACACAGAGGAAGCCCTCCCCGGTTCTCATGTACTGGTCTCGCATAGCGCTATACTCCTCCTGACCTGCCGTGTCCAGGATGTCCAATAGGCACGTCTCCCCGTCAATCACCACCTGCTTCCTGTAGGAGTCCTGTGAGCAGGAGGGGGGAACAGAGACAATGGGCCGCACGCATGGAAGCCACCAGAACCTTCATTGGCCTGGAGTTTGACTCTCAGATTAACTGCTTGCTGTCTCAAGAGGAAATGACACAGGACTGGATGAAGAGCATTAAGTGCCCATGAGCAACAGCTCACATGACGTCACCTCAGAAAGGAACAAAGCTGATTGGTGGCTCACAGAATTCAAAAAATGCATCAAAGCAGGGAGAACGTTACACAGGCTTTTCAGTGAGTGCCATATTGAAAGAAAAATATACAATCATATTCAATACATTACATATTGAATTGCATTAACTTGCTAAAAGGCATTCATGAATAGGATGGGGGGGTATGGGGGGTTGCCCTGCCCATATGGTTAACTTGAGAACATTTTCATTCTAAAACGCATACCTCGATGGTGGGGTCGTACTCATCCACAAAGTGGTTCTGGATGAGCTGGATGGTGAGGGCGCTCTTCCCCACGCCACCAGCCCCCACAACCACCAGCTTGTACTCCGTCATGGCTCACCTGGAATGGGAATACGCATCAGCGCGTGCAGGAGAGCAGCCAGGAATCATCGGGATCTGCAGAGCCACCACCCACCCCGCTGGGAATATGCCTTCCATTGAAGCATGCGCCGTGCGACCGAGAAACCCGCCCGACTGGTCCTCTCTCCCCGAAACAGTGCAGCGTGATCAGCACCAAGAGACTCAGAGGAAGGAGTTACAGCGAGTGCAGTACGCTGGCTACCACATCTGGGAGGAAGCTTTAGGGTCAAAGGGCATCCGGGGCATACCCTAAGGATTATCATGCGTCATAACATGGCGACGACAGAAGATGACATTTGGGCCTTAATCCCTGTTAGCCCCAGGCACAGCTACGATGTGGAAACCCCCAGTTTAATAAGATGTCAGCACCTCCCATGTCTAACTTACTACCTCCATACAGTAACACCTCTCAGTCACGTCTGGCCACCGTGACATTGGATTAGCACACTGAACTGTGCTGGTAATAAAACAAAAAAAAAAAGTTTTCTGAACTGTTTCAGGAGCAAATCCAGGTCAGTCAACCTGCCACAGAGAGCGAAAATGTATGTTTAAATATTTTAAAGTTACATACCATTAAAGCACCATTTATATATGACAAATGTGTAATCCATCAATAAGGGTACATTTTCTTCATAAAGAAAATGCTGATTATAGTTAGGATTTGGGGGATTACACCCAATTTATTAATCTTGGAATTTAGAATAATTGAAATGTCAAAACTGTAAATTATAGGTTTTGGGGATAACAGATAAAAGGACAGAGATCGACCTTGGCAGGACACACAGTGCGGTTCCTGCAAGTACCCTGGGACAATATCTGGATTTGCATGCAATGAATTCATGTTTTATTAGAGATTAAGAGCTCAGTGTTCTGCGTTGAGATTTATGGCTACGACTGACATTCTGGTATGTCAGGCACTGTGGAACGCACAGATGGCTGCAGCTGGGTTTGATAAGACACTAAAAAAATACTGAACTTCAATATGATTCGTAATTACGGCAGAATCGACGTCATGTAGCCTGCCGGGAATAAAAGGATCCATTAGTGTAAAGGTGTTTTATGGCCCTACCCACAAATCAGACAGAGGATCTTAGAAATGCTCCGCGGATTTGTCCCGCGTAAATTGCTTATTTTAAACCATCAAATGTACCTACTCGCCTTTTCATGCGACAGGAAGGAGTTACATTCACTTTCAAGGTAGACACGTCTTCACCCTCCGGCCACTAGATATGGGGCCAGCCGTTTCATTTTAGGAAGACTTCACTTTAGATTACAGTCTATGACGCCAAAAACAGTGAAACAAAAGATACCGGCAAAAATGATAAGAATACCTCCAGATTTTAGGAGACGATCTAGTGGCAATATAGACCTTTTCCGCATCAGTACATGATAATGATCATCCAGCGTTCACCATAAACTCAATGACGCCAGGCTTCAAACATCGATTAACACATATTTAGGGGGAAACGAGCTGTATTCTCGTCCTCCTCCAGCACTCGTGGCCTTTCATCAGTAACGAAAAACCAGCAGATCCACATGCATTAAGGGGGAAATATGGACGCGTTAAGGAGACATCCCATTTTCCGTCCATGACACTGGTCGGATGCTGTGTTTCTCAGCCGAAAGAGCTGCAGCGCTCCGCGGGGACGAAGCGGCCGGGAAGGTGTTTAAAGGCGAAACGCTCTCCGATGGGGGAGGTGGGATCCCTGGGGACCCCCGTGGGCTCACAGCCCCGCGCCGGCCAATGGGAGCCCTGTCTGCGTCGGGGACATGTTTCCATTTTCTTACAAGCGACTAACTCACTTAAAACCAATAAAGATATGGGTTTTGTACATGAATGCAAAGAAATAAAATACCGCCGTCCGCAATTCAGTTACCGATGCAAAAATACGGTACAGAAGTTTTACCTTTTTCCTCTCGGCGTGTCGCGTCCGACGTTCCCCAAAATGCTGTAAACTGTTAAAGTCCTATTTTCTGGGCGATTCCGGCATCTTGTGCTTCAGTGGAAAATTATTGCGTCGATATGGGTCGTGTAAACCAAATAATACTGAAAGAGCTGAAAAAAATAGCAAAAATGAAACTTAGTTTCTTTTAAAATATCCTCGTCCGGCCTGCTCATGGCGCAACCAAGCGCACATTATCGGGGAGAATACGGAATACATCGCAAAGACGTTACGGGAGACCACTTACCCAGAAAACCAAAGCGCTGCCCAGTTTGTCTGGTGGTTTCCCCACCTGGTTTTCCCTTGGCCGATCGTTTCGGATTATTGCACCATTGTATCTTCGGTAAATTACAGATTATTCCAGACCCAAAGGGGAGGGGCGTGATATTACTCCGGCCGACGGTGTGGACTGACAGACGGCACCAGCTCAGTTATTAGACTTGCTTCACCAAATTATTTTAGCAGAGGCGTTATGAGAAATGACACGGAACGCTCAGCTGGGGGGGAAGGCGATTTGGGGTTTTCGGAATCTGATTCTCTATGTTAAAAATGGACTGTTATCAGGTTAAATAGGTACTTTTGAAACATAATCATGAGCCATGGATAAATTTATATTGTCATTTAAAGGTCATAACTTCAGATCTTGAACTGTAGATACATTTTAACGTGGATTAAAATAATACATGAACGAGAAAAACGTAAACCGGGACTTAAAAAGAAGTTAAGGCAATTTCTGAAAGAATCGACCACGTGTCATTTTAACATCCGTGCTAATTTAACACGAGCACTGCTAAGGAAGCGCTCACTCTGCACAGAGCAGAGCGCCGCTTAAATAGGTTCTATAAATATACCCGGAAGAAATTTAGGATGACGTCACAAACTATGGGAAGTTCAATTGCACGACAGTTTGTCAATCAGGTCGATTGGGGCGGGGCGAGCGTACGAATGCGCACGCATTCACACCGACGTTTGTCACGGGGTTCCTAGGATTTTACTGATAGCAGACCTCGATGTAGTATAAATAGATTAATTATTGTATTTGCACATTTGCCCTAAAATATAAAACATGTATAAAACATACAACAATCTGTACCGCCTTTTTCTTACAAAATATTACAAATCCATGTAATTATTAAAATTTTTATGCCAAAATATTTTCAGCCCAGCTGGTGTATTCTTCTTGGATATCTAATTAGTTCTGCTGCCCAGTTATAAAATATTTAATGGTAATTAATCATGTTGAAATTGAGAAAAATAAATAACGGCACTGCTTTCCTGTAACAACATTCAGGAAAACACTGTTTTAATATTACTTTAATGGAGCAGTTGAGTAAGGAGGCCCTAGTGTGGCCACGCCCACCCCGATGTCCTAGTGAACGGTGTCTCTTGGTAACAGTGGTGGTAGATAGTGTGAAACTTGTTGAGGCAGACCGTGTGCTGGTAGAAGTGGCACAGGAAGGGGGAGGAGAAACCACACAGTGGAGGTAACCCATAAACATCAGGTATACATGGGACTCGTGGAATATAACACACAAACAGACAGACACATTCTTGCACAAAGATACACACAGGTTTGTAATAATATATTTGTGGGGACCCTGCATGAGAGATTAGGTAGCTGCTGACACGGGGGAAAGGGGGGTTGAGTCACTTATCTAGAGGTATCTTTCTGCATTGTTTCTTGGTTAAAAATACCTTTCTAAAATGATACACAAACCAATCCTGTCCTAATGCATCTTTTATTCAGTCATATAGCCTTCTAGCTGTATATATAAGGGACAACCTGTCTCTAAATTTAAGTTAAATAAATCATGGGGAAATAATTATATGCCCTACACCTACTGATCAGAAGTCAGACCTCTTAGAATGTTGGTGGCTCTTCCAGTATAATCACATGGGCACATAAACAATGGGATGTGTGAAACCGTGTGTCACACAATGATGACATCATACATACAAATCTTCACAGATAATGGCCATACTCGGGATGAGGGGCCTTTTCAGGCCCGGGGGGAAGGGGGAGATGTCTGCATCCTGGAATTTGGGAGAGACAGGTGCAGTGACACTCACGACGGTTGGTGGGCATGCATTGTGCTTAATGGGATTAAAGAAATCCCTAACACCAAAGCGTGCAGGTGAGCTCACTAATAAAAACTGTATCTAATACTGCCATGGTGAGGAACGTAGTAAGACATACAAGTATTGTACTGTCGTTTAGCTGAGATGCATCGGTAGCTAAGGGATGGGGTCAGAACTCCGAGTGTCTCACTGTTAAAGAGGCCTGGAAGGACACGAGCGTCCTGGGGGAAGCAAGAAACGGGACGTCCCGTTACATTCTGGTGCAGATGGAAGTTCCCGATATCGCACTCCTCCCGAGAGGAGCTGTGCAGACTCACGAAAAGCCCCTGCGGATGCAGCTCCGCAATGCGGACGCCTGTGATACCACTACAGCACAGTGCTCTCCGTCAGCGAGCGGCGCATTAGCACTGAGCGCTCTGTTAGCAAACAGCTTTATAATAAGCATGTATGTCAGCGAGCAGCATCAGTAAGCAGTGCTTTGGCACTGCGCCCTCTGTTAGCAGACATCAATAAAACACAAGGCGTCCAGCTAGCAAGCGAACTGCGCTTTAGCAACAGCACGCAGCTTTAACAGGTACGCCTTGGTCAGCTAGCTGCGTTTCAGCGAGCGGTGATTCAGCGCCAAACCCTCTGCTAGCAAACAACATTATAACAGGTATGCATGTCACCTAGCAGTATTAGGTAGCAGTGCTGTACACTGAGCTCACTGTTACCAAAACAGAATTATATAATAGGGTCCCAAGTTAGCAAGCAGCACTATCGCCCTAAGCTCTCCGCTAATGAACACAATTACAGCCCAATACTCTTCATCACCGAGATCACTATTACAGAGCTGCCAACTTCAGCGTTTCTAGTGTGACACTCACGCGTTCAGACTCATGCTCACAAAAGAAATCTTACGACAAATCCATATTAATCCATTATAAACCTAAAATTATCGATATCAAAAGCGTTGGGGGGGGGTTACAACCCCTACAGACTATTTGCAATGTAATAAAACTCTTAGATACATGCAAAAGAGTTTGCAGACTTGTCTCATATTGAAAATCTCACACCAGCCATCTGACAGAATTTGGCAACCCTGCTGTAGCGTGTTAGTATGATACAGTTGTCCTCTAAGTCTAATTGGCACCAAATCAAATTAATCAATAACCCGACGACCCTGGATGGGTTTGATATTTGAGGACATTTAATATACTCCAGCTTTAGTCGATTTCACATTTAAGCCAAATCCAATTATAAGTTACTCGTAAGATAAAAATAATTGAACAGTTTTACAAATTAAAGCTAACGTTTACCTCTGGCCGTTTAATAACTACGGAAATTCAGTGCTTTTCGGTGTCTGTATTACTACTCGTTAAGACCAGGAACAATTCTGAACTTGTCATAAAGTGGCAGAATTATAATCAAAAGCTTTGCTTTAGAGGATGTTCATAGTCACCACTGCAGTCGTGCAGTCACTGTTTACACCAAACCAAATGCTTAAAAGACAAAATCAGCCTCTCAGAGGACCAGCCCAGCCGGGCATAATATTCACTGTGCGACATCACAGTGGATGGCTTGCATGACTTCTCATCAACACCAGAGGGCAGTAGTTGCATTTCACTCTGCTTGGCCAGCAGGTTCCAGGTTTCCCAAGCCTTCAGTGTTGAGGGCATGTCCAGGGTAAGGGGCAAAGTTCTTGGTTTCAGAAGTTCGTGGTTATGGACTGTAAAGAACTGGATGTTAATGTTAATATGGCTTGTTCTCTGACCAGGTTGAGCTATGAGATTGTGCTGGCCAAACTTATCATCCCTGATCTACTTGTGGGCAGTTCTCCACAGACTACAGACTGCTAGCACCCTCTAGTGTGGACTTCCTCCCTAGGCTACCTACCACCCTGTAAGGCCACTTTTTTCAAATATTTGATACGATGAAGTACATTTGGTGGTAGGCATAACGTCAGTCCCAAGAAGTCAAGAAGAGAACAGGACCTGGACTGAGTTCCCTTGCCTGTCTCTGTCCTCTTGCTAGGTGCTGTGTGTGTGTTTGTGTTGGGTTTGTGTGTGGTTTAGGTTTGTATTACATTGTGAGGACCAGATTTCCACCGCAATTTGATAAAAACCTGTTATTTTGACATTGTGGAGACCATTTTAGGTCCTCACAAAGATCTGTGAATGCAATCAAGTCTCATATGTTGTTTGGTTACTTATGGTTAAGATTAGGACTGGGCAGGGCTTAAGGTTGTGATGTTGGGATTAGAGTTTTCCACATAGAAATTAATGGAGAGTCCCCACAAAGATATAATTACAAACCTGTGTGTTTGTGTGTGTGTGTATGTGTAGTTCAGGTCTGGAGTAACAAGTGCATGTTTCCAAGAGAAAGTCTTGTGAGTGTGTTTGGAATGAGTGAACACTTGTTACTTGGTGCATCACTGAGCATCACATGTGTGACCTGTGTGACGCATGAATTTTCCATTTGGTTTAATAGCTCTGAGGGATTTGGTTTAATGGCTCTGGGTCATGTGCAGTGATGAATTATAGAGAACATGCAAATTCTGCAGAAACAGAACTGGGCAATATTTCAATTTATTTGTAATGAGATGAATGGCATATGGCTGAATGTTGCTGTGTTTGTAATGTTATTAAGTGGAAAGGGCTCCAGAAAGACGGGGCCCAGTAACACTGATGCTAATGAGTGTCACCTGACTGGGGAGACCCCCTGAGTCTGCTGCTGATTTACTCTGAAGATCAGGGCCCCGCCTCTCTGATGTAACCACACCCTCTGGGCATGACGACTCTCACCATGCTGTCCCACCATAGCAATTACACCATCCGTCATGAACATTTTAGGTAGCGCCATGCTTGACGCCTATACATTATGCTTTTAACGACAAGTGCCACGGTGGTGAAAGGTAAAGCAGCTTCTGTATAAACAGCCTCCCCCACTGTTACTGCCTTGTATAAATATCCTTATCCAATAATGTTAATGACACGGCAGAACCGCCTTACTGTCCTGCCACATGGCCTGCCATTCATGTTCTCCCCCAGGACTGGACTGACTTATCTGGGGACCCAAGGCTAACATCAGGATAGACACTAAGGTGTTGCCGATTAAAGTAGCTGTTCCGTTTTTCCTGACACAGAGTCAGGGCTCTGATGTTTTCCAGGGCCTTAGGCTATATCCTCGAATAGCCCGTGCATTAATCCGTGCCTGATATAACCACCCATCCAACCTCCCAAGATCCTCTTGCAGAGTGTCCAGGAGGTGGCTCGGGGGTCTGCATCGTCCCTGGACTCAGCGCTTCCCAGTAAGGTCATTACCCCCAGACAGAGCCTCCCACATCGGAGTGTTTTTCTGGTTACAGATCGTTACACTCCAGCCCCTAGAGTAAAATCCATGCGGCGCAGTGCGTGAAGACTGGAGGCACATGACCTGCATCACGGAGCCATTCATCTGCCCCGATTTCACGGACAGCGGCATTCAGCTGACCCAAGCTGGGATCAGAAGCTCATTCCAAACCCGGAGACGCAGGCTCAATGGAATACAGAAGGTCATGTTTTCAACCCGTGCTGCCCCGTCATGGATGAGAACATTCAAAGCTTGTATAAAGATTTAGGCTTAAACCTAAAAGCTAAATATGAAGCGATATAAGGCAGCTAGCCTGATTTATTTTAGAAGCTCCTTCTTCTAGAATGGAACTGTAGGAATACTGTAATCTCAATCTTTCTCCAGTAGGGGGCCCTTGACTTCCATAACAAAATCATAACACCTTGAACCAATTCTTTTCACAACCTTTCGATTCACGGTCTGTCAATGTGAGGTTTTTCACTTTGAGGATATCTTACAGTATATGTATCAAAAAGAATACACGGTACGATGACCCTCTTGTACGGCACAGCGAAGGGTAACTGGCCTTAACAAGTTCCAGCGTCTGTAGATGGGACTGTTACAGAGGAGGGCTGCTGCAGACAGAGGCGGCCTGCTGCGGACATCTCACAGAACTGAGAATGGAAGGACGGGCTTGCTGACAGACATCAAATTGACCAAATGGCTGTTAGAAAAGAAGACGTCCAAAAGCGAGAGAGCAGCCCGCTATGAGAGGGGGATCCCTTTATGATGTCACAAGCAAATGGAATCAATACCACGGCAACAGTGTTTTTTTATCAATGTAAGTAACAAAGTAAGTCACTGTTTAAAATGCTTAATCAAATTAATTGACTTACAATGATATGTCAACAGACATATAACAATCATCAGCCCCAATCTAGTCTCTTAAATTCCATAAACAGTTAGCTTGTTAATTTCAGTGCCTGTGCGCTATATGTTGGCTAGCTATGGTAATTATATCACCTGCACCCACCATCCACTGGGCCCTGGGCTTTGTACTGGGATTTGTCACTGTGACATACTGAAACATGCTTAGTGTGCCAGGTGAGAGCCCAACAAGCACAACAAAACCGGTTGTCACGCCAACAAAAGGAACACTCTACAATGTGTCATTCCGATTTAGGGACCGAGCGCATGGCAGTCGAGATCTTAAAATAGCATGTTTGTCACACTTTTGTTACCCTACAAATGGGGTGTAAAGCAGTAAAAGTGCATTCGCTCACAATGGACTCCAATCCTTTTTGTCGTCCTTTTATAGCCACTGCTACAAGAAAGAGATATAATCTTTGTTTTCCATGTTTCCACGAGAGGCTCTTAAAATAACTTGAAATGGTTGTTTGGGGAAGTATCCATTCCCCGGTAGTCTGAAGGAGGTGTCCACCCCTCACTTATCTGAAGAGATGAAGGGAGCTGCTTTTGGTGAAGGCCTGGCCTATCGATGGGTCCCAGGAGGACTGTGAGAGCCTCTGTACTCAGGTTGCTCGTTAATGGGAATCAGCATAGGACGGTTTGTTCTGAGGGTGCTCGTTAAGGCAGGACTGTACTCTGGTGAATGTGAATCCCAGCAGCTCTGGCTTATATAATTGTAATGAGAAAAGTGATGACAGAACAGACTGGAAAGGTTTTTAAAATCCAAAATAGAAAGATTACTAGGGAAACCAACAGAAAATTCAGGCACTGCCATATTAGTCCACCTGGTCCCACTGCTGGTCACTCACTAATGATGGTGAGGGTCGGCACATTTCAGTGAACTCTTCACTGTCACCTGGGCATCCCTCCATGCCGAGGTCACTCACTCACCTGACCCCCACACAGCGGTGCCAGAGCCGCTGGACATGGACAAGCCAGGATCCGATCCGGCATGGATCAAAAGATGGCTAGGAGGATGCAAAAAGTACCAGAGATGGTTTAAAAATACAAAACAACACACCAGTGAGTTCTCTTTTTAAGACAATAGGAAAACGCAAGAGTTTCTCAGTGTAGTCATTGGTCGACTAAAACCACACACTAAACAAATTAGCCAATGAGCTAAACTCTCCTGATGAATTAGCATGTTCTTTGTTTCTGGTACAACAAAGCTGCAGAGTAAAATTAGTCTTTCACCTGAAGTTCTCATCCCAATGGACCTTTATGTGGGGGGAGGGGTGGCATCCCGAAAGCCCACTCATCTGTAAACACAATTTGATGCATCAGCAAGTTGGGGAGTGACGTAACACTTGGGGGGGGGGGGGGGGGGGGAAATTTACATTTTAATAAATGAAGGAAAATGAATTTTGAGCCCCTTGTATTTTTCCACCAAAACGAAATATTTGGTTCATTGTGTT
>JABFEA020000001.1:7278138-7289128 GCA_019775915.2 Cyphomyrus plagiostoma | reverse complement strand
CCCGCGACCCAGTAGGATAAGCGGTTTGGAAAATGGATGGATGGATGGAATCCGTTCCATTCAGCAGTTTTATAGTACTTCAAGTTCCAAGTTATCAGGAATGCATCAGTACATCACAATGTGTGATAGTACTGGTAATGAATATATAGTACATGTGTTTTTTTTCCTTCAGATGATCCACACATATCGACACAGAACACCAGTGTCTGCGTGCATTTTGACCAATCAGATGGGGGTGATGCAACCAGCTCAGTTTAGTCATGCTTTCGGCTTAGGTACGGTTCAGATAATTTGCAATGGAAAACCGTCACTTGGCGGTACGGCTTGCGTACGGCTTGGTTCACAGTGGAAAAGTGCCATATGAGTACAGCTTCTGTGTGTAGCATTGCTGATAAGCTGGTCTGTAGCTTAGCTATTTGTCACTGCTGCTACAGCCTGGCTCATAATCGGGTCATTAGTGATGTCATTACGGGGGCCCCAGACCTTAAAGCTGCAGCCCAGGTTGACAACACAGGCTGTCAGCACCTTCAGCTGTCAGCCCATCGTCTGGGCTGGACAGCCGATCACGGCTTGGTCACAGCCAAGAACAGTCACCCTCGCCTCTGGCTGGCGTGTCCCAGGAAGGTCCCGGACCATCCCGCACTGCAGCCGAGCAAGGGACTCACGAGACCCACCCCCGTGAAAAACAGCGAGGACTCTAGCACCCGTCCGCCCATAAACAGCCTGAGAAAAACAGTCCAATTAGCTGCTGTATGACAGTCACATGGGGCTTCCGCCATGGACAGCAAGACCTGAGAAACTCGCCTGGACAGTAATTGTATTATCTGGCGCCAAGTCAGTACTATGTTACATAGCCTTTATTACAACCCTTATTTCCAAGAAAAAAGATATATATATATATATATATGTCTGTGTGTGTGTGTATTTAGGGGGGAAACAGCTTACCACAGGAAACTGTGATTGGTTGTTTATAAAGCACTTTCTCGGTTATACGTGGCCCCCTTAGGGACATATTGTCGGCACTCAGCCTATGACACAGCAGGACTACGCTCCAAGCATGTGGAGGTCAGCTTTGAGGCCTCCTTGAATCCAGCCTGTCAGCCCCCCATCTTCTGCTGCGCTTTTGTTTTCCGGAGTCATTGAAATGTTAATCAGTAATGGCCAACATTCCACAAGAAATTCCCATGGCCCGTTTCTGCTTTTTCAACTCGGATGAATCAGTAGTCCCTGAACTACTAGCGAGCATCTATACTTTCGACGAGAGTGTTCGGGACAGCTAGAAATGCAGCCTGGTGGGGGTGGGCAACTTGGTTGCTGCTGGAATCTTGTCATTTCTTTAACATGAACTTGGATCCTTTATTAAATTACTGCTGTCAAGTTACTGTGAAATACACAGGATCACATGTTCTGGATCACAGGCTGCAGAAAGGCGCGCTGCCTGCAGGCTGTGGTGCACTGACGGGCGGCCGGCCCGCCTGATCTTTAATCCCTCCTTGGCTTTCGTTCTGATTCTCCCCACGGCCACCAGTTCACCCACATCACTGGTTGGCCGCGGCAGCCGCTAACTTCCCAGCTCGTTCCCGTTTCTGTTCACTTCCTGACTGCCTCTGATTAAACGTTAGCAGTTCCTGGCTGAATTGTGAGTTTTTTTTCCTCTTCATTGCACAGAGTGACAGCTGTGGACATCGGAGTGGGGAAAAAAAAGCCACCTCCTTTCAGAGCTGACAAGGCCCATCGCTAGGCTGCCTTCGGCGAGATCCAGGGGACGGGCCGACAAGCTCCACCCCTCCTCCATGTGGTGAGGCAGGATGATTGTGTAGCCAGAGTTGAGGATCAGCTCCAGGGCTTGGGTCCAGACGGAATGGCCAACCACCGATGGTGTGTGGGAGGTCGGGGAATGTCCTTCTCCCTTATGCAGCTAGTAAGGGTGACCGACGGTAACCACGGTAATGCAAAGGAGCTCACTCGGGTGGGGGACGGGGGCTGGGGGGTACAGATGGACAATCCAGTAGCCCGCTGACATTTTCTGGACTGATGGCACGAGCCAGGTTTCCACAGTTACCTGGAGAAAATGAGGCTTCAGGGAGGATCAACATCACCCTGATTATACCTCATGGGAGGGACCAGCTATTAAATGCTAGCACTTGGAAATATGATTTTGGTTCCAGCTGGTCACCTGATACTTACATATCTTATGGCTTCTTGTAAGATTAGTTCACCGGGCTAGAGCCCATTAACTAGGTTACTCATGTTTACCATACTGTCTCTCTGTCCCAGTTCTTCAGATGTAGGGGTGTCTCTCTTGTTTTGTCTCACCATCCTACATATTTAGTGGACACTCTTCACCAAAGCCACGCACATTTTTTGAGAGAGCAGGGTCTGACACTCCCTGGAGAAATTTGGGAGGGAAAGGTCTGGTTTAGGGCCCCAATGATGAAACCACTATACCAACACTGGGATTTGAACCAACAACCTTCTGATCTCAGTCTAACCCACCGAGTCACACACCAGCCCCCCTTACCGCTGCCTACCCCTTCCTCACATACTGCTGAGACTAGCAGACTCTTCTTTCCCATTACTCTGCTCTCCCACCATCAGAGCACGTAAACGCCCTCCATGAGAGACCAATCAGATGCTAGGTCTCACCCCAGGTTGCCATGGGCTCCCCCCAGCACTGCATGTCACCTGGCCCACATAGCCAGTAACGTGACGGCAGAGACATGCTTTGTGTAAATGCCCCCCGGGGGCACAGAAACATAAATGCCATTGACAGCCACCGACTGATCTTCAAGTGTGTTCGCCTTGAAAAAACCTTGATTTTTTCCCCTGGCAAATGGCAGCTGTTTCCCAGCCAATGGGGAGGAGGGGGGAACTGGGGTGATTTTTCCTCGTGTTTGGAGTGTGACCAGCAGTCCGACTGTGACCCACCCGCCCAACCCCCATGTGACTCATCACAAGCAGCAGATATATTTAGATTTGTTTGTATCTTCAGTCATCAGATTAAATGAGAGAGTTTACATCTAACTTTTGATGAAGAGCGATTAACAGTTGGTCTGATGCTACGAGACTAATGTTATGAAATGCTTTGTTTTCTTATTTGCAGGCAGGTTCATGCTTTCATCTCCCATTCAGGATCCTGGGCTGAAATAAACATTATGAGAAAACGCAACAATTTTATTTCAATTATAATTACATGCATTTCGTTTGTGAGCCATTTTCTTCTTTGTATCACGCTTCATTTTCTCCAAAAATAATCAAATTTTAGGATGACTAAACAGATTAAAGATATCTTTTAAGTGCTACTATTTAAATAAAGATCCTGGTTGGTATTTTATTGATCAATGAAGTATCACATTTCTTAGTTTTGATGTTGGGATGTAAAAAAAATTCTCCTCATCCAAATAACGTATTATAACGCAGACACCTTCACGCAGCATTCAAACATGACTGTCATACATAAAAATATATATTTTCTTCTGCTTGAAATATAAAGGTTCAAATTCACATGTTCCTTAGATTACCCTCATTTCAGAGGAAACACATTGCCATCCATTTTTGTAAGAGTACATAGGGGTTACATACCCTTTCTTGTTCACGTAAGAGAAACATGTACAGGTGGGAACTAAGATTTGAGTCACAGCGCAGACTCTCCACTTGCCCAGCATCACTTCGAGCAGTTTTTGTAGTGAAGTGGCCAACTGTGATATGATCACTCTGCCTGCCTTGGGTCTTAAAACACTCTGCCTGCCTCGGGTCTCAAAACACTCTGCCTGCCTCGGTGACCTTCCCGGACAGAGACATGGATTCCCAACCCGCAGAACCACACGGCACCAAAAAAAGCCAAGACCTCTTCGATCATTCCGCGCCGAGGCTTGATTTCACCACTAGTGTGGCATACGCCACCATGTTTAAGAGAAGAGAGAAGTTCTTTCAAGTGAAGCAGAGAAAATCCATATATGCTTTGGTAACGAAATTTAAAATTTATCACAGTAAAATGCTACGCAAGACCTGAGGGTCAATTTCTGGACTTTGAATAACTGGGGGGGGGGACATTTGCAAGGGAAAGGACTCATATTTTATTATTTGGAACTTTCTGGAATAACATGAGGCACTTTGAGTGATTGCTGGACGCCTTATGGAGTTTTCTTCACGCTGCTAGTACGCAGGACACGTCTGCCAGCACAGTGTGAGAAACATCTCTTGTCCCTGTGCCTTTGCAGAGGGCTACAGTCCCGGTGCCACACAGGCGTCATATTTCAGGCGGCAGAAATAGACCTGGTGGCACTGCAGCATGTCAAGCTGAGATAAAGACCGCAGTGGAGCTGAACAGCAGGAGAGCAGTGGGAAGATCCCCAGAACCTCAGGGCCGGCTGCAGAACTAAATATGTATCATCCATCTCTCCATCCATCTTCTAACTGCTTATTCTGCGCAGGGTCGATGGGGGCCTGGAGCCCGTTGGAGGCAGCACAGGGCACGAGGCCAGGGTACAACATGGACGTGATGCCAGTCCATCATAGGACACGTACACTGGCACACTCACACACAGACACACATGGCCAAGTAATCATATCTTTTTTTTTTCCATCGCAGTCAGAAAGTTTTATTAAAAAATGGGTATTCATTGTCCCCACAAGGTAAGGTATACCTGGACCACACACACATACACTGGCCACTTTATTAGGTACACCTGTTCAACTGCTCATTGAACATCTAATATCTAATCAGCCAGTCACACACACAATGTAAAAATCATGCATACAGGTCAGGAACATCAGTTAATGTTCAAATCAAACATCAGAATGGGGAAGAGAGGTGATTTAAGTGGCTCTGAATATGGTGTAATTGTTGGTGTCACATGGGCCAGTATGATTATTTCAGAAACTGCTGATCTGCAACAGTAACTCAAATACCTTGGTTGTAACAGGGGGTTATGTAGAAGAGCATCTCTGAACACACCACATGTCGAACCTTGAAGCAGATTGGCTACAGCAGCAGAAGACCACACTGAGTTCCATTCCTGTCAGCTACAGACAGGTCACTGAGGCTACAGTGGGCACGGGCTCACCAAACCTGGACAATGGAAGACTGGAAAAGCGTTACCTGGTCAGATGAGTCTCTATAACTGTTGCAACACTTAGATGGTAGGTTCAGAATTTCGTGTCAACAACATGAAAGCATGGATCCATCCTGCTTTGTATCAACAATACTGTGGGGGATATTTTCTCAGTACCATCGCATGAATGCCACAGCCTACCTGAGTATCGGTGCTGACCATGCCCATCCCATAATAACCACAGTACACCCAGCTTCTAATGGTTACTTCCAGCAGAATAACACGACCATGTCACAAATCTCAAATCATCTCAGACAGGTTCCTTGAACATGACACACAGTCACTAGATCTCAATCCAATAGAGCGCCTATGGCATGATATGAAATGGGATTGGAACTTTCTGGAATAACAAAGGCAGTTCTGAAAGCAAAGGGCGTCTAACCCAGTACTACAAGGTGTACCTAATAAAGTGGCCAGTGAGTGTATATAGGCATTCCTCTATCTAGGAAGGAGATCTGTTCCCTAAGTCTATCTATAAGTCAAATTTGCAGGTAAATTGGAATGATTAATATTTAGCGTCAGGTAGTTAAATGTTTGTCTTAGTACACAGTATATGTTTTACCTTTCTACACATATAAAACACTTAATAGACACTTCCAAATACACTAAATATTTTTTAAATGAAGCACAAGAAAACAATAATAATAGTAATAATAAAATTAACTACATATCGTATATCAAGCTGAAGAACTGTTGAAGCCGTACAATGTTTTCATGAGCATCACAAAGTAGTGCATGCATTTGTTATTATGAACCACTGTATGTAACCTGAATCTTTAGTATAACAGGCTTTATGGCCGTCCGTTCGTACGTATGATTTGCCTGTTAATCAGATGTTCTTACCACAGGGACATAAGTATGTATGTACCTCCGTATGTGTGTAGTATTATTATTATTATTATTATTATTGTATACCATTGGCAAAAGTGGTTTGTGTCTACTACAAAATTAAATGAGAACTATACAATATAATATATTCATGTAAATTCTCAAACAAAGATTTAATTTATTTTTATCATCTTAAAATATGTTTTTTATTTAGCTGCAGGTTTAGAATGCCAGGAACCGTTCAGTCGCAGGTTCAGCATCATAGCGGCCACACCGCCTGGTCACATTGCCGGTCACATGACAGCGCAGCAGCGCTTCACTTTTCCAGATCAACAGAAATACCTTATAATTCAATTACAGTGTCAAGTAAAAAAAAAAAAAAATAGAAATCTCTGGAGACAGGAGACATCCTCTCGTGGGAGGCGGCTCTGAGCTTCCTGCGCATGGCGGTGCTCAGACAGAGCCGACAGCTGTTAGACAACTCTCCCGCTGTTACGGCTTCACGTCTGGCATTTGGAGGACGCAGCCGCTGCGAGCCCCCACGCGGAGGGCCACTGATCCGTCATTATGTAACACTGATGGTGTGAAAAAAAAAAAGCGGGAGAGTGACAGGCCCTCAGCGTGGCGGAGCAGCACGCCTGCGGATATGGACGTATCGCCCACCCCCGCTGTTCAAACCCGCAGAGCATCACACGTCTCATTAAGGGCGGGAGCGAGGTGATCAAAAACACACAATGGCTCCGGACAGAATGTACTCTTTCCCGTTTTATTTTCGGGACTCACGGGAAGCTTGCGCCGAGCGCCCGCAATATGCGCACGACTTCGTTTCGCCAGGGTAGTCGAGTTCGGCTGACGACTGACTGCCCGACGCATGTAATGCGACATGAATATTTAAATGCGAGATACGTTTTATGTGCACGAGTGTTTTATGATATTTATTTATGCTGTGAACAACACGGGCCACCAACGCCGCATCTCGATTGAGGGAAACATCTCATATCTGTCTCCTGCTTCCCGGTTGCGGCCTGCAGATCCTGAACATCTGCCAGGATTCTGCAGTAGCAGCAGCCGGCTATTCCTCCCCTTCAGCCACTCAAGGGGGAGGACAGGGCATCAGTACCTACACGCCGGGGGTGGGAAAGGAGAAGCGGGCAGAAATTCGGGTGGGGGGGTAGTGTGGGTTTGACGGGAACTTGTTGAGTTTTACTTACAGGTTACTTTTGGTCACTGATTTTGCGCTGTTCCTTAAAGTCCCTGTTTTTGCTATTGGTTTGTTTACTACCAAAAAATGTCCTTTTGTTGGCCTGGACTCTGCTGTTTGATGTTCTGGCCTCTACGTGACACCTTCTCGTACGGCTATATACTGTGATGCTAATTGGTTCCACGGGCTTTTTGAGTTCTTGGGGAACAGACGGACAGTCCAGCTCATTGTGATGGGGCTGATATGGCCACAGGTTACTGTCTTTTCTCACATTTTAATGGAATAAGGCCTCTACCCTTGGTTGGAAGGGATGTTTCAAAAACTACGGGGATTATGCTTCTTCTGGGTTGTTGGGGTAATTTTGGGCAGCATCATATGGACTGGCACAGGGGAGGAGCTGAAAGCCTTGAAGATGAATCATGAAGATCCCACTAACTGCCACCAGAGACCATGACAGCCGCTGGAAATGCAGGTTAAACCCTCGCAGGCTGCTAAAGCCTTGAAGACACGGGTCCTTGTTGGTAGCTTGGTTCTGGTGGCAGAAACTTCACTGGCAGGTAATTAATGCAATTACGAGCCTGGGGTCCCTCCACTATACCGTGAAGATCAGATCCAGGGCTTATGTGCTCCATCCTGTCAGTTAGCATGTAGCATGGTGGGCGAAGGATAAAGGCTGATCTCAGGCAGTATGGAGACATGGGACGCAGGCAGTTATGTAACCCTTCATACGACGCTGCAGGAGGATGGTTTACAGGTTCTCAGAGACACAGTTGTGGCCTAAAGCCTTCCCTCTAGGCCCTCCATCTGCTCTGGGGGCTTGGGTCAAGCTGAGTCTCTCCGTAGAGCAGCTGCCCCCAAGGGCCCAGGCTGGGTTTGACTCTTCGTCTTTCCGGGATAACCGCGGGTTTTCAAGTGTGTGCCCCTTTACCGAACTGAGGAGCTGTCTGCAAGCGCCGCTCTGCATTCGGGGGTGGACTCCGACGTCCGGCCCATCCTTCCACGGAAACGCAGAAGGAGACACGCTACAAAGAAATGTTGTCATGCTTCACACACAAAGTTATAAGATAGAAAAGCATAATTATTTTCACTGCTGTCTATTTAGCATTGTATTTTGGTTGAGAATCTAAACTCAACCTGTAACTGAAAATCTAAGGTTACTTATATTTATAAATATGAAAGATATTCAGGTCGATTTATGCAAACTTGGAGTCTTTGTGGAGCTTTTCAGGGACAGGAAGTGAGACATGTACACCAAGTGTTTCCTATTGGCTGAAAAAACATCATTTGGAAAAACATCCACCCACAAACAAAAGACTCAGTTTCTTCAGTCCTACAGGTTATGAATGGTTGATGAACATTACTATAAACATCAAATAAAAATGGCATTATCCTCAATTCACATGCAAAAGGCCACTGCGGCAGCAACTAATGTAATGCTCATATTAATACACGAACACAGCAGTGTAATCCTCCTTCAATGTTCATAAGCCACATAACAAAATAAGCCCATTGCAGGAGCAGTAATCAGAAAACCTCTCAAACGTGCATTAAAAAAACCTTTTTTAGGATGAATGCAGGCTCCGGAAAGGCAGTGTTTGTGCATATTTGTGTGTGTGTGTGTGTAAGGTTACAAACTGCTAGCTGAACTAGATTATATAACAGTGGTCTAGCTGTGTCCCTGATGTGTTTGCTGGTTATCAGCTGCCATATGAGATGGGTTATGTAACTGACGTAGCTTGTAGCTGTGACTGGCAGCGATTGTCGTGGTAAGTGTCATAATGGCGCATCGGGCTGCACGCGACTCGTGACAGGACTCTACTGAAGATCTCAGCCACCATAGGGCTCAGCAAAAGGAGTCAGATACTGTAAGTCAAAGAAGAGCACAGATAAAGGAGTCAGGCACAGAGTCAAAGAAGAGCACAGATAAAGGAGTACGACATTGAGTCAAAGAACAGCACAGATAAAGGAGTGAGACACTGAGTCAAAGAAGAGCACAGATAAAGGAGTAAGACACGGAGTCAAAGAAGAGCACAGATAAAGGAGTCAGACTGTGAGTCAAAGAAGGGCTCAGCTAAAGGAATCAGATACTGAGTCAAAGAAGGGTTCAGCTATAGGAGTCAGACACTGAGAAGCTGGCTGTCTCACTCTTCATTCTGCACACTAAGCAGGTGTGCTGTCTTACTCTCCATAATACAAACTCTGCAGCTGGGCTATTTCGCTCTCCATACTGTGCACCCTGCCTCTGTGCTGTCTCACTCTCTATGCTGTGCACCCTGCATCTGGGCTCTCACTCTTCATATTGCACACCCCATATATGGGCTCCCTCACTCTTCATACTCCATACCATACATCTGGGCCGTCTCACTCTCTATGCTGTGCACCCTCCGTCTGGGATGTCTCACTCTCTATGCTGTGCACCCTCAGTCTGGGATGTCTCACTCTCTATGCTGTGCACCCTCTGTCTGGGATGTCTCACTCTCTATGCTGTACACCCTCTGTCTGGGATGTTTCACTCTCTATGCTGTGCACCCTCTGTCTGGGAAGTCTCACTCTCTATGCTGTGCACCCTACATCTTGGCTGTCTCACTCTCCCCACAATGCTGCATGGTGATAGTTGTCTCCCCATCCATGGCTCTGGCAGGGCTTCATGGCTCATTCTCCAGGTCATTTGCTGCATGACACTTGACAAATACAGCCGCCTGTGTCAGCATCTTTATGAGCGATAAATACGTCTCGCTGTCTGACCTGAGCTGCAGGGCTGCGGCCAGTGAGTCACCTGGTGTTTCCCTGCCCCCCAGGCAGGACTCAGTGGCATTTGCGTCATTCATCCGGCCGGCCTGACAAACACTGCCTCTTGCTAGCGTTTACTAAAAGCTTCAAACCCCACTACAGCCAAACCAGGACAGAGGGGGACAGAACCTCATATATGCTGCATAATTCAATAAATAATAAACTATTGCTAGCCCCTTGGAGTGCATTGGCACTGGCAGGCCACACACTGTCCTGTGCTACATTTACTGCTCATATGTTTATTTCCTCTGTTTATGAATGGTTTATGAATATCTCAGTGAAAGACTGATTGGTTCTTCAAGGGTATAGCCGCAGAACCCGGCTTCAGATTGGACCCGTTAGTTATTCCAGGTGGGCGACCGATCGAAGCACCTACCGCAGTTGCTGTCTGTGTTGCATGACCCATGTGCGCATAAGGGATTCTGTAACCGCGGCCCTGAATTACAGGTAGGTCATGAACCTGGACTAATGACACACTGAGAAAGTGAGTTACTCTAAACCAGGGGCCCGATTGTCCAGCTCAGACACACAAACAGCCAGAGGAGACATCACACTGTCACAAGCCAGGTTCAAGTGCAGCAAAAGCCACTAGTGCAGATAATCCAGTCCTCCAGTGACCAGCAGTAGAAAAGGAATTCTGGGTAAACCTGTAGCCTCAAAGTGGCCACATCATTTTCATAACAAACTTCTGACGTCGTCATCTGGGTCCCATCCTTCCTACAGGTACGTGGAGAGGCTCATAGGCGGTGGATGACAGGGGCAACCTCGACCCCAAAAAGCAGCTTCAGCCTGCAAGGAGGATGGAAACAGACTGCGGCATTCAGCCTGGGGCAGGAAAACAGAACGTGTCTGCCTGGGAGACGGAAAAGCTCACACTGTCTGCGGCAGAAAAAAAATAAAGTGAAAGTCAGCGCGCCCGGAAGCTCCCAATCAAAAACATGTCTCACTTCTACATCTCGCGGAGCATGAACTGAAAATACATCCCATATCTCTGGTACATCCGTTACAGAAAGCAGAATAGATACATTGAAGGGCTCGGGGGGGGGGCTTGGGGTGT
>JABFEA020000001.1:7256097-7278038 GCA_019775915.2 Cyphomyrus plagiostoma | reverse complement strand
CCCCCCCCCCCCCCCCCCCCCCCCCCCCCCCCCACTGGAGTTATTTTCTGAGAAAGTTTCATCACACAAGAATCTTCAGTAGCAAAAAGAATCTGAACCCAGCCCAGCAAACTGTCCCCCACACAGGGAAAATCACCTCTAATAAAAATTGCACTGAAATTTACCTGCATTTCTGTATTTTTACCCATTGCCATCATTACAAACACTCACAACCAACTTAAATTGCAAACACCTATCAGGCAGGGGAAGAACCCAGTGGAAGGTCCAATAGTATGCAAGTCATACCTGTATGGGGCAGCCGAACAGTGCAGCCCATTGGGTATTGCGACAAGATACATGTCAATCACTCTCCAATCAGGTTCACTATCACCTTCAGTTACCATGGTAACTGGGAGCTATGAATTTGAATTTGATCACATTAAGCAGCCCTTTACGTTGGACCTGTGTGTCTTTTATCATCTATCAATCAAACATAGGCCAGCACATGTATTTTCTAGCCCCTGCCAGCTGTCCTCAATCATTAAGCTATTAAGACCGGTCGATAACAATTGCACCTGCCTCAGGTGCATGTGTCATCTGACCAGCGTGGGCTAGACTTTGCTCCGCTTCCACAGCAACAGAGCGACATGAAGATTCCACCAAAGCTTCCAAGGGTCCCGATTCTGATGCCTTCTCATTCCCGTGAGCAATGAGCCACGGCGTGGGTGGAATCCACGGGACGGAAGCTCCGCTACCAGCTGAGTCCGGGGAGCCTGCCGGTCCCAGCGGTCCGGTGGATGACCAGGATTGGCTGTTTCCTTGGCAACGACTATGACAGGCGGCAAGCCGCCCTCGATTTAACACACACAAACTGCCTCGGGAGGAGAGAGCGCCAGGGTGACGCAGGATCTACAGAAAAGCAGGCGGAGGCTTAAGTGCCAGACGCAGCAATGCTGTTCACACTGAAAGAGCCAGGCAGCTCTTTCTGTTACCCCAGAAAGACAGTCCTGTACACCACAGACAGACTGCCCTTCCTGTAACTCCCAGATAGACAGAGTCATATACACCACAAATAGACTGCCCTTCCTGTAATCTCCAACAGATAGAGCCCTGTAAACCACAGACAGTCTGCCCTTACTGTAACCCCCAGATAGACAGTCATATACACTACAGACAGACTGCCCTTCCTGTAACCCCCAAACAGGCAGTCCTGTATACCACAGGTAGACTGCCCTTCCTGTACCCCACAGACAGATCTGCCTTCCTGCTTGGCACAGATTGTCTGTCATTCCAGTATTTCACAGATACCCAATTAAATGTCCCATCCATGAATTTCCCTTGACCCACAAATGTTACCAGCCAGTGCTGCAGTGTCGACCCGGCCAGGGATGCCAGGGTACAGTTGGGGGTGTGTAGAGAGAGTGAGGTGAAAGCTTTATTAATCCCATATTCCCAAATTAATTTATCACCTCAAGTGCAAGAGAACAGAAAAAAATACAAGATATCGATCATAGCAGCCGGTGAATAACTACAAAGAAGCTGATGTCCGTCTTTCTGCTGGACACTGACAGCTAACTGAGGAGCAGGCTGCAGTCGCTGGGGGCCCAGCGACAGGCAGAAGAATGCGCCGGCAATTCGCTGCGGCCCCCAGCTGGCCAATTACAGCACATCCGGCGGGAATTACTGAACGTAGAAATCCGTCGCCTGTAACTTAATTTCGGACCGCTCTCAGACGGCAGCCGAGGTCAAAATGGTGTCTAGCCTTGCGAGCAGGAGAGTCGGATCAGCTGTTCCCCTGGACACCTGCTGAACTAGCAGTACCATGGCAACCAATCCCCTCTGTCACGTGTGCGTGAGGGAAACCTCAACAGCACGTCCGGTACACCACAGCAAAGTCCAGTAAAACTACAGATTAGTGTATCAGCATGGCTAAATCGAGGCAGTGCGTCAGTTTAAATAAAGTTAGACGTACAAATACAAATATCTTGCAGGATAAATGTTACATACAGGGATCATCTGCTGTTCCTAGAGCTCCACTCAAAAAGTCACCCCCCCCACCACCCCGACATGTTTAAAAAACTAAATTAATAGCTAGTGAGGGGAGTAGCGGTAGCTGCTTAGCAGAACATGCCGCTTCAGAATCTCCGAAAATAGGAAATGCAATTATTTATTGTAGTGATTGTTTATGACCAATGGGGGGGGGGGGGGGGGGTTTAACACCTCAGGGACTCCATGTAAATATGGTGGTAAACAGTACTACTGATCAGATGTATACAACACCATGGTTGATGGGACACAAGCAAAGACCCATCCTGACCATATGACCCGTCCTGTACCATGCCGCCGTACCCCCTGCCCGTGCCCCTTCCCCGGTACACCCCCCTGCCCCACCCATCTCATTACCCACGAAAACGCCAACTGCCGTAGGTCACAAGGCTCTCCTTCCACGCCATTCCCACAAACGGGTTCCCAGAAAAGCGCCGCATCTATAGGCGGATCCGTAAACAGCCGCTCGCAAGCACGCAGCGTGTGTCGCTCGCTGGCTGGGGGCAGGTGGGGCGGGGGGGGGGTTTGGCAGCGGCACAAGCACGGGGGCAAAAAAACAAATTAGCGTTGCATGTGATGGCAGCTGATGGACTCATTGTCAGCTCATTGTTCCCCTGCACATTTTTTTTTGATGCAAAGCATGTGGCTTGTTAATCTGGTTACGCTAACCTGGTTACGCCCTGAGAAGGCATGGAGGCTTTGAGGGCACAGATAGGGGGCGCCGGCGAGGCGTGTAACTGCCACATCCAACCACCATGCTGAGGACACACTTTATATTTATTTTCATAATTATTTTCATATCTTTACATTATTTTTTTTATTAACTGGTGCTAAATATTTTTTTCTCTGACTGAGAAATGTGAAAAGGGGGGAAAAAAAGACACTTAGGTTCAATAAAGATTTACTAAAACCCAAAAACTACTCCCAGGTCAAACAGGAAGCAGGCAGCTAGGGACACAGGTGACACAAGAGATAAAGCGTGAGGGAGGGTGGGGGGCGCTGCTGCTGAGAGGTGGCCACCCCCCCACCACACCGGGCCTCTGATCAGTATGCGTGTCAGAACCGGGCCAGACACCGGGATTGAGCAGCGTCTGCGAACACGCCACTTTAGAGTCTGTTAGCGCATAAAGGAACTCCGAAAGAGGCTCATTAAGGACTTCTAAAATACTTTCAAAGAGAGCCGAGCTCATCCCTGGGTCCCTGCGGCGGTGGGTGTGGGTGAGGTCAGAGCTGGGCAGGAGAAGTTGGCAGCACAGCAGTAGCAAGCAGGTCACAACCCTCACCATGATCAGTTGGGAACCTTTCCATGCCCACTGTTAGCCGTAGGTCATATCAAGCCTGGGATCAAACCCTGAGCAAAGGCAACTTGTTTATAATGAATCCGTAGGTTTCTATGGCTTTTCTAAGAGACTGTTGAGCGTTTAAGGGGAAAACACTGATCTTAATACCACGCCTAATCAACTATAGTTCCAGGTACAGAACGGTTGCTTAATTTGACATTCAAAGCAGATTCCCAAAGGCATCACCAGGAGCTCTCAGCCTGAAGTCGATGGGTACACAGCCTTAAGCACTTAGGTTTCACTTTTCTAGGAAGGATGAGGGGACCTGGACAGGGACGGGTCAAGAGCCCAAGTCACAATGCTCAGGGTGGTGACACAGGGATGACATTACAGCACTCAGTGCAGTCAGACAAAGGTGAAGCTCAGGGTCACCTCAAGGGCAGACCAGGTCAGGTGACCAGGCCACAGAAGCTCTTTTTTTTCATCCATCACTGGCTCCCCAGCAGAGTTTAAACCAAAACCACCGGAAACAGGCTTGGTTTTTACCACAGATGATTTGCAAAGTGTGAGTGTGGCTGAGCGAGCAGCCTTGGCTATCTTAAAACCTCACCACTGCATCTGCACTTACCTGCCAGGCTTTACAGTCACATGACTGCAACATTCAAATACCGAGTGAGTATTTGTATACTGCACTGAGAAAGTACTCAGTACTCAAATGCTACCCAATGAGCAGGAATTCATAGGGCGATTCACATGTTAAAAAGGACCCCTTATGCTGACTTCATGTTGAAATCCTCCCTATGTTCTATATGTGCAGTTGTTTGCATGAAAACCACTATCACCAAACGAACATAAAAACCTACACATGCTACTTCAATCAATGAGACACCAGATGGACACAGGCTTTAACCACACAGCACACAAGATGGATGTGAGGTTTAAGCCCACTGTGCAGGGTCACAAATATTTCGATATTTACAAATATCACAAAAATGCATATTTGATACTGCTTTTATTGAAGTAGATCGGTATGTACATGGTGTCATATACCCCCATTACACACACACGCACCAAAACCTAACCCAGATAAATATGAACTAATTCCCATGCCATTTTAATGTTACACATTCCTGCTCTGTTAAACCTTTTCTCAGAAAGGGGAAGGAAAAACAGAGAATGAGGTAGAAAGGGCAGGAAAGGAAAGGGGACAGAGGGAGAGAGGGTGAGAGTGAGAGAGAGAGAGAGAGAGAGTGGTGTAGCACAGTGAGGTAACATGGTGGTCCATGTGACAGCAGCTCAGACTGCAGGATGTTGTGTAACCACCCACTGCTTGTTGTTCCCCAGCTGCTCAGCAGACACAGTTTGCTCCAATCCCGCCACTCCGCCGCTCACATGGGCTGTCACGTGACTTGTCACATGGCCCATCACATGCTCCCTGTGCCCTTCCCCCGAACCTCAGGGGGATCTTCATTCACTTACTAGGGCCGTGAGCCAAAATGCAGCTCCCGGCAGGGCAGTCAGGATACACACACACACACAAAGACACACACAAACCCACTGGTGATTCTCGTCAGAAACAGCTAAGCCACACTTACCCTCCTGCTACCCTGCATTTAACCTCCACAAAGACACACCTGTCCCCAACTGCTGCTCCACTCAAACCAAAGTTAAAGAGCACATAATACATACTTGCACATACACACACAACACACGTGTACACCTTACGTACATACCACACATGGAACCCGCTATTTAAGCTCTACAGAAAAGCCCAGACTCCTTCCGTAGCACTTTGGGGGGGGGGGTTGGAGGGGCGCGGCCCGTGCTCACACTCCATGCCCCACTCGAGGCTGAAATGAGTATCCCCAGGGATGTCACTAACCTCTTACTCATCGCCATGTGACTTGAGGAAAACGACACTCGTGAAAAGAGTCGTTTCAGCTCGGGGATGGGGAGTCACGAGAAGCAGAAGAACAACACAAAAACATGTCAGTCATCGGCGCCTAATTGGCACAAAATCACGCGTAGAGTCATGCAGAGACCCGCACCCCGAGCCAGAGGTCAGAGGGCAGCTGCAAGCCGGCCAGCCGAATACGCCGGAGCACAGGTCGCGAAACATGAAAGGCGAGCCGACAAAAACACCCCTCTTTACACGTGCCACAGACTCAACAGTCGGACCGAATCATCAGGCCGTATTATCAAACCCAGCACTCAATCCCAGGGTCGGGCCCTTGGATCAGGGCTAACGATCAAATTTAAGGGTCAGACGCCACAATAAGACTCAAGAATCAGAGCTAATGATCAACCGAAGGATCAGAGCCCACAAACTGAAATATGAGAACCAAAGGTCAAGCCTAAGGGACCGGCCCATGATCCAACCCAAAGATCACATCCTGAGACCAAACCTGCAGTCCTTGCTACAGAACTACAGCCCCCTACCAGCAAATATCTCCTTGTCAATAAAATGCTAATAATATGCAATGTTTTAAGCAGGAGGTTTGGGATTCACTTTCCAGCTCATATTAGCTGTGGTGACCTTGCTCTTAACCAAATAAATTGGATGCCACTGACTTAAGAATGACTGAGATCTACCTTCTACTGTTGGCTGAAAATGTTTCCTAGTGACACCAAAAGAATAAGACCCTGAGGAAACAAAACCCAGTGGCGTGACATGTGTTAACATGAGTCTGTGACACTGATTGTGCAGAAACAGCCATGCCAGAAGTGGCTCCATTCTGGCTTCTCTGCATCTTCTTGATTCCCATCAACTCCAATTGCCTGGGGCACCTGCCAGTTCTGCTATGAGACTGACCACTAGTGGCAGATCCTGGAATGACAATAATCTCATTCCCGCAACAGGACAGCAGTGGAACTATACTATTACTCCCTTCTTGACTTCTGGCTTAACCCCCCCCCATATCATTAGTCTCACACACTGACCTCCTTCGTATGACCATCCTTCTATGCGTCTCTATGGTCAATACACAGCCCTGGGTAGATACATACTTATTATCAGCCTTAGCAATATTTTGTTCAAATAAAATGCTGATTTTAGGGAAATCCATGACACCATAAAACTGTCAGATCAGGCTGTACATTGTTGCATTTAAGGCATGCTTTATGTACCACTACGCATCTTTGAACAGCCTTTTCAGACTCCCCAGACAACGGGACGACATGTCAGAGACCCGGCCACTTCCTGCCGCTGGCTTTTTAGGAGGAAGCACCTGGTCCTGGCAGCTGAGCTGGCCGTCAGCCAACGATGCGTCAGGAAGGGGCTCTGCGGCAGGGTCCAGCCCGGGCGCAGGGCTGCGTGTTGATTTGCATGCGTGCGACTACCTGGGGACTCAGGCGGCTCGTGCCGGGACTTAATCCAGCTGCGTGTCAGCTAACGTGACCATGAGAGAAAAGGCAATGCAGACAAATAGAGCGAGGGGGTGCACGGCTTTGCGCAACATGTATTGCTTACTTTCATGGGTTTTCCACCTCTAGGGAGAAAGTAAGGGTGCGGGACCCCCCCCGGGAACCCGAGGGCTGTCTCCTCAAACATGTCAAGGACAGAGCGCATGGCATTCCTCGCAAACGCGACACGACTCTTGGGTCGGACACCGTTCCCAGCTTACGGTTGCTGTCCTAATGAGATTTCCCACATATGGAGATGATCGTAACACAACAGCAGGATGGCCAGAGAGAAGTGAGAGCAGAGAGTGACAGACAGACAGCTGGGGACGCCCAGATCGCGCATGGGAAGTGGGAAACCGCAGTTACACATAACAGGCCAAGCCTGTCACTGAGCTCACGCTGTCACTGTCACTGAAGTCAAACTGTCACTGAGCTCATACTAATCACAGTCACTGAGGTCAAACTGTCACTGAGGTCAAATTGTCACTGTGCTCACACTGTCACTGTCACTGAGCTCACACTGTCACTGTCACTGAGATCAAACTGTCACTGAGCTCACACTGTCACTGTCACTGAGATCAAACTGTCACTGAGGTCACACTGTCACTGAGGCCAAACTGTCACTGAGGCCACACTGTCACTAAGGTCAAACTGTCACTAAGGTCAAACTGTCACTGTCACTGAGGTCAAACTGTCACTGTCACTGAGGTCAAACTGTCACTGTCACCAAGGTCAAACTGTCACTGTCACTGAGGTCAAACTGTCATTGAGCTCACACTGTCACTGAGGTCAAATTGTCAGAGTTCATACTGTCACTGAGGTCAAACGGTCACGGAGCTCATACTGTCACTGAGCTCATACTGTCACTATCACTGAGGTCAAACTGTCACTAAGCCCACACTGTCACTGCCACAGAGCTCACACTGCCACAGGAACTGCTGCTATGGAAGTGAGGTGCTCCAGGATAGTAAGGGTTAATTCCTGCAGTGAATGATGATCTGCTCCCCCCCCCACTGGTTGGTGACTCATCCCCCCGGCACACCAGACAGCACGTCTCTCCTCTGCTCCTGCTGTGGACCCAGCGCAGACATTATGTAAGCTCTGTCTGTCCCAGCTGCAGCTGCTCAGAATACTAACAGCACGCGCAGGGCGTGTGTCACCTTTTATACAGGCAAGAACACACCCAGAAATCACTCCCAAACACACCCACCCCATCGCTGGGGCAACCCTACAGGCCCATACTACAGTCAGAAACACCCAACCATAATCGGTAACTGTTTTACTCAGGGTCATGGGTATCTGACACCTTAGCAAGGATACGCAGGGTGGAAGGTGCAGACTGGGGGCTGTTAGGCTACCAGGGAGCTCATACTCAGACAAACATTCACACAGCGACGCAGATCTGCTCACCTTTAGCAGCTGAGAGGAGACGGGAGTAACCAAAGGCATCAAAAACCAGAGACAATGAACTCTTTAGCCAAATCTAAACTGAACAGCCTGCAGTGGAATAGGGAGTTTGCAACTCTTCTTTCAAAGGGCCGATGGATTTGAGGGAAAACACTGCCCTCTACTGCTTACTGTGTGCTGGTTCGACTGGCTGGGAGGACTGGTTTCCCTTTAAGAGCAAAGGGAGCTCTTAAAGAGAAACCAGTCCTCCCAGCACGTGATGCTGAAGAGGTCAGAGGTCATGGTGTGAAAGGTCAGCATGTTCTAAAATGCGTGAACAAGTGTGGCAGAATAATACACAATACTAAGGAGCTTTAAAGACGTCGCCACACCAAAAGCGTCGTGCTTAGTTTCTTATGGGTTGAGGTGTATGTAGCTTTTAGAAATCCGGTCTCTCACAACTATCCATTGCTTACTTTGCCAGCTAAATTTACCGCGACAGAAATTACAAAAAAAACTTACTTACTATGGGGGGGGGCCCTCCTCTCCCCTCCCTTGCCTTTAGGTGGGGCAGCACTGGATAATCCGCGCCACAATCCAGCCCCTTTTGTAAGAAGGGGGTCTGAGCCTCCATGACAGCCTGCTAGAGCTATCAGACCAATAGACTCATGGTCCCAGTATTTTATTCCATTGTCTTATCAATTGACTGTATTGTAGTAAATTGATATTGCTTGTGTAATTCACTTATATGGAAACGGAACCATTACCCAACGTTATTGGAAACAGGAAATATTTCGAATAAACTCCTTAAATCAAGCTCTGGGCCTGATTGAGTAATGATTAACCTAAGATATGTAGGTCCACAGTCACAACATGGTCACCTTCAAATAAGGTAGCAGGCTGTAAACCAGAGGGAGGGAATTTATGATGAGTTTATGATAAACATGACAAGAGGCATGGGAGGGACAATGAAAACCAGATTGCTGAACCGAACAACTGCTGGGCTATGTGTGCTGACTTTTGGGAACATTAATATCTTGTTCCTTTTATCGCTGCATGAATATTTAAGCCTTTTATGAATGGGCTTCCCCACTTTGCAGATATCCACAACATGCCACACTTCCCCCACAGATGATCTAGAGCATTCTCGATGGCCAGTGGAGCAGTTTGGTGCTGTATTGCTCAGGCCAGGACCACAGTACGGTTATAAAGGGGCAGGAAATTTCCCATTCCATGGGAAGTTAAGGTGGGAAATTCTGGAAATATGCCAAGTTGGAAACTTTCCATGGCAATTCATGGAAAATTCCCAGAATTTTGCAACTCTAGTCTTAGTTTCCTCCAACCCTGAGTCTGTCAAACTTGTGTAGAGCAGCGGTCCCCAACCTTTTTTGCGCCACGGACCGGTTACATGTCAGACAATATTTTCACGGACCAGCCTTTAAAGTGTCGGGGGTAAATATGACGAAATAAAATGACGAAAATACGACAAAATAAAATATTTTTTTCTATGCGGTACCGTTCCGCGGCACGGTGGTTGGGGACCTCTGGTGTAGAGGACACAACAGCACAGAGCTGAGGTTCATACAAACCAGCAGCATCTGCATACGCTCGGGCTCCCAGGCACGCGCAGGAAAGAGGAAATTGTTCATGAATGCGGCACCATCCTGCCTTGACCAGCTTTCTCACTGGCTGCCAATCTCTAGCAGATACTCGTTAACCTCAGTGCTGTCAGCAGTACTGATGAGTTTACCGCAATGACCCTTATTAGCCACTAGGGGGCTCTGAAAGTCCATTATTCACGCAGCAGTGCCCACCAAACAGGTTGAAGGATTAGCCAGTACCGTACCTGGTCATCCTGCCGGAGGGCGTCCTTTGCATCCAGGCAAAAGCAGTTCACACGCAACTCTTAGGCAGGCCTAAAAAACACATCACATGACTTAATCACATGACCAAATCACCAGTGAAGAGGTAACAGGTTAAGTACGGTATCTGTCAGCAGCACGGTGCATGTAACACTATCAAGAAAAGCGGGCAGAGAAGGGGGTTCCGCTTGATAACCCCAGGTGGGGCCGCGCTGTCAGGAAATTAAAAGCGAGTAGCAAGCGCAGAATGTCGTCACTCGTCTTTGTGAAGAAGCTTCACAAAGAACCATGTGTCCCTGAACCTCTTTGTGAAGAAGCTTCACAAAGGGGTTCAGGGACACATGGTTCTTCATTAACATGGCACGTTAGCATCATCATAACCAGTGGCCAGATATTTTTTCCGCAATACGTGCAAAGCTGGTAGAGATGTGTCCAGACACCCTCGCGGCTATTTGTAATTCAGGCAAAAGGTGCTTCCGCTAATTGTTAATGGATGGTGGTGTTGTCTCTTTTTCACATGGACATCTATAGATTTTATTTTAAGATAAAGACAGTAGGAATATAATTTCGCTGGGCGTTTTTTTTGCTGTAGGTTAGTTAAAATAATTAAAGGAGGCAGTGACGTCCTACACCCACTGTACATAAATATCTGTGTATACATATTCAAATTAAGTAATATGTACAACTGGAATTCTGAGTCACCCTAAAAAGGTGTTGGCCGATTTCTGAGCAGCCTTACCTATGAACGGACCGCGCCGAAGGCATAAGTAATATTTTACAAGAGTAACGATGACATCAGCGTGGTCCACAATCTGCCGCTGTGAAAGTCAGGTCTGACTCGTTCTCGGGGTGACGCGGGGTAACCGAGATACACCCAGAGTGCGGGACTGCGCAATGGAAGCCTATTACACGCCACCGTAATGGGTGGCTGTAAGACGACCCATCGGAGGAGCGGCATGTGTGCCATCAGGAGCATCACCTGTTTCGACGGGCAAAGGCTGCATACGGCCTTGAGTGCAATCAGGGACGCTGCTAAGGACCAGCTGTACCGAAATGTTATCACGTTACGACAGTGGTTAATTATGCAACAGAGAAAAATTTTACATGAGGTATAGTTTTGCAGTACTGCGCGCTCAGCAGCCACAACCAGTATCTTCCGACGAGGGATTTGCTTGCCGAACTGAAGAAGCAAATCCTGACAAAACAAACAAAATAAAGCAGTACGAACTGCGAGCACGAGTCGTACATTGTTCTTTAACAATAGACCACACCATTCATCCACATCTCACCCACGTAACAGGTGAGCCAATCCCCTGCGCCACGACGCAGGAATACAGCCGGATACCGGTTATACCATTATACATAACACCATTTAATGGGAATCAATCAATTTTTCATGCGGAGCAAATGTTTTCTTGGTCACCGTGCGATTGTTTGCTGCCCTTTGGACACAACCCCCATTGAGAAAGTGGCTCAATGGAGGCGTGAAACACTGAGTAAAATTTCACATTAAACGTTCGATATAAGAGCACGTACAGTCCACAACTTAACATAAATTCTGCTAACCAACCAAATATATATTTACAAAAAAAAAACAGCAGACCGACATGTACTTAAATTTGCTTAGACACTCTCCTTCGGTGGCCTGTTTCACGTGACCAGCTCAGAATCACTTATTGTATATTTTAAAAAGCGTCTGTTACGGCGATGGTGGAGTTCTGTGTCCCGTTGCTGTGTGACCAAACATTAAAGCAGCATTTTGTTCCAGTCATTATCTGACCCCCTACGCCACCCCCAGCTAACGACGGGGAGTGCAGAAAAAAAGGACCTAACGACTGGTATCTCCCGACCTTTGTGTCGTATGGGATGTGACACGCCACGGGGTATGTCGACACGGCCAAGAGCGGGCGGCTCTCTCCTCCCCTCTAGCCTGCTTGCGGAGTGCGCATCGCTGTTAGTCGACTGTCGGCAGACAACCGTGAGTCACGGGGGAATCGGCTTTCTTCAACCCGTTGTTTCTGATCGCTTTGTTTCAGGCACAGGTAGATACCTTGATATATACAGATACAATTCATTTAGATAATAAAAAGCAGCCCTGCGGACATTTGGCCAGTTTTAACTGAACTCTTTCCAGGGCGCTTGCGTTTTACATGGACGTTTGATGTTACCTGAAGCGACATTTGCGCAACTCCAAGCGTCTCTTCCGTATCATGTCAAATGAGCAATACTTTCTATCATTGAATCGTTCATATTGAAATATGCAACCGGACGTGTTTTTGGGACAACCTCTTTGGAAAGCGTCGAAGGTTTCGTGGATTTTCCGGGGGTAAGTGAAGCCCCCCTCATTGTGCCCGCAGATGTTATATGTGCTGGGGGACGTTACGCTGTCCTCCGGACGCACGGGTGGTTACACCGGGTCGAGCAATGTGTTCCCTAATTAAAAAATTATTGTAACGTTAGTAAGACAAAACATGTAAACACACCCAACAGTCTGTAATGTTCCCCTATATTTTTTTTACAGGTAAACGCTTTGTCATTTAGTAGCATAACTTTAATACAACGCGAAAATATGAAAAATGTCGTCGGAGGAACACACCACTACAGTTTGCGAAAACGGAGCGATACTCAAAGAAACTTTAGACGGGAGCTACACGGAGGGCTTCTCTGGGGGGGATGGCATGGCGGGGCGCTCCGTGGCACAGACTCAAACGGACCTGCTGCTCTTGGAGGACAAAGAGACGCAGACCAGCGCACCGATCGTAATGTGGATGGACGATCTGAGGTCGTATGTAAAAGGGAAGCACGCTGCGCTCCAGGATCAAGATGAAAAGGTCACGCCGTTTCTCCAGTTTAACAGACAGGCGGCAGCTCGGATTTCCACGTCCCCTACCTTGAGGAGGATGAGGAGCAGCGTCCGACGGCCCGTGAAGGCCATCCAGGACCATACTAGGGGAAACGGCACCCAGGAAGACTCGGTCACCTGCGAATCACCCATTCCGGGGAACGCACTTTCACCCCAGTACAAACACGGGTTTCCGTTACCGGAAACCGGGAGCTGCCCGGTACCGGGAGTCCGGCCGAACGGGGAGCAGGATAACCAACCTGCCGTGTCCCCGGTGGAATCCACGAACAGATCGGGTAGATGCCATACTCTGGACAACAGTCTGATTCAACAAAGAAAAACGTCATGTAGTGTTACTAAACTCGTTTGCGGAACGCCAGAAGTGGAAGAGCAGTTGAATCAGGTAGTGTGTGTTTAGTATATAATGAAAAACATATTATCACGATAAAATACTGTTGTTGATGTCCATTAATATGCTTGCTTGAGAACTGGAAATGGGAGTTCCTTTAGTTTAATGTCAGATTCTGACCTGCTTTAGACATCCACTGAATCAGCAGGTGCCGCCAGCAGCGTCCCATCGGACTGTACCAGGATACGAAGAGAACCTGCCCCTTAAATTTAGTAACCCTGAGGCAGGCAAAAACACGAAATGAGGGAATTATTACTGTTGGCGGAGATTTAGCAAGTTTGAATTTGATCTTATTGATATTTTCATTAGCCGCATCGACCGACTGAGTGAATGTTTTCCATGTTGTAAGGTGCCCGAACTTTTTTCTGGTCGCGAATTGCCTCGATTGCGACAACTTCGCGTCATTTAAACATTTTTGCAGCCTAAATTATTGCCTGAAATGACATCAAACTCGCCATAACTAACCAGCTCCTGTCTATTTACTTTAACAGGCCCAGGATCCATCTCAGGAACGGTAGGTGCAGTGAGTCTGTTTTAGTGTCGTTTCAATGCTTTGCATATTTCCACAAGTGAAAGCTGTGGTTTGATTTGGATTGAGCTTCTTACTGGCTGCCCCAGCAACCTCTTTTTAATGTCAAAGCTGTGGTTGGACCAATTATTCAGACATTAATTGGTGGGATGGATACAAACTGGGGTATTTTCTGTTTCTCACCTGCCCAGAGCCAATGCACCCTAACCTGGTTAGTCTCATACTCATATGCTCTGCTGGGTTTAAAAGCACACCCAGTGCTGGAAGACTTCATTGTTTACTCTGCTGGGCTCCAGACTGGCAAGTAGGACCCAAGATGCCCAAGTTATGGCCTTGGAGTTCTGCGGGTCCTCCGCCACCTTTGCTGGACATGAGATTCACAGTTGCTGGAATCTAGGGATTCTGCTAAAATCAGGAAGCAGCAATTACCATTAGAGTTCTTGTGCTTCATCAGCATGGAGTGCTGACATACTGCACATATTATGAATCGATTTAGTTCTGACTCACAAGGTCTCGATTCTATTTGATATTCGATACTGATTTGATTAGGGATATTTCAGTTACAAAACCAGTTATGCTTGGATAGGAAAGGGATTCTGAGGAAAACTACTGCTGTAAATTGTAGAAGGGTCCATAAAACCTGGTGCATTATTAAAAACATTAACATGTGCATTATGAATTTACTATTTAAAGAACTAAAGAACTTTCTAATTAACATGACTAATAAGTGCCAAGATTGTGCATCTGGACGATGTTTTGTTAAACGGTTGCAGAGACTTGAGGTATTTACAGTACATACGACTTTGCTTTTGTCCAGCTATTCACTGTCTTAATATTTCTATAATCATAATACTGAAATACACCCAGCCATCTGCCCTAAGGCTTGATGGTACCTTCCAGCAGCTCCTGCCAAGTTTTTTTTATGTTTTGTTTGGGGGGAGGGGTCAGTTTGCCCTGATAGTATGTTAGAGACGTGACTGCTGTCCCCCAAATGCAGTCATCAGTGTGTCCTGAGCCATGGAACATACTAGAGGCAGGATTATGTGATCACTGCATCCCAGTGGGTAAAAAGCCTCCATAACAACAGAGGATAAAACATAGACCTTGACCGGAGCACAAAGACGACTTGCTGCATGTGTGAACATCAGGAGGAAGCAGAGCGGGGCGGGTTCTGCGCAGTGCTCAGTCGGCTTGGCTGCACCACATGGCACTGAAACCGGCCCAAGACTAAGCGTGTTTCAGGTCTGGGGGTCTGGCCAGTGTTCGTCATCCTGGCTCTGCAGGTGGAGTCCATTTCTGTGCAGTCACTACTGCGCTGCAAGGAGAACTGGAGATGTCTCAGGAGGCTTTGTGCTGAGACGTTTACTATGAAAATGATGTACATTTGAGGAAGTGGGGTCAGACAATCCCTGGAGCAACTGGGGATGAAAGGTCTTGCTCAGGGGCCAGACGGTGACATCACTCTGCCAATCCCAGGAATCCAGCTGTCAGCCTTCCAGTCACTGGCACAGCAGTCTAACCTGCTGATCCATGCACTGCTCCTGGATCCTCCTTTTACACAGGAAATTTCAAACACGCACAGATTCCAGGAAGCGTTCTCTTCCCTGCTGCAACTGAATTCTTCTGGCAGGTTGTGCAGTGTTGTTTCTTAATTATTGGTGTTGCTCAGTTTCAGATATGCTCCCCTGCGCAGAGCAGGATGATGGGGTGTCGCGGGGTCATAAGAGGTCATAAATTAGATAGAGATGCTACAGGTTCTGTACCTGTGACAGAGAAACACCAACTGCTGGTGTAGACCTCTAGCACATTGTCTTGAGCTGTTTCACTTATGTGTGAAGTGACTTCTCAGTTTCTGAGGTTTATGAGCAAACCCCTTAACGTGCATCCAGATGAGTTGTTTCCAATGGTGGACACCTTGTGTCTGCTCCTTGGATATAGTGCTGATACTCTAGGAAGACTGATCAGTGTAGGTAAGACACACCTTTGTATGCTTGTCCTGGTCAAGGTAAATTAAGTCATTATTTTAATCAAGTCATGTCATAACCTCAAGGTTAGATTTTCATCACTCTAAAAAGTGTCACATGACTGAAGGCTGATTAGATCTTTCTCTGGATAGTCATAAATGTTGAAGGTCAGTTAGAGCACATTCATTGCAAATGACCTCTGCACTCTCCATCCTACTTTCCTCCTTCCTGCCCTCCTTGCTTCATCTCCTTTTCTCTACCTCTCTCCCTTCGTTTCTGCCCCCGCAGGCTGGAGGAGCGGAGGAGGAGTTCGGTAGTGATCAGCTTGCCAGGACTGGACGTCTCTCCGGGAGACCTGTTTGTGTCCAACGGGGCAGCAGGTATCCTGTCCTCCACCATTTCAGGTCATCTCCCATCTGTCATTTCTCTGCTGCACGACTGTTTGCATTCTGTTTTGATTGTCCCTCGCATGACGTGATCACAACAAGCCTCTACTTCAGCAGAGACCTGATTAACAGGCTGCAGCATGAGCATTTTTACTCAGGGACCTGGGTTCAATGACTGTGAATTAGCCAGTGAACCATGCAGGACTCACACTGACTTGCACTCCCACTGTACCATGGAAAGTGCCTTTTAGTAGCGTCCCTTCACATGCTAGGGCAGCTGACTGCCTGGGTCATTCTAGCCCGACTGGAACCCAGTTCATCTAGTCGGGATATCATTTGCCAGTGGCTGCATATTTACCACAGCATTTACCACATAATCTGACCATTCATGATCTCTTACACAAATTATGTATGATATATAACAAGAACAAAGTGGCAGATGGGAATAGGGATGTTTCCCAAGTGACAGAAAGTGTTTCCTGGTGATGTGCAATGTTTGAGGTACGGCCCTTTCACAGAGCTCTACCTCGCAACCTACTCTTTACCCAGGTCGTGACCTAGGTTACCCTTTCACTGACAGAGCTGTTTAACCAGCTATCCGGCTTCCCTAGTAATCTGCTCTTACCACACGTCATGTCACCAATGCATGCTGTCGTTTTTCTTACCACAGATACCAAAAAGTCAAAGTGGCCATTCACAAGACGTGTTCTGGTAGGTGCCAGGGACCCCCAGATTTTTTTTTTTGCAAGGGGGGGGGGCACTGGAATCCAACACGTGTGACTAACTCCCACTACAACTCAAAGTAAAAATGGCTCAGAGTTTATAAGTACCCAGTTGCACAGACCAGGTTGGACACTAACAAAGAATTAGGAAAGAATTAGGAAAAAACGTAACTGAAAGCAGCCCCCCCACCTACCAACCCTCTGCCTGCCCCTCCCTCAGGCCAAAGGAAAGGATGGCTCTGTGTCAGATGTGATGAAGCACCTGTCCACCATGCAGGTGGAGGACTGGAGGGATACAGAGCTACAGACATACAAGGTGAGATGCTAATGACCACTGGTGATCCAGCAAGACCAAGGTGACAGAAATTAGCCATACAACTACTAGTGCAATGCCTCTCCACCTCAGGACTGTTCACTGGAGGGCTTCTTGAAGATCCATGGCTGCAAAGGCAAGCTGGAGGGTGGAGATCAGGACCACAGGAGGGAAGAGGCCGTGTGGGAGCTCTTCACTAGCGAGTGTGTGTACTTCCTCGACCAGCTCATGGTTCTGAAACAGGTGACGCTCCTCGACAGCTGTGGATTGCTTGAGTTTAGTGGACAAACTGAGAAGGAGGAACAGCATTACCCAGATGTTCTGTGTCTGGCAGGTGTTCCTGGTCTCACTGGCCAATTTACAGGAGAATGACTGCCTGCAGGATGTCGACCCCTGGAAACTTTTTGCCAATTTGAACGAGTTATGCTTGGTATGACCGTGCAAGCCACCAATAAGGTGCACAACCCCAAGGCGTGACATGTGTAGCACATCCCAGAGAAAGAACCATTCTAGAGAAGTTGTTTTCATGCCATTGACTTGCAGATCATGTTCACAAAGAATGGTTTTTGTGGCTTAGAGAGGTGTGTCTATCTCCTACAGGTAAGCTTTGGTTTCCTCACCAGTTTTCTGCGAGTCATCAAACAGTCATGGGATATCCCAGTGACCGGCGCCTCACCTGAACTGGCAGATCTGCTCATCAAGGTGTGTATGGTGACACTGGGTTTGTGTGAGTAGACAAAGACCGGAAGGTTAATTTAGACAGCTTCCATAAGAAAACTGAGTCTCATTTAGTCTACCTGTGGAATCATATCATGCGTGACTGCTGTTCTCACAAACACTGTGACTCATGGCTATTTTGAAGGGTTTCAAAGACAGCATCTGCCACTGCCAGCAGAAGTACTGCCTGAACTACTCTACTACAACCTTTTACGTGGATAGCCTGAAACACAGGGAGGACTTCAAGGCCTATGTCAAGGTACTTTGCCAGACCCCAATGGTACTTGAACCAGAAACCTGTAGTATGTAAGTCTTTGCCTTTAATAGTTAACTTACCTGCTCTCCCCGAGGCTGTAAGGACAGGGTTATCTGAGGGGCACCCAGTAGTTGAGGTGCTACTCTCCTTTCCAGTAGATATAGGTCACATCCTCTCTCCATTCTGCCCATCCCTCCCCCTTCCACAGTGGTGTGAGAGCCACCCCGAATGCCGACGACTTCAGCTGAAGGACTTGCAGGTGGCACCATTGCAGCGACTGACCCGCTACCCGCTGTTGCTGAGGAACATCTGCAAGCGTAGCAGCAGCGAAGAACAGAGCCAGGCTGTGGAGGCCGTGGTGGAGATAGTGGACAGAAGCATACGTGAGTCTGCCCATAGCCAGCTTTCTGGTTCAGCTTGCAGGATCAGCTTGGGTTACATGCATTGTAACATCATAACTCTCACTTGGTCAAGCACTTTTTAATCATAACTTCTTTGCATGTCCAACTGATTAGCCAATAGGAGCAGCTCTGGCCCAAAACTTAGCTATATCAATAGACAATCTCTGTGTGACATCATGAGCTCAAGGTTAGTTCCTTTTGTTAGTTATCAATTATGAAATTCAAACCATAAAACCAGCCAGGACTTTGTTCAAGTGATGACAAACGGCACATATCCCTTTGGTCAATCATAGGTTAGTGAAGCACAGTCGTTAAATGATCCCAGTGTGCTCATGCCGGTCAAACTGGTTTTGTATGCTGGCCTGTAGCAAGGTGTGGCTCCATTATGTGCGCCGCCTGGGTAATCATTCCTGGGAGAAGCCGCTGTTGTTCTGCTGTCAGTGGGGATGGCCAGGAAGAAATGCTGTAGCTGGTGGGGAAAAAAAACAATAACAAATCAGTTGCTTTGCAGTTGTCAGGCTGAAAGACACACCCACCATATCCCACAATACATCTGTGCTAGCTCTATCTATCATCTCATTATTCACTAGGCAGTCTATTAGATCAACACCAGTCAATGAAACACATAGATGAACAACTGACAACACTACTACAATATTTATGCATGACAAATATTCAATGTACTTTAAATCGAGTTATGATGCAGGCCAGATGCAAGTGTTTTGTGTTCTTAAAGCAATAATATGCATACAGTATGATTAAAAAAACGAACTGCAATATTATATGTTTTATGGTAAAATTTATAGTGTTTTTATAGTGTGAATACCACTGCTGTTAATCACGGAGATGATGATGGTGGGTCTGATTCAAATAGGGGTATTGATGGTGTTGGAGATAGACATGTTGAAGGTAATGATGGTGGTGATGTTACTGATGACTGTAAACCTTGATTTTACCCCTATTTGTGTAGAGGAGCTGGAAGGGAAGGTGAAATGGCTGGATAACTACCATAACATTCAGCGGCTAAAGGAGTGCCTGATTTGGCCACAGGTGTGGGAGCAGAATAAGAGGGGCTTCGTTCCCGAGGTACAGTGTCCATTCAGCACAGACACAGGGACCCCTGCCCTTAGTCTGCAATTCAGCACAGACACAGGGTGGCATGACAAGAAATTAAAAAGTATTTTGTTGAATATAGTGTGCTGTCCTAGCGATGTTTGTGTTATAATAAACATTGGGGTATTTATAAACCAAAAAAGGAGTTCACAGATTTCTCACAAACTCGCCTTCGCGTGATTTAAACAGCAAGGATGAAAATGATTATGATCGTGTCGGAGAACGCATGCAGTGCTCATGCAAAAGCAGCAGAGAGAAATGTTGAAAAATCAGTTTAAAGTTAAGTTATATATGAATCTATATTAGTCTTCATAGGAAATTTAGCAACCTTTGCAGTTTTAATTATTCCTTTTATAGATTTTATAGAAACTTTAACCCCCTGCACTATAACGTCAGTAAAGAATTGAAAGGAAGAAAAGCCTGTTTGTGCTGTTTGTATTAATATCGCACATTGTCCAGCTGTATTTTATACTACAGCCATGTTTCGAATTCAGTAGAAAATACTCCACCTCCTGCTGTGATGGTATTCGGCGCCAGAACCAGTTTTTATACCAGTGGAAAACCAAAACTTTGAAGTACCATACTTTTGGTACTTTCTCGAAAAACACTCGTAGTCTGCAATTTAGAACAGACACTGAAACCCCTGCCCTTACGCTACATTCAGCAGATGTGTAGACCCCTAACAGTGCATAGCAGTATTTTAATTCTTCTGAAATTTCAAATATTTCTGATAATAGAAAAAATGCACACATTTGTGATAACTGTCTGCATTCATTGTCTGCAGAATTTGAAACACCTCCTCAAGGTTGCAACGCTTGACAACCTCATCACTCACCGGAATTTGCTGTTTGAAGGGAAAGTGTCCGTCGTCGGTAAGGGCCAGGTGCCAGTTGCCAACTGACCACCGGGAGGCACCCCCTGCACTGTGTAAAACTGCAACCTGTCTGCCATTCACAGAGCAATCAAAGGTGCGCGAGGTCCACCTCTTCTTGTTCGAGGAATTCCTTCTTATCACCAAGGTCAAGAGGAATAAGAAGGTAAATGCAGTGTTCGCACTCAGAGCAGAAAAGTGCTAGCAAGTTAGCACAGGTCACAGAGTACCACCACAGGGTGGCATTTCTACCTCTGCCACACACCATAAACCAGTGTTTCTCAATGCAGCACTCAGGGACTGGCAGATGACTCACGTTTTTGCTCCCTCCCAGCTCTCTGCCAGACAAGGGAGTGGAGATGGAGCAAAAATGTGGACCGTCTGGCAGGGGGCGAAAATAGGGACTATCTGTTCGTCCCAGAGGATGGGATTGGGAAACTCTCCAAAAATGACAATTAAGAAAGTGCAGGTGGAGTAACCGGCTTTGTCTCCCAGCAGCACCAGCGGTGCACTGGGCTGGACTCAAACCCTCTGCGACCGGCACTGGGCCAGGAACTGCAGGATGGCTGCACCTTCATGGTCCTGGACCAGCCCATCTCACTTGACCGGCTGCAGCTGAGGAACGTCGACCAGTTAAATGCTACAGGTGAGCTGCGTGGACCAGGTCGTGGCAGGAGTTAGCAGTGTGGGCACATGGCACGTAGAGGGTCTAAGTGTGGACCAGGGCTTCTCTTTCCCTGGCATGTGAAATAGCTGCCATCCGTGTGGCAAAAAAACATCCAAGCAGATGACATTTATGAACTATTGACTGGAATAAATGGACATTTCGCTCTTTATTATTTGACCTCCAACCACCCATGATCTCTAAGTGTATAAATAAACCCTAAACACCCCCCCCCATTCCACTGTCAGTAACACCGCTGTTATTCCTGCAGCGGCTGGCCTGCCCAACACCTTCGTGATCCTGCACCTGAGCCGCTATCAGCAGTGCGTCGGCGTCTATATCCTGCAGGCAGGATCCGAGAGCCTCAAGGTAGCGTTAGGGTGTCCGTGCTGCTTGGCCTTAACGCGCAGGAAGGAGTGGGGACAGGGACGGACACACACACCACAGGCCACTGGTGGGCCCCATGTGGGAGGTATACACGTCGAAAGCCAAACCAGTCATGAAGAGAACAGTAGCCTTTCCTGGGATCTGTAGGCTGTTTTCTATCATCTGGGGGAATAGGCACTTAAATATAAATAGAAATATCCCTTTAAAATCTTTAACTGGGTGGCATTACCCAGACGTACAGGTTGTCAAAAAAAGGGAAACTCATTTCTGTAGTAGAACTGAGCATTTAGCATGGGGGGGGGGGGGGCCGAAAAACCAGCCAGTAAAAGTGAATATAATGCAGCCCGATAATCACACACACAAAAAATAACCCAAGCATAAAAATTAAAATTAAATAAATGAGGATGACAGA
>JABFEA020000001.1:7239987-7253486 GCA_019775915.2 Cyphomyrus plagiostoma | reverse complement strand
CCCCCCCCCCGGCCGCGCCGCCCCCCCGCGGGGCCCCCCCGGCGGGGGGCCGGCTGTCAACCCTGCAGCTCCTCAAAGCAGATGTCGCACACACGCACTGGCTTCTTAGATGACGGCGTCAGCGCGTTGCGGGATGAGCACTCCGCACAGAAGATGTTTCCACAGTGCCGGCAGTGATGCTGGGGACAGGACAGGACAGGACAGACAACCGGGGGTGAGAATCAGACTGAATGTTCCGGAAACTCAAACGGAACACGTTGGCTGGGAGCCAGGCCACAGGGGGGAGGACTCACCTTCCTAACAGTCACAGAAAAGCCCTTCCCACAGGCCATGCAGTTCTGCACCTCGTGGTCCTCCGTCCACTTCCGGGTCAGCGTCTGCGACTGTTTAATCTATAGCCAGAGGGGAACAGGCCTTGCTGTTGCTGCCCTGCAGGGCTGCACCCTCCCCCCAGCATCCGACTGCTAAGCCAACCTGTAAAGACTGGTTCTCCCTTCCCAACTCCTGCATGGCAGCGGTGGTGTCATCCAGCTTGTGACGCATCTCCACCACCTTGGCCTGCAACTTCTCCAGCTCCCCCTCGCCCTTTAGACACCTGGGGGGGGGTAAGAATCAAATCGCTGGTTTTACCGCACAGAGTTTACATTTAATTAGCCCTAACTGCCCATAAGCAAGGTGTCCCCAGCCAGCAGCGGCCCACCTCTCCAGCAGAGCACGACGCTCGTCCTGGTTGTTCTGCACAGTGGCCTCCAACACGGCGATGTCGCCCCGCAGCTCGTCCGTCTGCTTCTCCAGCTCGCCGACGCGCCGCTGGCTGCCTCCCCATTCTCGCTTCAGCGTCGACATGTTCTCGTTCAGGGCCGCGATCTGCAGCGCCTGCTTGGACTCCACCTCCTCATGGCGCTTCGCCAGCTCCACCTTCGCCTTCTGCTCCACCGCCTGGACACCGACGCCAGGGAGGACAGGGGTCAGACCTGCGGGCCCTCGCATGCACACAGGCTCGCACAGGGGCGCATAGGGGACACGCTACCAGTTGGCCCTCCATCTTGTCCCTCTCCACTTTCATCTCCTGCTTCTGCTGCTGGATGCTGCCCCGCGTGGCCTGGTGTGCCTGTTTTTCCTTCTCCAGCACTGCCTGCTGGCTCTCCACCCGCCCCTGCATCTCCAGTTTCTGCTGGATCAGAAGCTGTTTGGCCTCCCGCAGCTCCGAGACCTCCTGGACACAGCACAACACGCGTCAGCCACAGCATGACCACAGAAGAGGCACTCAATATTCACAGCATCCAATTTCCACACATCATCAGGCTCTGTTTTCATTGGTCAGAGATCTCTCATTACATCACTCTGATTGGCCAGGGAAGTTTCCCTATATTACCAGGGTGATCCTATTGGTCAAACTTCTCTCTCGTCCCTTAGATACAAAGAACGCCCAGACTGACCTTCTCCCAGCGTTCTCCGCTGGTCTTCAGGTCTATGCTGATCTGCTTCACATTGTTCTCCAGTCGGCTCTTGGCCTCACTCAGCTCTTCGACCTTGGCCCTTTCCTTGTCCAACTCCTGTCTCGTGGCAGCCTGGTGACAGTCACCCACGGTGGCACATGTCAGATGGGCTGGGTGTCAAGCACGCAGCTAGGTGGGCAGCACCTGACGGCACAAGGCCGACTGACCTGCTGCTGCTGCAGCTTCTCCAGCACCTCCTCCTGCTGCGTGATCTTCTCTTGCCTCCTGGCCACCTCCTGCTGCAGCAACTTGCGGGCAGCGACCAGCTCTTGGATCTGCTCTTCTTGCCGGGTCAGCTGATTCCGACTGGACAGCAGGTCCTCCTGGGCCAAAGCCATCTTGTCCTGAGAGGCCTGCAACAATCCAACAAGGCAGCCTCTTGAACAGGGCCGTGGATATGCTGCTGAACCACAGTCTTCCTACCCAGCACCGAGCCAGGGGAGCTGTGACCGCCGCCCCGCGCTCCCACCTTCAGGTCCTGCTGCAGGGCCAGCAGCTCAGACTCCTTGCCGTAGCAGTCAGACTGCAGCTGCGTCAGGCTCTCCTTGACGCTCTCGTGACTCCTCTGCAACTCTGCCTTGTGGCTCCTCTCCGCCTCCAGGGCCTTGCTCACGGCAGCCAGCTGCTCCTTCATTCTCGCCTCCTGCTCCCGCTGCCGGGTGTGCTGCTCCTTGAGCTCGGCCAACCGGCTCTCCGCACCCTGCACCTCCTGGCGCAGGGAGGCCTGGCTGCTCTTCAGGTCCTCCCGCAGCTTCTGCACAGACGCCTCCTCCTGCTTCAGAGTGGCCTGGGTCTGCGCTAGCTGCGCAGTCAGGGCAGCCAACTGTGCCTTCAGCCCTTTCTCTGCCTGGAGGACAATAACGGTGATCACTAGACGGAAGCTATTCTGCCAGAGATAAGATCAAGGGTGGCTGCGTGATAAGAATGTAGGCCATTACAAAGAGTTAACCGTCAATGCAACAAACCACAGCTCAGGGGCCTCCACGGTGCCTCAACCCCCACCTCACCTCCTCCTTCTGATGCAGCTGACCCTTGACCTCTGCCACTTCCTTGGCCACAGCTTCCATCTTCCTCTGCAGCTCAGCCCTGCTCTGCTGGTGTGACTTCCCCTGCAGGCAGACATGAGTCAACCGCTGCTGCCGACACTGACAGGCTCAGACCCTGCTTGCAACACTGGCCCCGTACCACACACCCTGACTTAACCCAAGCAGGTGCCCACCTGCTCCTCCAGAGCAGCCTTGGCACTCTTCTTCTCAGAGTCCAGCTGTGCCTGGACCTCCTTCAGTGCCTGGGTACCCCTATCCTTTGTGGTGGACAGCTCCTTAGCCAGGGCGTCCTGCTCCTGCTGGGCCTTCTGCAGGCTGCTGGCCAGGCCCTGGGCTTTCTTCTCCAGCTCCAGCTTCTGTGCCTGCATCTCCTGGGTCATCCGGTCAAGCCCCTGCTGCAGGACGGTCCTCTCCCCCTCTCGCTGCTGCAACTGCTGCCGCGAGGACTCCAAAGCGGTGCCTGTCCTCTTCAGGTCCTCCTGGAGCGTCAAGACCCTGTGGGACAGTGGCAGAAAGCCTGGGATGAGGGTGGCGTTCACAATGGGGACAGAGTATGATGGAGAAAATGGGGGCAAGACATCAAGGGGATGTAGACAAGGACAGTGACCAGTCCATCAAGACACAGACAGCATGTACATGCCTCTCCTTCTCCGCAGCTAGCAGTTGGCCAAGCTCTTTGATTTTCCCATCAGCCTCGGTACTATGTTGCTGGAGCTGCTGCAAGCTTGACTGGGCCTGATCTCGGGCCACCCGTAGTTCTTGCACCTCAGCATCCAGTTTCTACGGAGACAGTTGTGTATCACTCAGGGGGCGGAATACTTCAGTGTGATTCTCTCCTTTTGACTGCCATGTTCCCCTTGGTCCACCAGGGCTGCCCATGAAGGACACAGACCTTGATGCGACCCTCAAGCTGCTCTGTGCTCTGCTCTGATGTTAGCAGCTTGTCTCGGCTCTCCTTCAGGTTAGTCTCTAGCTGTCCACACTGCTCCTGCTTCTGCTGCAACCGAGTCTTGAGCTCCTCCACCTGGGCTTGACTCTTCAGAAGCTCCTACACAGAGTGTCAATGACTGAGCTACCCAAATAACCCCATGGCAGGGCAATGACAGACCAAGAACAAACCAAAATCCCAAAAACAACCGCTTACCAACAAACCAGGACCTTGCTTAGTGTATTAGCCTCACCTGCTGCTTATCCTGCAAAGCATGCTGGGCCGTCTCCAAGTGGTTTTGCAGGTCTGCTCTCTGAGCACTTTTGGAAGCCTCGGTGGACAGCAGCATCTCAGTCTTGGCCTTCAGCTGCGAGAAAACCAAAACCAGATAATGGTCCAGCTGGACTGCTGCTAACAAGACGACACTGGACAGATGCTAGACCTCCTAATTAGCACGCTCGTAAAATTGCAGGTTATACACACCTTCCATAACAGTAAGTGTAAGACAGAGAAGATCTGGAATTCAAGGACTCAGACACGACATGTTAATTACGTCACACCTATGCTGTGGTCTATGTGACCGGCTCTGGGGGAGCAGTACCTGAGTGTCCATCTGGGCCAGCCTCTCCTTGGTCTCGCTCAGCTGGGCGGACAGCTCCGCGTTGGATCTCTCCAGCGCCAAGCAGCGGTCTTGCGCGGTGCGGAGGTGGGTCTTCTGCTCCTGCACTTGCTCATGGAGGTTCTCTTGGGCCTGCTTGTGACTCTCCGACTGGTTCTTCAGCTTGTCTGTCAGCTGTGTGACCTAAAGTGTTTAGACCAATTCTGGCTGAATGGGTAGTCTGGTTTGGTGCATCACGAAGGTGTCAAACAAACGTCGGGATTCTCCGAGTGATCATCCCCTGCCTCGCTCAGCCTCACCTGTTCCTGTACAGCATGGTTCTTCTCCTGCAGCTGGTTGAGAACAGCCGCCTCGCCCTCCCCAGCCTGGATCTTGGCACACAGGTCCTCCCGCTCAGCCTCCAGCTGACCCACGCTGTCCTTGCTCTTCTGCAGAAGTGCTTCCAGGTTCTGGATCTTCTGGTCTTTGTCTCCAATCTGGCGCAACACCTGCTCCAGGTCATTCTGAAAGACGGTATGTAATTTCAGTAACCAGTCAGTCAGTCTCCCCTGATTGACTCCATCAAACACTCTGGGAGCAACTACCCGTGGCGCAGAACCCTCCAGAACACAAAAAAAAGCATTTACTCCGAACAGCTCACTTATAGTTCTACACACATGACCTGCTGCAAATCCCAAATCTTACTGGACAGGCCAACATCAACCAGTACCTGTGCCTCCCTCAGCTTCCCCGTGGTGGTCTGTTGAAGGTTCTGGGTCTCCTGGTGCTGCTGCCGTGCCTTCTCCAGCTGGTTCTGCAGGTCCGCAGATTTGCTGTCAACCTCCTTCACCTAAGGGAGTACATCAGCGGCAGGTCAGCACCAGTTCAGAAAACATCTGACAAAGCAGCAGAAGTTTTCGATCCACAAGGATGTGTCAAAGCTGAATTTAATCCGTTACCTTCTCTTCGGCCCGGGACAGTTTGAGCTGCAAATCGGCCACTTGCTGCTCTCGATCCTTCAGCTTCTCCCCAGACAGCTGCCTCTGCTCCTTAAGCCGGCCTTGGACCTCCCCCAACTGCCTCTCTGCCTCCAGCAGCCGGCTATGTAGCTACAAAAGGAGTAGCCTTTAGCATGCCCACTGGCCAGTGGGCCTAAGCATCCTTAGCGTGTTCCTTCCCACTTAGCACCTTCTTTGAACCCTATTACCCCATACTTTGATCAGGATAAAGGTTTGGAAACTTAGATACAGAGCTATCGTGTTGCTATGAAAACTGGACCCGAGCTGAATGCACACACAGAAGTCAGTACTGCAGTGATGCAATATCACCTGCGCTGGCTTGGACACGGCCCACCTGCTTAATCTCGCTCTGCTGCTGCAGATTCTGCAGCTCGCGCTCTTCCTTCTGCTGCTGCAGCTGCTTGTTTTCCACCTTCTGCTGCTGATGCTGCACCTCCAACTCAGCCAGCTCCTGCCTGAGCCGGCTACCCGCCTGGCCCTTCTCTCCTGCCTCAGTCTGCGCTCTCTGCAGCGCGGCCTGCGATGCCTGGGCTTGGGCCTGGGCCTGCTGAAGCTCTAGCTCACTCTGCTGCAGGCTGGCCTGTGCCGCCTTCCTGGTGGAGCGCTCGCCGTCCAGGCTCTCCTCCATCTCCCGGCACTCCTGCTCCTTGTGGGCCAGCTTCTGCGACAGGCTCTGTGAATGAGAGTAGACATATCAGTGGTCACATGACCAACTCTTCACACAACACCACAGCTGCCAGCAAGTAGGACATGAGTTTCCATAAACAAACATCACCACAATCTTCTCAGTTTCTCCAAAGTCCATCTCAAGCACAACACCCCTGAAACAAGTACAGAGCAGCTACCAGGAGGTATAATGGGGGGATGGGGTTCCAGGACACTGCATTCTCTAAGCCCATCGCATTCACCCAGGAAATGACAAGGCCTTAAATGCTCACTTCATTTCACAGTAATGCAATGTGTCACTATGAGACTGGGCAGGCCTTGGCCAAACTCCATAAAGGCAATATGGATAACCTGCATCAGACACTGGCTTCACGGGAACGAGGTTGCCTCAGCTTGCTCCACATTCCCAGGTATCCATCCATTTGTGTGTGTGTGTGTGTGTGTGTGTGTGTGTGTGGTACCTGACTCTGCTGCTGTAGCTGGTGGATCTGCTGGGTATATACTGCCGCCTCTTGGGGCCCCTTCTCCAGCTCTGCACGCAGCTGTGAGATGGTCGTCTGCAACACATACGTCAGGTAAACCCACACTTGCACACAGAGCGGCAATGTTCACACACATGCAAATTCCCACTTGTCTGCTGGACACCCACACATCTACAGTTCCACTGTAGCTGATAAACAGACTGAGACAAACACTCGCAATGGGGGGGGAGGGGGATGTCCCAGAGACCCGGCACATGTATGACATTGTATTCATCACACCATCATACTGACTGCAGCGGTGTCTTAACAGCTGAAGAAAACCACACACAGACAGACAGACAGACACATGCTCCTCCATCCTGACAAAGCGAAGGCCCCTTTGTTCTGCTTTTGCTACAGGCTCAGTGAGAAACACAGTACTGCAGAGAGGGGTCTGTACATCAGTAAGACCAAAGGGTCCAGTGGGCTTTGGTGCCAAGATGTGAGAGAGCAAGAGAGAGAGAGCGAGAGAAATGCATCATTTACCTCCAGATCATAAACCTTCCAGAGGAGAGCGAAGAAAAGGGCCAGCAGGACACAGAAAAACAAACACACACACAGACAGACGCCATGAGAGAGAGCAGCTGAACAGACATGATAGGCAGAGCATGTTAAGCAAAGCGCAGGCAACAGAGGACAGGTTAGTGGGCAGGGGACTGTGGTAACACTGGGCAGTAGTGACACCTCAGAGCACTGGGCTCACCCCACTTTAATGGAAAGCAGTCATACAAAGGCTTTTAAAGAACTAAAGAACAAAAGTGTATAAAGATCTAATGAGCATTTTTAGCATGAATCAGATTTTTTTTTTTTTTTTTAAATTCCATCACGAACAGCAATAACCAAGAGGGAAGATAAGCTTATTTTGTCAACACAATTTGATTTCTTTATAAAAATATTAAAAACTATATTGCAGAAAAGGACTCCTTCAAAAGCCTTTGGAAGGGGTCAGCAAAAACCAGAGTGGAGCACCACCTGCGGCATGTATGGAAGGAATTCAGCCTGGCAGGGCCAAGTCCTCACGGGCACCCACAGCCAGGCCTCACACATGGCCAGTGAAACCAGTAAGGCGTCACCTGGGAAGCGCTGTAGTCAGCCTGCAGCTGCGCAAACTGCCTCTTGAGCCTCTCGGACTCCTCCTCGCGCTCCCGGGTCATGTTGTCCATGAGGGTCTGCACCTGGATCAGCTCCCTTTTCAGGACGGCCACGTCCTCCACGCCAGGCCGCTGGAGCTGAGGGCCCAGGAGCGGCACAGGTCCAAATGACCGTATGGAGACCACACTGACACACGTACGATCCTCCCAGCTCAGAAAGCTCGCAACATCTGAAGACATCACTGACTACATACAGCTGAGCACGGCCCAACGCAGCCCACCCTCATCCCCACCCTATGTCCTTCTGATAACTTATTTACTTATCAACACTTAAACTGCATCTAGCAACTAGCAACGTCTTACTTCTAATTGCAGTGCCGTTTCTCCTAGCGTTTCCCCATGCAACTGTCCCCTTTTCTGCAACTGTGGCATCAGAATTTCATCATGTTCCATTGACACCACGTGACATTAAAGCTTCAGTCAAACCTGAATAAGCAGAGTCCCTGAAAGCTACAGACACAGGTGCAGCTGTGACACACTCAGCCGGGTCGCCATCGACACCAATGTCACTAAATGGTCCCAGAGATGTGACCTATAACCGTCCGCAAACAACTGGAATGAGGCAGCCAGAGACAACCTGCCACGCACCAGCTCTGTGTGCAGCTTCTCCTTCTCCTGCTTCTCCCGCTGCAGGTCCTGGACGAGCCGGGCCCCCTGCTGCTCCGCTGCTTCCCGTAGGCTCTTCTCCTCATCGTAGCGGGACTTGACGTCTGCCGGTTCACAGCACGGGTCACGCTCCTGGCCCGGGGCTCTCTCACTAATGCACACCCACACCCACACGCCCCCCAGATGTTGACACCTGCCTACTATCTCGGTGGCCAGCTGGGCAGCTTTTTGCTCGAACAGATCCTTCATCTGCTTGATGTTGAACTTCTCGGTCTCGGCCTCATGAAGTTTCATCTCCAGTTCTGCAAACAGCATGAACACATCAGCATGAACACATCAGCATGAACACATCAGCATGAACACATCCTATGATGTTCTCCGTAAACTCTCATAAGATCAGCACCATAAACACACGTCAGGCCCATGGATGTCTCCAGTCTCGCAACACAGACCGCCTGCAGCACTGAACACGCTCGTCTCACCCAATTAGTGCCACTGCATTCTACCCATTAGGAGCCAGCCCTCATGGCTGACCCGTGAACTCCGGTATTCACTGTTACCGTGGCGCCAGTTGCCATGGCCCCATGTTGCCAACACAAAACACTAAAGCGTAAAAGTCAAAATTTACCCGATTCATCAATGCTGGCTTGGCCATCGTTCTGCACATTCTAGGAGGGAAAAGAAACACTTTGATAGAATAAAACAGATTCTTCACAGAGATGCGTTGGTGAATTAGTGCGGGGGATATCAGATCTGTGTGTTAACGGGCTCCACCAGTCAAAATGGACAGGAGTTACAGAAAATTGTTTAAATACATATACACAGCAACTTAAAGGAGCAGCTAATCTTCAGATGTACTTAAATCAGCTTAGCCTTTAATACAACTGACCAGATCTTCAACAGCAAACAAGCTGTGCCCAAAACTGATGACACCAACATAAATGACACCAACAGCAGAGTGGATTTTTTATTAGCTTCTCTTCATCCACCAAGCTGGCGATGGAGTAATTAAGAGGAATTACTTGCTTCAGCTGCCCTTGAACCTTGTCCAGCTCTTTCTTCAGCTCTCCAGAAAACCATCTCTCTTCCTGGATGAGAGGGGGAGGGAACAGTTAATGCCGCACTCCACTAACCAGGCAAATGGGTGTGGGCCGGGAGGAGCTGCAGTCGCCCCAAGTCCATAATCATCGGGCAAAGGTGAATAACCGACAGCTCAGTGCCAGACAAACCCCTGAGTTCATCGCCCCAAGCACCGAGCCTGGATTCAGTGTGGCTAGGGGGGGGTGTGGGACGAGGGATTCCAAACACTACCTTCAGCGAGGCGTGGAGGTCCTGCACTTCCTGTCTCAGCAAAGCAAGATCCTCCCTGTGAGGACAGGACAGAGATCAGAGAATGATTCAGAAATTTTACAGATGTCTCTATCTGTGCCCAGGCAGTAAATCCAGCGTTCTAACCGTGTGTCTCATTCTTAACAGGGAGAGAAAACCCAGCATTCAGGAGTGACAGCAGGGGACAGTGATGATGCAGGAGAGCCTGTCTAAAGGCCAGCTCATACTTCTCTGCATACGTACTAGCGGACCCGTCTGCTCGAACGTTTATGTCGTGTTTGACGTCATTGTGCAGATGAAAGCCTGCTGCATTCCAAGTTTGCATCCATGCAGTGTATGCGCAGCTCTGGACACACCGCGCATGATTGATTTGCTAGTGTAAACATTAAATACCAACATGGATGCTTTTGATGAGCGTTTGGGGTAGTTTACAAACCCTACAGACTAATTACAAGGTAATAAAACTGTTACATACATGTAAATGCGTGTGTATGACAGTGCAGGCTTGAACTGAAGCCTTGAATTGAAAATCTAACACCAGCCAGCTGACTAAAGTTGGCAAACCTGTGAGCTGGTTCTCTGTATTTGTAGAACGTGGAGAAACAGACACAAATGTCACTGCTGTGGTACACGTGCAAGGAATATCAGAATAATAATTGATATGATTATTATTACTGATTAATAATAATAAAAATAAATAATGATGATAATTAAATAAATAAAAATACAACACATTTTGTACATACATGTGCAAAGTACCCGCCTTGAGCGGAGAACGACGAACGTTTTCGTATATGCACATGCAAGTGTGTCACTTGTGTGAAGAAGCATGAACCAGCCTTAACTGTTAGCATGTGGGACATCAGGGACATTCAATGTTAAGGTTCAGTTATGCTGCAGGCTATCTAGGGTTAGCATGCTTAAGGTGCTGTCTAACTGAGCTACATCCAGCATTGGCATTCAAATGGCACTGCTCACTAAAGGTGTGCTCAGTGTTTACACAGTACAAACCTATCTGATTCAGCTTTTTGTACTATTTGTATGCAGCGAGTACTCCTTGATTATGCTATATACAGTGTTAATATGCCATACCAGGAAGGTACTGTTGGGTTGAGTGTTTGTTGCAGTTTTGTCCTCTGGGTGGCACGTACCTAGCAGGCCCCTGGCTTGGCATCTGATCCCCCACCTCGTGGAACAGCTCATAGTGCTTGAACAGCTCCTCAGCCGAGTTGTGAGACTTCATGCACTGGGGGCAGATGAAGCCCTTTGGGAAAAGACAGGCGTGTGCACATGAAACCTGCAGACAACCATAAACCCCCAACAACAAACCAGCAGCCTCATTCTCTTCCACATCAACCATTATCAAGGAGAGGCAATGCATCCCAGTCTAATTCAATGCCAGGTGCAGAACAGCTCCCTTGAGAGGTAGGTGGATGCATTTGGCACAAACTGGTACAATACGTAGCACCTATGTGGCATGCCAACACAGCGAGAGGGCGAAAACCGCTGAACTGGACACGCCACTTACCTCGGAGGACTCACTGTTGACGTCAGCGGCCTGCTGGTCAGCATCCGCACCCTGGGAGCTGCCTTTCCCAGGCGTCTACAGGAAAGTTGGAATAGGGGAAGGTCAATCAAAAAAATTAAGGCTTTTTGCCATTACCTCGGGCACCTCATAGCAGGTGGGAGGCCCAATCTCGGCCCTGATAAGCTGCAGTCACTGATCCTGTGAACCAATCTAAACAACCCATTTCACAAAAACAGCTTCAACTGTTTACTAGTAGCAGGCTGGGTTATATACTGGAGTAACTTTGGTGTTTGAAAACACACAGATCAGGGTGTCATCAGGGCATCCGGTCAGCTAAATCTAATGCTAACATCACTTCCACCTATACGTCACACAGCCACGCTGAGGTGCAGACCAAACTGCCTTTGACATCAGGCTGAAGCATAGTGCTCAACCCCCAGCCCACGTAAAACCTCCTGCAGCCACAGGAGAGTGCCACTGCAATGGGGCTATGTCCTTGATCTATGGTCAGCCAATATCACCAGATGTCACCCACGAAAAATACTACTGAGCCACTGTAAGAGAGTGCCCATGAAATCCAAAAGCCAAGCACACTCTTTAACACTGCTGAGCCTTGGCTCCATCCCATGCCATACCATTTCCAAGTTTCCAATACAGATGATGTGATTTTGGCAGCATGCTAGCATGACAGAGGGGGCGATTAATGGAGAAGTAACAGTCTGATCATGTGAGTACAGTGTGGGTGTGGAGAAGAGGGGGGGGGGGAGAATGCCCCCCCAGATTGGGAGTGGTACCACATATATGGGATAATGACAGGGTGAGGTCAGGGCAGGCCGCACCGATGAGCCGTGGCATGCAGCATAAAATCCCCACACAGCAGTGGCACTCAACAGGGGGCAACATTTTAAAGAAGCAGGGAAAAAGACCAATAGTCATCCTTGGGTGTAGTTTTTTTTTTTTTTTTTTTTAAGTGACCACAGACAAGTCTTGTGACAGTGATTAAGGACAGATCAGAGCAGTCTGGGGTCACTACAAATTCAGACTTCACAATTTTCTCTGAAATAATTTCATTATTAAAGTGTACTACTAAATGAGAGAATAAGACATCACAAACCAGTGGAAATACATATGGTTTGTTCATACGGGCCGATACTATCTGAACCACACTACGCCTGTTTCGTGTCATTCAAAAATATTTCAGCGTATGTGAGAAGATAACTCGGCACACAAAGACTTCATGAACCTTTGCCAAACGCTACTAATCACGTCTCGGCGATACAAGACGACCGGAGGCTGACCGAAAAATACTGGTTTCTCTAGTCATGTAATCACGCCCAAACCTGCATTTTGCGCTGATCCGTTTTAAGCTCGAATCGGAGTGATATTTACAGTCTATCGCTAGAAGGGTTCAAGGGCCATACAGCAGCTCACAGTTCTGCGGAGAGCTAGACAGCAGCGGGGACGTCCGCTTTTCCCGTCATCACATGACCCAAATTGCATCACCAGCCAGTTAGCCTCATTGGGAGAAAACAAATATATATAAAGGGTAATATTCCGCTATAGCTACGTGCCACTGATTCTGCAGTCTGTCTGCACGGCCGCGCTGGGGTCCCAGGCGCACGGGCCGCAAATTGCCTAAAGACGGCGGCGGCAGCAGCAGCAGGAACGCCCACACGCTAACGCAGTTAGCCAGACGGCTATCCCAACGTGTCAGCAAGCCAACGGGAGGGGGGAAGCTGGACGTCAAGCGGCCCCGGGCACCGAGCGCATAAGTAGGACACTGCCCGTTTTTAAATTCCCGGTGATCTCAGTTCTCCAACTCACGGTCCCCGGGCTTTGAGGCGAGGAAGGGCAGAGGCGCCGGTGTCAACAAAAACGGCGGCTGTTATTCCCGGCCCATAACGCCTTACCATCTGCAATATCCGTCTGAACATGGCGTCGCGCCGTCTTTATGTGTCCACCAAAATCTAAAAAATACTATTTTTAAAAAAGGGAAGGAAAAAGTCCAGTTTATTCCACAATACTCTACCCTAGCACACCTAACCAAGCCTGCTTGGTTCTGACAGTCTCCGTAAACGAGCGTAAAACCGGGGCGGGATTGTCGTGACGGTGGGCGGGATTTCATAAGAAACGGCGGCCACACCGACCAACCGCTGAGCATCAACGTCAGATTTGGGTGCACGTTCTCATTGGCTTAAATGTTAACAGGAGGGGGGGCTTGTCAGATTGACAGAAAGAGTGAAAAAAAACTTGAGTTAGGAAGCATTCAAAAGTTAGTATCAAAAATGGTAACTTGGATAAAATTCCTATACGTAGCTGTCAAGTCTCCCGTTTTGGCTGGGAAACTACCGTATTTTACCCCTCTTTCCCGCCGTCCTCCCGTATTAGTATTTTCCCGTAAATCTCCCGTATTATCATTAAAAAAAACATCTCGTGAGAACTGCCACCCGCAGTAGTATGCAGGTCATTTACAACATTAACCAGGTCATAAATGCGGAGGATAAAATGGCAATGCTGTGTGCTAAAAAAATCGTTACTTTCACCTTCTGTGACGACTTCAACAAGGATACAAAGTCTGCAACAAATCGGTATAAGTCATTAGTGAATG